>JAOTON010001156.1:600000-985366 GCA_034440635.1 Lepas anatifera
CCTGTATTTAATTTAATTTTATTTTTTTTTTTACTTCAGGGATGGTTATTGTTTGAAAGATTAGTTCAAATGTCACTGATGAAATAATACAAAACTTTAGGTGCAGATTAACACAAATAGAATACAAATCGATGTCTGGAGTGAGCTTACAAGTATTTACGGTAGAGTAAACTCCGCCTTCCTGTTGGGATGTTTCCAGCTATATGTCCCTCAGCGTCGAACCAGGGGCGGGCAACCGGCGGTGGTACCTTCCGCTCACTCACGTCCCATCAGTCCGAGAGCCAAATAAGAACAGTATCGAACGTGGTCTGTTTTCACGGGCTGAGTGCGAATTTAACGCCCGCACAAGCATGCATCCCGCAGTGGATCCTCCCACGCCACGTTTGTTAGTTTTATATGGACAGCGAAAAGACATGCTAGCCAATCCTTTTTAGTCGTCTTGTGGTGTACACATTTTCGCCGTAATGGACTGTTTGTATGTTCTTATTGGCTCCTCTATTTTATTGTACGTCCCGCTGCAGTTTTAGCCTATGACTTTAGCTCTCAGCGGGTTATTAAAATATTAGTGATGAATTTGAAGCAGTGGAACGAAGACGGTAGGTGCAGCCACAAAAACCTTGTCAGGTACGACGCCGCCGGGCCGGAGCGCGCGGTAACACCGCTGTGGCGTCGCTGGGCAGGTCTGACGGAGACGAGCGTGGTGCTGCACCTGGCAGATGTTCTGACATCGCAGATGGTCCACTTCATCCACCAGCTGGCTTACTACATCACATTTGAGGTAGACTCGAAGTCCTGGCAGTTGACTGTTAGCTGAAAAAGTTGTTTGCACTGTTCGGGATCTTCGTGATCATGAACAGCCCAAATGTCTGCTGACTAGGCCTGGCCTCTGAAGGGTGTAGTTTGTGAAACTGGCTACTGTTACCTCCAGGTAATGGAGTGTTTTTGGCCTGACCTCACCTCTGCTGTGTTTATCAGGTGATGGAGTTTTCGTGGGCTGATCTGACCTCTGTCGTGTGTATCAGGTGATGGAGTGTTCGTGGGCTGATCTGACCTCTGTCGTGTGTATCAGGTGATGGAGTGTTCGTGGGCTGATCTGACCTCTGTCGTGTGTATCAGGTGATGGGGTGTTCGTGGGCTGATCTGACCTCTGTCGTGTGTATCAGGTGATGGAGTGTTCGTGGGCTGATCTGACCTCTGTCGTGTGTGTCAGGTGATGGAGTGTTCGTGGGCTGATCTGACCTCTGCTGTGTTTATCAGTGATGGAGTTTCAGTGGGGGCCAGTGACCCAAAATAGGTTTTGCGCTAGGGTGTCGAGTGAAAAATTCAGCTCGGAATGTATGGCGAGTGAGTGGAAAATTCCCCTCAAAATGTATGGCGGAGTAAAAAAATCCAATTTTGGTGCTCAGGTGGTAAACTCTCAGAGCCCTTGTTTGAATTGAGGGATGGATATTTCCTTTAATTTTCTCAAAGTAAATATTTTTAAATCGTCCCCAAGCAGCATTGTTTGACCATTACCATGTAAAAAATTTGGGTTAAGCAGGTAAAGTTTTACCAACTGAAGCCCCCTGATGCAGTCTCCAATTTTCTTTAAGGAATTGGTGAATTTCCACAAATAAAAAACTTTTTGGGGGGCCTCTGAGACCAACCTTTGGGGAAAAGAACTCTGGGAGCCAAGAAGACTAAAATTTGTGGGATGAAGATCAACTCATGGGGGCTTCCCTAGACCAACTCTTGTGCCCCTCCTCTCCTCTCCCACACGACCAGCTCTAAAGGGCCCCTGAGACGAATTATCGGGGCCCCCCTTAGACCAACTCTGCAGAGGGGGTCTCCGAGACCGGCAGGTGGTGGAAAATGAAAAGGGATTTTTTCATGCAATACCTAGTGCCAAAATTAATTATCTAACCATACACTGTATAGTTTTTCTGTCCGGGACAACGCCCCTCCTACACCTATACCTATAGTTATCGGAATTTTGGAGGCCACTCCTGACCTCAATCACTGCACCTCGCCTACACCTATGCTAGGGCCCAGTAGAGCCTTGGTTTACACTTAACTAACCCTGACGAAACTACAAACTTTCTATCATGGCAGTAAACTCTTCCAGACTCTTGCTAAAAGTTTCTTTTCTTTACCTGTCAATCCCCCCTGCTCCTCTTCACATATCTACTCACCTTCATATGAATATTCTGCTTTCTATCAATCTAATCGAAGCTACAGCCTTCTTTCTGTTGTTTATTCCTTTCGTCTACAATCAGCCAGGTGCGGCGGGTTGCGACAGCGTCAGAGCGACTACTACTTTAAATTTCTGATCGCTTGCCGCTTGCCGGTCGCATGAGCTACATAATTTGCATTTCAAAAATTGCTCTAAATGAATTTTCTGAATGCTTATAGACTAGAAAATTATACAACTAAAAGCACACCAAGAGGAAGACTAGCAATGTTTTGTCAAAAACGAATAAGAAACCGGCCTTTCAAAAAGCCTAAAGATGCCGCTTTTATTTACTAGATGTAAAGACGGCGATTTGGTAAGTCAACGCCGTAGACCAGCCATAGAAAAAAGCGCCGATGTTTGAAGGGTAACTGGATGCATTCTTGTTGCCCAAAAAAATCATTTAATGAAAATGTAGACTTTCAATGTATTCAAGTACCGGACACTTTCAGTTCAACTTAAATATCAGCGTATTTATGCCTAGGGTGTCGTAGGGTGTCGTGAGTGGATTTGGGTGTCACAGGGCGTGGACGCAGCAATGAAGGGCTGATATGGATAAAAATTATTTTCTTCGCAATAAATGGTCAATTTTCTACGATACAATGTCAAAAAAATATGCTGCATAGCATACAAATTTCAAGATAATTACTTTTAGCAACAAGATGACCAAAAATGTTTTTTTTTCACTATTCTCGGTACCAGAAATACAAAAACAACTTTTCAAGGACGTAAGCCTAGAAATCATGTGCACAGATAAACTGTTTTCCAGAAATGTATCTTTCAAAGCTGTCAGCTCATTTTTTTGGCAACACAAGGCTAGGGCGTCTAATTTTCCTCTCACCAATTTTGTGAGTGGTGGAATTTAGTGGCGGTGTTCACCCATTGGAACTTTCTCCGGTGGGGCAGGGGGCACTGAGCGTCTTGCCCGCGCCAGAATTTCGATTCAGCTGTTCCACTGAAATTGGTGGAGATAAGGATGCCAGGTATAATTGGCCAGAAAAATAAAAATCGCCAGATTTTCTTTCAGAAAAGCGAAAGAAGCCCATAAGAGCCGAGTTAATTTGGCGATCTTCTTGTCGATTCTGCTGCTCTCTTTTTCCAGTGGACGCTGGTAGATGAGGCAATGGAACTGGCCTTTGTAGTAAGTATTGTTGAGTAAAATTCAATAGTAGTAAGTATTGTTGGAAAGGAGTGGAAAAATTCAGCAAAAAAACATAAAAGTGAGTGGAAAATTCTGCTTGACTGGGTGTCGTTCTGCACCCAGCACCCCAGGTTTTGGGACACTGCCGTGGGCTGAACTGACCTCTGTCGTGTGTATCAGGTGATGGAGTGTTCGTGGGCTGATCTGACCTCTGTCGTGTGTATCAGGTGATGGAGTGTTCGCGGGCTGATCTGACCTCTGTCGTGTGTATCAGGTGATGGAGTGTTCGTGGGCTGACCTGACCTCTGTCGCGTGTGTATCAGGTGATGGAGTGTTCGTGGGCTGATCTGACCTCTGTCGCGTGTGTCAGGTGATGGAGTGTTCGTGGGCTGATCTGACCTCCAAGGTGAAGCGGGCGGACAGTCTGGGGGAAGTGATCAGCGCTCACACCGAGTTTCTGAGTACCATCATGTCGCGCGCCCTGTTGGACGACAAATCCCAGGTGAGAGCGTACTCCGTACCTGAGCGTGGGGTGATCTGACGACTGTAGAGGAAGCCGAGTGGGTTTTGTTGTGGAGAGCTGGTGGGTGTGAGTGCTGGAGATGTTTCCGTGGTTTTTGGAGTGAAGAGACTCAGTGACAAAGCACCTGCCTCCTGAGGCACAGGTCCCGGGGTTCAAGGCCTGGCGGGCTCTCTGATCAAGTGCAATAGTAGTTATAATACTAATTGTTGGGTTTTAGCGACGCACCAACTGCCAAGGTTATACGGCGGCGCCAACTGTCACTGCGGTGGTAGGGATTTTGGGAATCAGATCGACTTATTCAGGGGCTCTGCCGGGACTTGAACCCGGGACCCATGGCTCAGAAGACAGGAACGTCATCCACTAGGCCAGTCAGCCCCATCGGAACAAGTACAACCTGATCCTCGAAACCCCCTACAGGATGGAGTTCGCGACTCCGTATGACGGTGGCTGTTGGTGGGTTTTAAAAACCCATCAGTTATTTGTTCCATGGGTTTGTATGGCGATGACCAAACGGTTGTAAATGCCACTTTTGTAGGAAATCTCGGGTGGTGGCCGGAGGGAAAACGTCGACAATGTGTGGTACAATGTTGGGGTACCGTCGCCGGGTGAGCTTTTTTTGTTGACGCTATAATTGATGCGATATTCACGTCTGATGGGGCCAGTTTTTTTCTACCGGGATTAGTTAATCAGCGTTGAAGCTTCACGTAATAAATGCGGCACCCGCAAAGTACTGCGCTTACCATGGTCTGCGCTATTTCCATCCTATCGCATGTGCTCCATGCCTCAATGCGCTCCATCATCACAGTTCCGGGGTTGACCCTTACTAAATTCCACAGGCCTCTCGCCAAACAGAGCTGGTAACGAGTTCTGAACGTAAATGCTGCGATATGTTGACGTCCCAGTTATGGGGTTTTCTTGACTGTTGATTCCCGAACTGCCGGAGCGTCACCAGCATAGACGAGGTGGCCGGTGAATGTTCAATCATCCGCTAACTCAAAGGCGGCCTGCTCTCAGTACAAAAAGCTCGGACTTGGCCTCTCCGTGCGACTTCCTAATCGTTCTACCTGCAAAACTCAGTGTAGATGAAATCGAAAAATGTGCGAATAAAAAGTGGGGAGCATTTCCCGTTGCCACTATCTCATCCTTACGCTTAGGGAAAGATGCATGCAAACTTGGTTTTCTTTAGGGTGAATTTAATATCTCGCTGGACCGATCTCAGTCGGATTTTTAACGGCAGGGGACGAAGTGGTCACTGTGAAGTCGCAGAGGCTGCTGTGCCATCCCTGGGCGCTCCCTGAGAGCTCAGGTAATGAGGCAAACAATCAGTGGCGCGGTGTAGGATTCGAACCGACGGACTCTCGTTCGAACCACCGCGTGACTATCCTGAGCCACTCTGACTCCGGGTTTCAGGACATGCTGCACCAGCTGCGCGTCATCTACGACCTGATCCTGCAGTTCCAGATCCTGCAGGAGCGGCTGGCGGACCGCGTGGAGGCGGAGCTGACCCGCAGGGCCGAGTACATGGCACAGGTGAGGCTGGCAACACGGCAGCGGAGCGCCGCTCACGCAACTCGCAGCCGGAATAATTTGTAAAGGATTCTGTGCTTCGTCAATTGATGACATCAAATATTATGTGATTGCATATTACTGTATGAAATTTGTCAAGTCTTCTTGTGTAAATGACAATTGGGATAGTTCTGCATTTGGTCTGGGATGGCATCTGACGGGCAAGACAGGTTTGGAGCGCAGCCAGTTTTTTCATGATATCTGAGCTGTTTTCACTTATGTGCGGCTGGTATGGCTCTTCGAAGCGACTTCCGCTGTCAGTCTTTTTGGGTCGAACTGACCAGCGGTGCAACAGTGTTAAGATAAGGCACTCTACTGATCTAGCCTTGAGAAGCTGTCTCCGTAATGGGTCTTAGTTTTGGTCATCCTCGGAAACCTCCGTTATTAGCGATTCCATGGACCGGTATCCACGTGGTGGAAATATAAGGTCTCCGCTTCTATTGGGTGCAAGCTCCAAGTTCCACAGTGAAGTAGTGGAGATCAGCAGTCTGCGCGTCTGTGCCAGTGTGGATTGCCTCCTCTCGTCATGTTTTGTTTTACCTCTGAAGCCTGAGCGTGACAAGCTGCGGTATCTCAGATCTCGGCTCGAACGCGGGCCGGTCAGTACGGAACCTCTTCGGCGGACGAGGCTGCCGAGACCGAGAAACGCCGCGAGTTCGTGAAGGCGTTCCTGCCAGCCACCAAGGCGCAGCTGCAGAACCTGACCCAGGGATACCAGGTCAGTCCCGAGCGGGCCGCCGGGGTCAACACGCGCGCCCGCGTGCGCTCTGTGCGAAAGTGGTATGGTAGAATTGTACCGCTGCAGCTCCAATATGATAATGATGGGGAGGGTGGCCAGCGGCGGTATGACGATCGTTATCGATTTATAACGAGCCTGAAGTGCCGGCTGTGTCTCTACTCTCCTTATAACCTAGTTTGCAGCACTGAAAGCATGATAGAGGTAGCGTCATTCAGTTATTCGGCAGTTCTGAGTTTATACGCACCACGCGGTATATATTCGCGTCCTTCGTCCACTGTGTCACGAGTTATCGCTACATGAACGCTATAATATCCTAGCAACCGAAGCACCCTCCCTGAAATATCACCGCTCACTGTGCCTCGCTACATGTCACGTCCGTCCTGTTTCTTGCTAGCCTGTTGATCTCTCTCTCCGACAGAACATGGTGCTGGGCCTGCTGATGATGCTGTCGTCCCAGGAGGACCTCAGTCTGCAGTACCTCAGCTTCAGGCTCGACTTCAACGAGTACTACCGCAGTAAAGACGCCCGGCTGTCTCTGCCGCTAACCTACCACCACCGGCGCATGTCCGGTATTGGGGTCCGACTCTGAACAACATGCTCACTGACTGCACTCGTTACAGTGGTACATAGTTAGCCCTAGAAAGCGTCTTTTATTCCCCTCTCTTTTCACGCATTCCACTTTTCCCTCTTGCTCATTCGTCTTCATTGACGTGGGGTCGTCGCGAACTCTAAGTTGGCTCCGTGCCTGACGGTAAGTGTTTCAATGCATCAAATAGGCACACAGCGGCCGCGTGGGTGGCTGTAGTCTGCCCATTGAACGGAACAGATCTCCACTGGCACAATCACCTCCTTCGAACCAATTGACGTCCGGGCGTATCGACTGTGCGGGAAGAACTGAAGGACACGCTTCTTGTGACTTGTGCGACGTGGTGGTCGCCATCTTCTCAGCGGGCTTCCAATGGCGTGTCGGTTTCCAGAGCCCAGGTGGAGGCGGCTGGTGGGAAGCGCTCGGGCTCTGTGTGCTGGCACGCGCCGGGTATTTCAAAAGGCTCAACACTAAATGGTAAACGCTAGCATGTACCGACTTATTGCTTCATAATATGAACCTGTGAATAGGTAACTATTGACTGAGACGGGCGGTATTGTTGGCCTAGGCTGTTGTATGCACTGCTGCGCTTGTTGAAACTAGGGTTTAGGTGTGCTTCGCGGTGGCGAGGTTAGCGGGCCAGAGAAACAGAGCAAGTGAGCATTTGCGGTATCTGATTAGCGCTGCACTCTCGGATTTTCTAAGTTACTTGCATGCTGTGATGTGAAGCGACGTCTGGACTCGACTGAAGCGTGCTTCCGGCTCCGACCGCCAGTGTGTATAACTCGCGGAAAGTGCTCGGTCCAGTACCGGGGTGCGAAAGGGTTAACAGTACCCACGTCTTTTCTGTAAATGACTCCTGGTTTGCAGAACCGTAGGGCAAGTTCCTTGTGTGTGACCAATGTGATGGGAGGCCATGTTTCTGTTACTCTCCTGTATCTGTAGTATTTTCCCTGGCTGGGGCACCTTGCATTCCGCTGTGTCGTGGACCGCGTGCCCCGTTGGCCGGCTCACAAGCCCGGCGTCCAATTGTGATATACTGCGGTCTCAGCCGCGACCCTGCAGGGGACGCCTCAGCCGTAGTGGCCTCCTCTCCCTCTGCACTGGCGCCACATAACCGCCCGCCTGGGCCGGGCCGTGCTCTGAGTAGAGCAGCGGGCCGGCACCCTGAGCCCTTCTCGCGGCGGACTTGTGCGTGTCGCGTCGCGGTATGGGGCCGCCAGGGGGCCCGGCTGCCTGTTGGCAGTAACACACGTGCTCGTTACCTGTGACTAATGGAGTACTGGGGCGGCTGACCGCCAGAATAAACTACACTGACCAGTGCCGGCTGTGCGGTGGTGGGACTGGGGAGCGATTGTTTCCACCAGCAGCGCCGAGGAGAGCCGGCGAGGTTAGGTAGAGTGGTCGGCTGTGGTGATACTGGTCCTGGAGTTGTGAGGTCAAGCTGAACAGCGGGTACAGGAAAGGGATGGCTCTATTTCAGGTCGCTCACGCTGGAAATGTCCGTGCACTTGTCGCGAGTTGCATGCGATGTTACAGAACTTCCTAAACTCAGTGCATATATTTATATAGTAGAGGCTTGTTCCAGATATGAGCTTGTGTTTTGGCGGTAGATATTTTGGGGAGAGGTGGGTATTAAGGACAGCGATGACTCAACCAGTCGGCCAGAAATACCGCCAATGACGCGGTCGCCGGGTCCGAATCGGGGAGAATGCGAGCCACGTGCGCAGTATTCGGCACTCGTGAAATGCCGCGAACGCGACACGCCCCTGCTCCGATCTCAGTATCTACGCTGTCAGTCTGGGACGGTTTCGTCAGAGGGGCAGATCTGAAGTCGCCTCTTTCATAAGAAATGGATCTGAGGTCAAGTCTGTCAGAGAGGGCGGATCGGGGCTCGGCTCCATCATGGGCAACAGATCAGCCAGGAAGGGCGGGTCCGGCCCAGACACCGGCATTTTTAGCGCCTCCGCGCTCGTGCTGCACGTGCCAGTTGTCAACATCAGCCGCGAGGAGGTGTCGAACGCGACGGGAGCGCCACCACAGTCTGTCAGCATCGCTCATCGGAAGTGTGTTGTCACAGGCCGGGAGCCGGTGTAGACTGTAGCGTCTCCGGCGTAAAGTTTGGATGGGTTCACAGCAGCCGTGACCTCCTCTACTTCTACTGTTGGTGCTCTCGGTGCCAGTGGAGGCGGCCCGGCAGCTCGCGACCCCCTGCGGCCGGATGGGAACTCATGGGTGGTGTTGGGGTCAGTCGCCATCGCTCAGCCGTATGTCACTGCTGGCCGCGGCGGAACACTCGGGAGCGCCGGCCACGAGATGGCGCGCGGCCGCCAGTCCCGGGCTCCGGCGTCTGGCTTACCGAGGGGGACGACTGGTCACGTGGGGTAGAAAACAATCCTCTGGGAAAGTTCATTGTTCTCGTGTGCTAACCTTATGATTTGTTGGCCGCCTATTTTGTGGAATCACTGCACCCCCCTCCTCCATGGTCTGAACGTCATTTATCGGTGACGTGAAGTGACTGGAGGTTCTGTCGGCGTTGCGGGGTGGTTGTGTCGGTGAGTGCAAAGTGGGAAGGGTCTCGATTGCAGTAGATACCGAAAGGGGAAAATATAGAAAACCAAATATTGTGCCCTGATACATTCAGTGCTAAACATATAGCTCAAACATCAGCATGGAATGTCCCGAAAAAAGGAAAGGAAAGTTTGGAATGCGCCAGTGCACCTTGAACAGATGTAAGAAAAAATATCGTGATAAAGAACAAAGCCTCATGCTACCATTAGTCATTGTGATATGTTGAAGTCATCTGAATGGCGAACGTTTCGGGCGGTGCACAGCATTTTCGCAGCAGCCTACCCGTGGGACGACTTTGACGAGGTGGCAGGGTTTTGAGTAATCATTGCTTAAATGACGGTTCAGCACCCCGCATTCTTGGGAGAGGATTTAATGTATTTCTGACTTCAAATATGTCATTGGTTTGATCAGAAGAACCTGCATGGAGATTACAGCAGTCTGAGGGATGATTCGCCTTATCTCTTTGTTAGATTACTGTGTCGTTTGCGTCCTAGCAATATCTTAATCCGTGCCCCACCGGGGCCACCTTCATCGATGCCCCCCTCTAATTCCAGTAATATGGGGGTTAGCGAAAATCTGCAAAGTGCATTAGAAAGCTCGCGTGAATTCAGTAAGAAATTACTTGGCATGTTTAAGCGCTCAGGTGAATGGCTTGACCTACAGAGGTCAAGTTAGGTCACGATAGGCTATTTTCACTCAAATATGCAATGATTAAGCAAATTGGCCATAACTCTTATGCAATTAGAGCTATTGAGGTCTGGTAAAGTACATTTGATAGGAAATTGGCAGACCTTTTTTCGCCATGTGGAACGTTATAACCTCCTGCCAGTGTTTTGACCTCCAGAGGTCACCTCGTGATCTAATATGACCTGAGGTCACGAAAGATCAGAAAGTGACCTTGTCGTATATCAAATGAAAGCCAGTGACGAGACATACACGATGGTGTTTGATTCAGCGCTCTAGCTTAATTAGGTCAAAAGTTATTGTCAAAATACTGTTTTTGACCCCTGGTGACCTTGGATGACCTTGAAGAGGTCAAAGGGCAAATATGGCCCCTGGGATCCGTGAAAGAGTGTCAAAAAACGCTTTTCTGAGCACACTGAGTATTTTCAATTATTTTTGTAACTTTTAGATAATAAGACAACTTTTCCCCATGCTTTTTCAATGGGAGAGTTCACCTCGTGACCTGACCTCAGGTCATGAAATCGAAAAAATCCCGGATATTCATCGTTCAGACCCTGGAGGGGTCACGAAGTGTAGGAAGTTTCAAATTGATCGACTAAGAAATGTAGCTCTTATAGAGCTCGAAAGTTGAAATGAGGTGACCTTAGTTGACCTCGCCTGGTGACCTGACCTTGAGTGACCCGGGATAAAAATTACAGGGATGATGGGAAAATGATGGTATCAGAGATAGAGCCTTCAACCGCGGTGCTGCGCCTCGTCGTTTTTCTGCTATCCCGAAAAAAACCTTAGGGGGCCATCGATGCCCCCGGTGGGGCGAAGGTTAAAGTATTGGGAGTTATGCTTTCTTGAGATTTTAACTGGTGTGCTATCTTTTTAACACGCGCAAGGGGGAGGGTGCCTCGGAGGCCCCTCACCTATTTGTCTAAGATGGCCAGAGAACCATCTGCAGCCAAAAAAGCATTTGGCCGTATTTAAGAGATTTCAACGGCGCGTTGATTGGGAAAAAATTGAAAGATCTGTGGATAATTTGTTGACTTATAGGCTCTCAAAGTCAAAACTATATTTTGAGATCGCCACGATCGCACGGTTACACCAGTGTGCCTGCTTTGGAGACCGCGTGGCGACTTCATAACGTCATATGAGGAAGATGATATGTCAATATCACGTCAAAGGTAGGTCAAGGTCATATCAGTATTTTTAGGGTCATTGACCCCAGTGCTTCCGGTCAAATGGCGATATCCAGTATGACGTATATCATGCTATGACGTTATAGTGATGGAAACTCAGTGTAAAGTCAAGGTCAATCCTCATTTCCCGCTCAGTGGTTATGGTGCTAGTTAAAGTGTCCATTACAATGAATATGTCATTTTGACGTTATATGTAAATGGCCTTGAATGGCCTTGACCCCAAAGCTTCTGAAATATTTCTTGAGAGCTTCTATGACGCTAGTCTGCTTTAAGTATATTCCTGAATTTTTTGCATAACTACGCCATTTCCTAAAAGGTGTCCTGCACGGCCCATAGTTGACCTGTATGACCTCGTTGGGTCTTGAATATGCTGACCTAGGTCAGTGAAATGTGGTCTTAACCCTCGCCCCACCGGGGGCCATCGATGGCCCCGCCTAAGGTTTTTCGGGATAGCAGAAAACGACGAGGCGCAGCACCGCGGTTGAGGGCTCTACCTCTCACTGCATCATTTTCCATCATCCCTGAAATATTTTAACCCGGGTCACCCAAGGTCAGGTCACCAGACGAGGTCAACCAAGGTCACCTCACTTAAACTTTAGAGCTCTGTAAGGCTACATTTCAAAGTCGATCGATTTGAAACTTCCTACACTTCATGCCCTCTAGGGTCTACAAGGTGTATATCCGGGATTTTTCGATTTCGTGCCTGAGGTCAGGTCACGAGGCGACCTCTCCCATTGGAAAAGCATGGGGAAAAGCTGTTTCATGATATAAAAGCCACAAAAATGATTGCAAATACTCAGACTGCTCGAACAGCGTTTTTGGACACTCTTTCACGGATCCCAGGGGTCAATTTGCCTTTGACTTTTCCAAGGTCATCCAAGGTCACCAAAGGTCAAAATAGTATTTTGACAATAACTGTTGACCTAATTAAGCTAGAGCGGTGAAACAAACACCATCGTGTTTGTCTTGTCACTGGCTTTCATTTGATATACGTCAAGGTCACTTTTTAACCTTTCGTGACCTCAGGTCATATTAGGTCACGAGGTGACCTCTGGAGGTCAAACCACTGGCGGGAGGTCTTTACGCTCCACATAGCGGAAAAAGTACTGGCAATTTGCTATCAAATGTATTTTACCAGGCCTCAATAGCTCTAATGACATAAGAGTTATGCCCAGTTTGCTTAATCATTGCATATTTGAGTGAAAATAGCCGATCTTGACCTAATTTGACCTCTGGAGGTCAAACCATTGACCTGAGCACTAAAACATGCGAAGTAATTTTTACTGAACTCACGCGAGCTTTCTATTGCACTTTGTAGATTTGCGCTAACGCCCATATTTTCGGAGTTAGAGGGGGCCATCGATGGCCCCGGTGGGGCGAAGGTGGCGCCGGATCCCCGGTGGGGGCGGGTTAATGTAGATCACCACAACCCGCACACCTCTAAACGGGCGTTTTCTAAGTCTCTTGGTCCCCGAGATCTCAGAGGAGGCCTACCAGCCCCATCCACTCCAGTGCGTGTGCCAGACCCCCTTTCCAGTACGGGTGTTCATGTAGTCAAAATTGCTGAAACACCTGAAATCCCTCAAAATGAAACTTCGATATATTGATGCGTAAATCTTCTGCACCGCATGGCAGTTGCACATGGCAATACAACAGCCATGTTTTATAAAATAGCTTGATTTCGTTTTAAATTGGCTTTTGTAAACATGCGTACACAGTCTGTGTCTCTGACTAAGCTTGATCACTGTAACCTACCTGCACCACAACTGTGTGATCAAATTTCCACCGAGAGAACACAGCCTCAGGAATTAATGATATGCTCGGTGAGGGTTGCCAAGAGCAGCAGAGTTCGGCGTGGGACGCACGCCCCTTATCACCGCCCAGCTGACCATGAAACGACCAGTGGCCGTCACCTGTTCAGGGTCACCTGGTATCTTGATCGGCTTGCCGACCCAGTTATTTGGCGTGTCGTGCGCTGACAGATGGCTGGCGACCGTCTTGTCTCACCGCCTGGTCACGCCATTTTGTTTCCGGCCATGGTCTCGATACGCTCCGGTTAGCCAATGAGCAGCTGCTGTTTGACCCGCTGTGTAAAGGGTTTGCGCGCAGGAAAATATTTAGCCAGCACATCAAAGGGCCGGAACGGTGAGGTGCATCAAAGACGTTCTGATTAAACGCACTGTGTGGGCTATCACTGCGCACCGAGTGGCAAGGCTAACCTCCACATCAGTTGTTTTTTGCTCTTACTGCTGAAACAATCAAAGCCCAACGCGTGTCTTTTCTACTCCGGTGCTCGCATCTCACAGAACTTCTGCCTTTGGATCTGGTGATAATCTTCATCGGTGGTCAGAGAACTTCCACCGCTCTTGAAGTGGCAGGTTCACTAGCTCCCCGTCATTTCAGACAACCGTCGCCAGGGTAACGTGTTCCCAGCGCTGGTACGTGGAACTGTATTGCCTCCAGAAGTGCGCGGTCGCCTCTAAATGTACGATGCTGTTGTTGTTTGGGGTTTGGGGCGCTAACAGCACCCCTAAAGATCGGATCGCTTTGAACGTCGGAACGCAGTCAAATGTTCATCGGTGGGTCCAACAAGAAACTCCGGTCTGCGACCTGGGCTAACGCCCCACCGGCACAGGAGAGCTGCATGACAATGTGCTGAAAGCAAACCATATTTCGTTTTCAATATATTCTTCATAAGCCTGTAGGTCAGTGTTATCATTCTTTTCTCTGAAATAACTAATAAATAGCTCTCAGTCAACCCCGGATTCGAACCGGGCACCCCTGGTCACGAGTCAGGGCCTCTAACCACTATACCACTGTGCCGTGCTGCCACTAGCCGTACACCTGTGACCCGTCAGGAGGTCACTGGCCGGTATCACTCAACCAAAACGATGCTGTGATCATGGCGCCGGGTGCTGTGTTCGTACAGAAAAGGCATGGTATAAAGTTGCTTCTAGAAGCCGAACCAAACATTATATTGGCCTAGAATTACTTATATCGGTGACACAGGATCCTGAGCTAGGTTTATGGCAAATTTCATCTACTTCCATTTATTTTAAGAAACTGAAACCATGGTGAGAAGCAAACATGTTCCAAGAAATTTAGCTCCTTGAAATACCCTTTCGGACGAATTACTCGAAATCCGTTGGAGGTAAGTGGGTAGTGTAAATGCATGAAACGACCGCAATTGATTTTCCTATTCAGCGATGTCAATTCTGAACTTGTGAGTGGCACGTGCTATGAACCGAGAAGCTAAAACTAAAAGGTTTTCTACTAAAATTATATTCATACATATAAAACTATGAATTTAAATATCACGATATCTATCTCCAAATATTATCAGGCGTAAGCAATGTTCTTTCATTATCTGAAATGAAAAATCAAATCGGCGCATTAGATCGCGAGATATTAAGATTTGAATGAAATGTGCAAAAAATACAGCCCTACGGTAGAATGGCAAAAGCTAGGTCAAAATTTTACGTTTTCGACTGGAAACTATGCCTAAGCACAATAAAATTGACCTAGCTGCCTCCCGTTGGCTGTCTTTAAACTAACTGAAGCGTGCCTTCTTACATTTCGAGCTTATAAGTCGGCCGTCAAATTGAAATAGCTTTTTGCTTGTATCAGAAATACTGCGTTTTGGTGTAATAAATATTGTTGGACCAGTTGGAAATTTTTTCTTGGGTGGCCCCTGTTGCTCATTCAAATGGAGACAAATTTCAAGTTGATCGCTTAAGACATAAAAATGAGAAAAATGCAAAATTGAAAACATTTGTTCAAAAATTTCTCAAAAACTGTTTTGAACTTAGGTTCGGGGGCCTTAGTTTGGGGGTCTAGCGTAAAAGGGCTATCACCCTACACAATTGCAGAGCCCTTGCATCAACTGTCAGAACCGCCAAGCGGCCAGAATAGAGCCTCTTGAGAAATCTCAATCCGCTTCGCTCCATGGATTTTGTCATGCGGCTCTGAAGCATTCCTGAAGCTTTCCACAATTCTACACCCCTGTCCCGTCGCCTTTTCCTGGACATGCCCCTGCGCCTGGCGACACCGAGGCTGCCATCACCCTTTGGTCGCTCGTCTGCGCCTCGTCAGCGCAACCCGCTCCTTCTCAAATGTCGCGGCTTCGGTTGGGATCCATCTGGCGTGCTGAGGTCCCATGAGCGCTCCTGCGGCCCTGACCTTAATAAGACACAGCCGGTGTCGCCAGTGCCAAGGATCGTCCGTTTTCAGACACAAAGAGTCAGCGCCGCTGTTTTAAAACAGACTGCGAGTGCCTCGGCTACACGCGGGAGCGCGGCGTACGGCGTGGGGGATTATACCTTGGTCTGAGCTCCGGCGAGAGCGGTTGTCACCTTGGAAGGTGGCTGCTGACCCCGCCCTGATGAAGCTGTGTCCCAGTTAGACCGAAATTTATTGGCTAGTTAGGAGCCTGTCCGTCTCGCAAATCGGGAGTGATGGGTACCCGAGCAGAGAGCAGAGCAGAGACGGCCACTCTGCGGCCGTCCGCCTGGCTAGAGACAAATGAAAACCACTGAATCAGGACGAGGCCAAAGAGATTCATTGGCCAAATTGCTTAGCTTGAATCCATAAATTTATCCCACTTCACAACACAGACATTCTCTTCGGATAGAAGATAATTTGGTAGGACGTCGATTGATAAGGAAAACCAGAATATCTGCTACCGGTGGCATATGGCGTCGCCACCGAAAAAAGTGACAGGCCCAGTCAATCTTTAACCTTTTGCTGGCAAGAAAAGTCCCTGTCTAGAACACACAAAAATCTTTGGATGTGCACCCCTCCTTGTCGTCTCCACATAATGCTAAAAATCTTGATTTGCTTCCGAATTTTGCCGGCGTCTGATTTTTTTCGAATGAAAAGGGGGACCAGGCCCCCTTGCCCCTCTATTCCTACGTGTATGCTATGAGCCGTTCGTAAACCTTATATCCGTGTTTGTTCTGATGAAACTTTGTCAGCTGAAAAAACATTCTCTGCTTACAGTGCATGCCAATACATACCTGGCATACCTAAACTGAACTTGTATAAAGATGCTAGGAAATATCTTAATATTTACGGAACAATGCACCATTGCACCGGCTCGGCACGAAGACACCCTAAGATCTAAACACAATAGAGGCACAAACTAGTAATACATACGTACGCTGTAAAGTGTCAGGGCATGCTGTGCCGCCAGGCTTCGACGCGAGAGATAGGCTGTGCCGCTCTGCTTTGACGTTGGAGCTGGGGTGTCTCGTGGCGAGGCGAGGCTGCCGGATGTTTGTGTGCTGCGATAGTGGTACCGCAAATTGTGCGTTGCTGCCATTGGCGTCGCCACGGATTTTTTAGTGGGGAGGGGGCCGGCCCGGGCAGCGAAGGGTCTACTGGGACTTAAATACCTGAGAAATTATCGTAGTTGGACCTTCAAATTAAGCCTTGTTTGTTCTTCTCCGCTTTTTTAGCACCTTATCGATGTTTTAAACATATTTCAGAATAGTATGTTTTCATCGTGATTTGGCGTCCTAAATATTATCTGAAGGAGAAAACTGGCAATGTGTTTTGCAGAACAAACCGCAGGGGTATGGTGGAGCAGAAGCTCAAGAATCATTCGTCTGATCTGATAATTACAGATCATTCTCGTGAAATAATTTTTACAAGTAGCACCAAAAGTTTGCAATATATGTAGCACCAAAAGCTCGCGACTCAGCATATCGCTAGATCCTAACGGGTTAAAAAAACCTATGCTTCAAATTATTTCCTAAACATCGACATAAAAAGTCGAACACTAATGTCTCCGAAATATATTGACATTTGGAACAGGGCTGCACAAATTACTCTAAGGTCGATATTTCCACACACTCCGAGAACTGGCTACGCTCATCGTGATTACTTGAGCTGTGGAAGAGGCGGAAATGACCATGGTTTCAGCTGTACTGCTGTTGTAATTGGGGAGATTTCCTGCCCAGCCAAGCATCCTGATTCTCAAGTCAACTGTGCACAGCACATTTTGCTGGAGCCTTCAACCTCTGCTCATAGTGGAGCGCAACCAGGTCTTCAGACACCTCAGTGTAGTGAAGCTTCGCTTAGCTGTTGCAGAGCTGGCTGGTAGCGTCAACAGCAGTCGGAGAAGCTTAACTGCTTCGGGCACCATAATTTGTGCTGATCTCTCCATCGCAGTCACAAGCTTGATAGCAGCGGCCAGGCTATCCGGTTTCGTTGTCCTGAACAGGACTTGCAGCTGTGGTGACATGTCCGCCGCTGAGAGATCGTCACTCCAGGGGCTTCCCTGGAGAAGCTCTCGAACCGTCCCAGCATCGGGAGCTGACAAGAGAAGCTCTTCCATTTTTGCATGCTCCTGAACACCCTTCTGGCAGAAACAGGTCTCTGGCTGAACAGAAGCCGCGTCCAGCATCACAAAGTACCTACTCGGCCCTCAGGAAGTCTTCTATCGACGCTCGATGTTGAGCTGGTGCATCACCATTCGAGCGCTCTGGGTGGCACCGTTCTCGCTGGATCTCCTCACAGCCTGCCTCTTGAGCCTGCTTAAAAAAACTCGGATCGTTTCGTCGGCCGACTCGCGCTGCACCCGCAGCTGCTCCACCGTGGCATGGATGCATTGCAACATGCCCGATACAGTGCACGTTGCAATCTGCACAGCGCGACTTAGCCGGTCCATGGGAGCTAGGACGGCCCGTGCTATCTAGATGGCCACCATCGTTTGCCCCTTGAGCATCTGGGCGTGGAGGTCAGCAGTTCGGGTAGAGAGCTGAACGCTTCCCTCAGCCAGGATTTCCAACGTAGTGAGCGTCTCTGGGTAGCAGCTGAGAGCGGCGTCAGCAGCGGCAAGACGGGCCGTCCAGCGAGTCGGACAGAGAGGTCGCAGACAGCAGCTTGATACTTCAGCCCCGTTGCACACATCTTTGAATTTCACACGCAGCTTCCCCGATTCGCTGAACACTGCACCCAGCTCATTTACGCAGCCCAGCGCTTTCCTCACGGGCTCGGCTGCGTCGCAGCTGTCCTTATCGACGAGGTTCCGACAAACGGCCATTCCATGCAGTCCAGCGAGTGGCATATTTAGCCTGCAAAGTGCGTCCTCGACTATTCATGACAGGTTAGCGCCAGTTGTCGAAGCACACTCGTAGAATGCGAGGAACTCTTCCTGAGCTTGGAAATCTTCATCAACATATCTGATGGAAACCGACTCCTGTTCAACACCACTGATGCCTTGCGTCCCATCGACAATGACTGAAAAGAAGCAACTCAGGTCTTCAGCATGTAGGCGACTGGAGCTGAGCGCTGAGCTGATAACGGAGCGCAATACCTCATGGCTGATAAGCCTCACAAGTTCGTTTTGGATGTCGTGGTGCGTGAAGTTTTCTTTCCTCTGAAGCCACCTGTGCAACTCGGGTGAGACCTGGGCGCGTAGATGCAGGAGTTCCTTGAAGTTTCCTCCCTCATCATCGTGGCCGCGAAACGCCAAACCTTGCCGAGCGAGAAACTGCACCGAGAGGATGAGCTTCAGACTGACTCGTGCACGGCCCTGGGCTGACTTCTCTGCCGCCTTTACTGCCTCATGGATCGGATGGCAGCTGATCCATAAGGAAAACTATTATTATCCGTCTCCCATTTATTCCTCCTAGGATGCCCGCAAAATGTTTAAGAGTTCTGGGGGCGAGAGTTAATTTTTCTCTCAGTGCAAGTGATTGTGTGAAAAAGTGGGGGGCCCGGCCCCCCTGGCCCCCTTCCCCGGTGGCGACGCCCCTGGTTGCTGCAAAAACGGAACCGGGAGCAGAGGCAGATCCGTACCAGATGCAGAAGGTATACTCAGCTGTATTTACACAAATACAGCCCAATTTCTGTTTTCCCCATGCATTTCCAATGGAGAGGTCATGACCTGCATCTGACCCTAGGTCATCGGTATGAAAAGTCCCGGAATATATTTTTTAGCACTCGGTAGGCCCATTATGTAGTATAAATTTGGATTCGATAGATTCATCCTTTTTTACTTGTGCCACTTTAAAATTTTTTGGAGGTGAGGTCACTTGACCTGCACTGCTGACCTGATCTGAAATGACCCAACCTTAATTTTTTTTGGGAAAGTTACGGAATTTATCGAGGATAAGGTATGCCAAGTACGGCGGTGCTTCGCGCCGTCGTTTTTTCGTGCCGCCTGAAAAACCCGAGGGGGTGTTCAATCATCCCCCAACGGGGCGAGGGTTAATACGTTTCGCCTCTTTCATCTGGATGACTGACTCATCCATGTAAGAACCAGGGAGTAGCTATCTACCAGTTGATTTGTAAAACAGCTCAAGTTCTGGGTGGCAAAACAAATCCAAAACAAAATAGGCTGTTCTCAATCAAGCAAAGACCTGTCAATATTCGTTATAATCATAAACGGTATAGCGTTGTATTAGTTTTTTCGGCTACGTTTCAGAGTTGTATCACTATTTTCCGTCTTATTAGGAACTGCGTACCTAGGAATAGGCATCGGTGAAGGTGCACGACAGGCCTGGTCTCTGCGCGAAGAGGGCGTACGCTGTCGCTGCTGGCAGTCGTCCTTCAAATGGCTCTGGTGCCGGCTGCTGGCAACTTGGATCATTCACTGTTGCGGCCCGCCGTCGCCAAACGGCTTCTATTTCGGAAGCAGTGGAGTCCCTGAGCCATGGTCGGGGCCGGGGTCAGAGGGTGTGGTGGCAGCACCGAAGGGTTACGGGCTGTGGAGCTGGCGGCCATGACATTTCGTGACGCGTTGCTCACTAGTCACCAGGGCGTGAATTTGTGCTCCTATTTGTCGGAAGACTAGTCTCTACGTTGAAAACCGCAAAGTCATCCGATTGATGAATTCCTAATAAATCATGTAAAACAAGTCTTTGGCTGTACATTTTATTCATTTCAAATCAACCAAGATGCCCAGCATTCAGCGGGTAGAAGGATCCGTGCTGTTCGGCACCTGCTCGCGCCGCTATCGCCGCTACTTAGCGGCGTTTGTGGACGCCCGGCGTCGACGGCAGCGGCACGCCGACGCTGTTGACTTTTTCCAACGCGATGATGGCTGAATTAGGGTCAGCCACCTCGGCCCTCATCGCTCCTCGCCGTCCAATCAACGCCAGCCTCGGCGGTCACGTGACCGCCGGTTGACGTCAGCAGAGGGTGATGGTCACGCTCATTGCCAGGGTTGGCGCGAACTGGGGCGCACCGGAGACACCGACACAATGGAGGGGTGGCCGCCGACGGGCTGTCGCGCTCTTTCCGCCCCCGCAGACAAATTAGGACCGCACACATGTTGTGGGGCTGTACGCTGCTCTCATGAGTCGTCCACATCTGGTGTTTGCGGTGCCACGAAACCGGTACCTCCTTTTTGACGGATTCTGTTTTGTAATTTGTTTGCTTTCTAGAATGAAATAAGCGAATGTGTAATAGCTTTCTTTCACAAGGTGGTAGTCCCATTAGGGCCAGTCTAGAATTGTTTGTGCCGTTTTGACCTATAGCTGTTTTTGAAAACATGTTTTTTATTGTTAAAGGAAACATTCCACTTGTACAATTGACTTTGAACTGAGATGCCACTTTTATAGACCGTATCGATAAACCGCTATTGGTATGTTTGCATACCACTACTGGCATGTAAACCACTATTGGAATCTTGTCAGCAGTCCAAAGTGTTCTAGGCTAACCTCTTTTGACTAGCTGGATGTGGTACGAGCATTGTTGCAATGAGCAGCTGATTTTAAACAGGAACCCCCGCCCCTTCCGAAATAATCGAGTGCATGACCACTCAATAGATTACAGGTATTCGAAAGCAACAAAAATGAAACTTTCAAGACATATGTCTTTCAACAAGCGTCCATAGACACAATCCCGATATGCACGTACATTTTTCCCAATATTAGACTTGACAATAATTATTTAGGTATGATAATAGTTTTGAGTGCTTATCGACGCACGAATTTCCACGTCAGGTTATATAGTATTGCCAGCTCTTTTCATGTTAGTTGGGATTATAGGGGATCAAATTAATCGTTGCGCATGGAATATTCCTGGTCTGGAGCCCGATTTTGCTACGTGGGATAAACAGTCATCAGTATAAACAATAATAATTAACAAATCATCAATTCTGATGTTCTAAAGTTTGTGTTTGTGATAGATGAAGAAAATACTTCCTTGCTAAATACATAATGTATTGGCGCTAACAATTATAAAATATAATTAAGCGCCCGTCGGCGCTGTCCGCCGATACTTTGACCATTTCCACCTCACTGAATTCCGGAGCAGCGAGGTCATACGGCCTGAATGACTGGAGACAGCTGACTGCGGCACGCATCGTCGTCTGGGCTGCAGACCCGTCCAAAAGTGGTAGCATTCTACGGAAACTATATGACGCAAAACATTCTGTTTAAAACGCTATTCTCTGGAAGTCTAAGACCAAAATCAGGTGTGGAATAATCGGCAGGTAGTTTGGTTTCTCACAGAGAGCTCGCTGCGCCCGTGACAGATTCTGGCGCGGTGACGACACCATTCAGCGCAGAGAAGGCCTCTGCTGGCCGGCCGACGTCGCCACCGACGCGACGCGACGACCCATGTGTCACCAGGATCAATCTCGGCGGTACATACCCAACGGACAGTCCTGCACCGAAACTTCACCTCGCGGCGGACTGACTGGGCCGGCGCCGTAGTTCTGCATCAGGGGTTATGGACGTTTTTCTGCTATCATTGCGATTTATGGGCACGTGCTACTGTTTGCAAGATCCATCGACATGATCAATTTTCACTGTCAAAATTAGTCGTCACTTGATATCAGATAGTGATTGAAATTTGGTATAGTCATCATTTATATTTTAACACACGCAGTGGAGAGGGGTCTGGCGTCAACGCAGAGTAGAGGGGCATCCTAAAGTTCCACCCCCCCTGAGATCTCGGTAACCAAGGTTAGAAAACGCCCGTTGGGAATTTGTGGGGTTGATAGTGATCTACATTATGACTGAGTTTTATTGACTTACGTCGATATATTCAATGTCAAACGAGGTTGTAAAGTTCAAATCTGGGCCGTGCTAGAGACCTATCGGGAAATGCGATTGTGCAAAACAGCCGGAAATGTACCAAAAGCGGGCTTAGGTCATAGAGGAAACCACAAAATACTCTCTGAAATTTTGAGGTCAAGTTCATTCAAGGTCAATGACCTATGACGTAAAAATGTAATATATTTACAATACTGTACAATTTAAATCATAGCAGCCTTTGGGCCGGAATTTAGAGTTTGACCTTGAAAAAGACCTTTGACCTTGACCTTAACCTTGAGTAGCCTTAACTATGAAGTCATAGCATAATATAGTCAATACAGAAAAAATGCCATCTGACCGGAGTACTGGGGTTAATGACCTCGACCTGTGACCTTTCACCTTGAAATTGACCTTCATGTGGGGTTCACCTTGACGTATTATAACCTGACGTTATGACGTATGACCCGAGGTGTGGGTTTCTATCTCTTTGGGGATGCCTCGGCACCCCCAGTGATGTGCTGGCCACCGCCAATGGTGATTTGGGCACCCCCAGCAAAAGGTGAAGCAAAGTCCTTATAAAGTGCGTAAATGGAGGAAATTATCAACAAATGCCTGTTCCACAGCGTCATAGTCCCATTCTGCATCTGGCCTACAGCCTAATATTTTATCAAACAGCGGAAAGTCTCAGACATAATGGACAATAAACATATATGATGTTCCGAGTCCCGAATAAGATTGTGTGCCTTTTCACCATCCAACACGGAGCAAAGCAGCACGTGTTCCCTCTTCTGGTATAGTATCTGGTTGTACTTCGACAGCGCTCCCAATTAGTCCTCACTCTCTATAACTCGTCCGACGGTTAAGTTTTAGATTTATGAACGTCACTCTCCTCCTTCCCTCGGTTACCTTGGGACTGGGGCCCCAGTCCTCTCCAGTCAGTAGAAACCCACCGCGACACTCCCGGCTTCAGCGAACTCGGCCGCCGGCTAGCCTGTACTGACTGTTGCCGTCTGGCCTGTACCGAAAACCAGCCTCGGATAGTGTGTCAAATAACCAAGCCAATAGAGAGCAAGGTAGGGCTAGAAATGTGTTCGAAAAATATAATTTTTATGCATCTCCTGGTGCATGGTTTAAAGCTCTATCATTTTCATGTATACATTTCCGCTGAATTTCTCGCGATACAAGTGAACGCGCCTCCACCAATCAGCGGCCGCCATCCACCGGCAGCCGCGATTGCCTGCGGGCACAGAGGTTACAGACGTCACGCTGGGCGCCGCTGACGTCAAGTTCAAGCCTCGGTGGGGAGGGGTCGCGGGCGGATTGTAATGCCTACATGTGTGATGTTGAAAATGGTGGTCGTTGTGCCTGGTGTTAGACTGAGGGCGGAGACCGGTCAAGGAAACATTTTGTGCACGTGGGTAGATATATGGGTTAGGAGTGTGTGCAATGTGCAGTGCCCATAACACGGGAAAAACATGAGTGCGAGTTCATGAAATGTGTTTGGTATATTTGTGTGCTTTGTGGACAAAATTGCAGGCACCAATTTTGACTCCGTAGTATTTTTCGGTATCATGGTAGATGATGCAGCTTTTCAAGACCTTTTAAAATTGACACGCTTATTAATAATACAACACACACGGTGTATGTGGCATACACGCCTATCTGACATTTCATGCGTATGCAACACTAGAAGTTTAAAATGCTAAAGTGACCATTTGAGGCGGAGAGATAAGTAGTTCTGATTGTGTAAACAAGGAGGGTCCAAGGCAAAGCGCAAGATACCCGAGGGAATTAACTGATGAGTATGTATATTCTAATGGCATGAACATCACTGTATTCCTTCAGCATACTTGCCCTCCTTGTTTAAAACAATACTTTGGACCCTCCTTGCTTAAAACAATAGCCAGGGATATAGCTAAGAACACTTGATAACCAGCCAGGATAGTATTTTTAATGTCTTTTATCCATTGTCTCTTTTATAATATCGCATATATTAGTGTATCGACGGATAGTGTGTTGCTTACGTTTCGTTGACATATTGTACAGGAAAATGACGATCTCGGTAGAGTGAAAGAGCGATGAATGTGCATACCTGTATGACAACAACTATAGAATAGCCCAATCTGTGTGGAATGGTTGGATAGTGTGACTAAAATATACAATATACGTCATTCCCCTACCAGTTACCGCATCCTTTCGATGTCGCCCCCCACTCGGCCTCCAGGCAGCCAGAAGTTACTGTGCACGGCCGTCTAACCGTGATTGTCCGACCCTTCTACCTTTCAGCCTATAAAAATAGGTTTGTATGCTATAATACTCCACTATTAATATCCTGGACCACGTCGCAGTTCCTAGTTAGTTATTTTTTATTATTATCATTATTCATGAAAAGTTATGTACCGTTCTTAGATCAAGACGTTCAACTCTCAGCATTCGCATTATACCTAATTGGGTGGAATTGAGGCAGTGGGTGACCTCACAAGTAGTGTCAAGCATTGAAAGGGCGAATCCTGGTGAAAGAAACCCTTTTGTTGGTAGGTGTTAGCCAAAATTTTCATACTGACCGAATAACTACAGCGTAGTAGAATTTTGATACGAAGATGAGACGGGACAATAATGAAACATCAAGCAACGTTAATTAGATTCTTTCGGGCGGCGACAGCCTTCAACTGCTGTTTTTTTCAGAATGTTCAAAATGTTTAAAATATAACTGTGAAATTTTTATAGCACGGCACATGTCAGTGGAAACTGTAAAACGGTCTCTAAATAAAGCAGTAGTGGGAGGTTGCGCGGATTTTAATGAGCGGTACCATGCAGGGCTGTAAACTTATATCTCTTTGGGGTTATCCGGACAACCAGGATAAAATGTCAAGCTAGTGTTGAAATACAGTTTATGTTTTATCGTTCATCATTTTTAGGATTCAAAAGGACTGTATGATGGGTAAAACAAAGATAATATTATGTTATCTCCTTTCATATGGTGGTCATTAAAATCTTCCTTCCTCAACTTTGGGTACCCCCAATGATGTTAGCGAATCCACACCCCTGCGTATGACGTTATGACGTCACCACTCGGCCTACAGTGCAGGCGAACTGGTGCGACCGCGCTTGCGACGGTCTCAAAATACAGGTCTGACTTTGAAAGACTATAAGTAAAAAATGTTGATCCATTTTCACAATTCTTTCATCAGTCGACGTGCTCATTAATTCTCTCAAACGTGGCCAAGTAGCGTATTCTGGCGGCGAATCGTTCTCTGGCCATTTAGGAAAGATATGTAGGAGGCACTTTATGACCCCCTTCACTGCGCGTGTTAAGCAATAGTCTGCGTGTGTGGAATTGACGAATGCTATCATCTGTATTTATTCTGGTGTCAGTGTATAGAATTGCTATCAGAGTATTGGATCCAATTGTGATGGATATCTTTTTAATTGCAGTGACTTTCAGGTTAAATTTGTCTGAAAAAAGTTGTAAACCCCTTGCAAGCTGAATAAATATGCTGGCTCGGAACTGAAATAGTTAAACCTGCATTCTCAAGTCAGAGAATAAATTTTCGATGCCTTTTAATTCTACCCATACCTACTTAAGCTGCCAAATAAATGGGCGCACATGTATTCCGCAGCATGTGCCCATTATCATGCATGTTCTACCACACTAAAACATCATCATATATCATTTTCTAATCTTATTTACACCAAAATGCGCCAAAATGGCCAAAAGGTTACTCAGCATAGTTTGAAAAATGTCAGAGCATCTAAGTTGCTCATCAAAAACGATAGTTTTTCCGCGTTATCGAGAGACAGTGCAAAGTGTGGAAGGCTGGTTCTTGGTCTACAGAGTATAAGAAATCAAAGCAATTCATGGCAAATTTATGGTTGCAACCATTCTATTCTGAGCGAGAATGAAAGCGAAATATTTTGGCCACTAGAAACACTGCAGCCCAGTTCCGATGGTATCGATGCCAATATTTGCCGGTGCTCTAACCGTCAGGTCGTTTTCGGTGCCATGTTTGAAAACAGCGAACAGAAGCCAACTGAAGAAAACTCTATAGCAGCCTGTTGGAGCCAAACATTGGCCGGGGGTCCACCCGTGGTGGCGTCATATCATCACTCGATGGACGTCAATAGATTGGCTCCCCCTGCCAGCTTCGCAATATACAGGCCTTGGACGGAGGTTCAACGCCAAACGGGCAGCTTACCTTGGCATGAGTCGGTCTGGCGGCAAGGCGGAAACTATAAATCCAGCAGAGAAACAAAGCCGTCACGTGAGAACTGTCTATGTCAGGACTCAATTATTTCGGTGGTCCTCCCCGCTACGGCGTGTGTCGCGGATTGGACTATACATTTCAAGTGTACCCAGTCCGGTTGGCCTTAGCCCAAAGATTCGATTAATTTCAGATCTGGTAATGAATTTGGGATCCTATTTTTGTCGATCTAGTCGTTCTTCAGAGTTCGGACACGTATTGGGCTGGTATTGATAGCCATGTGATTGATAACCCATGGGTTAGCCTAGGTTTGTGGCGGAAACTCCGTGCACCGACCTCACAGAATCTTAATTTTGCTGGCCACGCTCCTGGCTCTTTCCTGGCTCTACATGATGGGCAGTAATTTGGAGTCAGATTAGCTGTGCTGCTTGCATCAGAGGCTTGAAAACCTGAGTATGCCTAAGATACAGGGGCAAACACGTTTTCCCTAAATGTAATTCCCGGGTTAGTAATGTCTTTCATTTGGACAGAAAGACCCATGTGGGTAGCTACAAGATCTAGCGCAAACCACTGCACTGCGTTACATTATATGCTGACACAAACAATCGTATCGCATACTAACGCAACTAATGAATGTCTAGAACTTCCACAATCAATCTGAAGTCGATATCAAGCGTTGGACGTGATGGAGCACAGGTCCAGCGATCAGTGCGCCGGCGGAGATGGGACCAGACTACAGGCTGCACTCAGTCTCGCTACTCTGATGCGTAGCAGAGGCGTTGTGCTCTGGGTGGATGGGGGAAACACGATGTTAACCCGCGCCCCACCGGGGGTCCGGCGCCACCTTCCCACCGGGGGCCATCGATGGCCCCCTCTAACTCCGAAAATATGGGCGTTAGCGCAAATCTGCAAAGTGCAATAGAAAGCTCGCGTGAATTCAGTAAGAAATTACTTCGCATGTTTTAGTGCTCAGGTCAATGGTTTGACCTCCAGAGGTCAAATTAGGTCAAGATCGGCTATTTTCACTCAAATATGCAATGATTAAGCAAACCGGGCATAAATCTTATGTCATTAGAGCTATTGAGGCCTGGTAAAGTACATTTGATAGCAAATTGCCAGTACTTTTTCCGCTATGTGGAACGTAAAGACCTCCCGCCAGTGGTTTGACCGCCAGAGGTCACCTCGTGACCTAATATGACCTGAGGTCACGAAAGGTCAAAAAGTGACCTTGCCGTATATCAAATGAAAGCCAGTGACAAGACAAACACGATGGTGTTTGTTTCACTGCTCTAGCTCAATTAGGTCAAAAGTTATTGTCAAAATACTGTTTTTGACCTCTGGTGACCTTGGATGACCTTGGAAAAGTCAAAAGGGAAATATGACCCCTGGGATCCGTGAAAGGGTGTCCAAAAACGTTGTTCTGAGCAGTCTGAGTATTTGCAATCATTTTTGTAGCTTTTATATCATGAAATAGCTTTTCCCCATGCTTTTCCAATGGGAGAGGTCGCCTCGTGACCTGACCTCAGGGCACGAAATCGAAAAATCCCGGATATACACCTTGTAGACCCTGGAGGGTTCATGAAGTGTAGGAAGTTTCAAATCGATCGACTTTGAAATGTAGCTCTTACAGAGCTCTAAAGGTGAAGTGAGGTGACCTTGGTTGACCTCGTCTGGTGACCTGACCTTGAGTGACCCGGGGTAAAAATCTCAGGGATGATGGGAAAATGATGCAGTGGAGGTGAGCCCTCAACCGGGTGCTGCGCCTGTTTTTTCTGCTATCCCGGAAAACCTTAGGGGGCCATCATGGCCCGTGGGCGAGGGTTAAGCCATATGACTCTAATTCCTACCTAGTCCAAATCGGCATTAGATACCATCCCGGTATTAGCCCATGGTGCGGGTAGTTGGCAATATATTTTCATGATACGGTGTGTGCTAGTTTTTTTGTGGCCATTAGTTTTAAAGCAAGCAGCGACTATAGTATTTTTTCTTTTGGCTCACTCGAAAAAACGCAGCGCAAATTATCTAAGCGCTCCATGGGCTTTTTACTGGTGGGAAGTATTCCAAAACTAGTCTGAGTCGTCGCCATTGGATTTTGTGAGAGAGAAAAAGGTGATAGGGCAGCCTATACCAAATTACCCCCACCCAAGTCCTAGGGCTGCCACTGCTCTACGGTCTCCTAGCTTGTTAAAAAAGGCTACCCCAGCAGCTATTGTTTCTTTCTCCAAGCTCGTCCAGTATCTTCTTCTGAATTTCTTGCTAATCTTGGTCTATTTGATAAAGAAGCATACACTGTAAGCATTGTGATACAACATTTACATACAGGTTCACATAAATAATCTCAGGATGCTAGTATCAAACCACGAACCCGAGAGAGAAAATGGCTGCTGACCAGTTCAAAGGACCTAGCCATTGCTTTCTTACCATCACCGGCCTGATATGAGCCCTCTTACAAAATATTCTGAGGCTGTGGCAAAATATTCTGAGTACTAACCGCTTGACAGTTTAATTAACCTCTCCAAGAAATGTGTTTTGAATGTAAAGTGGAAGCTATTTTGGTTCCCCGTGTCTTCTATCGGTCCTCAGACCCTTCGTATACTCCTGCATACTGGGACTCTCAGCTGCTCTTGCTCTTACTGATGCTCTCTCAGCACTGAAGAGCCGCGTGTCTGCTCTGCGCTATAGCGCATTGAGCTCTACGCTGTTTGACAAGGGCTATTGTGCCCTTCTTTGAAGGCCGCTTCTAGCCCTTGGAGATCTTACGCTCCTTTCGGGGCCACAAATCTATTTTGTTTTGACATCATAGATCACATGTATACGGACTGCTTACTTAGTAAATTAGACCAAACAAGAAACATAGTGTTTTGGGAAAAATAGCACCATCTGGAAAAACACCTTCAAACGCATATATTTTGGGTGCTATCATTTTGCTTGTCCAGACTCTAGTGAGGTTTTGAATTTGGAAGAAGTGCTTTGCTTTCAACACTTTTCTCAGCAATAGCGGAGAAAAGACAAGTTTCGTGCCTCAAATAGTGGATCATCATCGAAACTCACAACCCATTCCTGGGCAAATCACAGTTTGAGCCATGGACTGAGTTATGCAGAAAATAGTGCTGGAGGCTGTTAAATAGCCTGCTCCAAGCCTACATGAAATATTTAGAATCTCAATAAAGCACGCTCCGCAAAGCTGTCTCGATTTCGCTTTATGTATGTACTCACGGGTTCCGGGATGAGTCAATGCATATTTGAAGGTGGTTAGAAATTTCTCTTTGGCTTCTATTCTCATTGTAAAACAGGTTCTCACCATCGGGTGCACGGACAGCCGCAGGATTGCATTACTAGGGACTGCCCTGCATTTCCCCAACTGGTCGCATTTGGTCGCAAGGCGGTGTGTCGTCCTTTTCAGGACCATGTGTCAGAAGCAGCAATATCCACTCGTGAAGTGGTTTAACAATACTTGGAAATTCTGCTGTGCCATCTGGGTGTGATAACGCTCCCTAACAGGCGGTTAAATTGCGGCGTGTGAAGGATGCATGCCGAAGGTGGAACGCCATAAAGTCAAGAAAAGCCGAATGTAAAGTGAAACGCAGGCGAAGCTTTTTGGAACTCCGGCGATGTCTCTAATACTGGAACCAATGACACTGTAGCGCGGGCGAGCGTCAATTAGGGGCGTGCTTTTTATCAAACGCAAGAGTACATCACCTACTGGAGCATATTTAGCCCTGACCTTGTGGAAGCGGAGGAGGAGTGTCAGATGAAGCTTTACAAAAAAGGCGATGTGGTGAGCATAGGGACTAAGGTAGCGGTACAGCTGTCCACCCCCTCCCCTCCCCCAGCCTCAACTCCGGGGACGACTGTCTTTTCTCCCGGTGGTTCGATAGCCTCTGCGGCTTCCTCCCCCCGTCCCCAGTGACCAAAGGAATCATCTACGCTTCCTGCTATCAGCCCGCGATCCAGCCCGTCGTTGGAGCCATGAGACAGTATTCGCTGTAGAAACCCTGACTCAGACCCTTGGTTCTGGCCTCATGATCGGACGATTTCCAGTATCTCAGTTAGACGATCTAGACGGTCACGCTTTCAAGTGACACTGGAGAGCCATAGACAGCTTTTCCCACACTGCATTGGAAATGGAGGATGATGGAGCTAGTAGTCGCGGTAATCACCTGACGGGCTGATCTATCATTGAAATATGACTTATAAGCAGTCCTTAAAGGTAACAAATAAAGGAAATTAAGATTACTGTTGTCTTAGGACAGTCTATAACATAGTGTTTGTAGAGCGAACCACTTTTCGCTGGTGCATATGAGGACAAAATTTATATTCACTGTTCTTATTCCGACGGCTGCAATATTCAGTGTGGCATCTCTATCATCGTGTGGTGGCGCGCCATTACACGCTTGGAAAACTGGGAGCCAGTCTGGTTTTGAGAGCGTTCTCTGGCAACTTTTTGGACCCAAGGAATCTGTGGCTTTGCACTGCGTAAGAGACACAGAAGGAACAGAACAAGAATTACAAATTTTTGGTTTAATCCTAGCCTTTTCACAGCGTATTTTATGGTAAAATGGAAATGTACTGCCGTCTTGTGCGGGTTTTAGGATGTCAAATCTTGAAAAAAGTGTCATATCATTTTTCACAAAAAAGAACAGAGAAGACACCTTCCACAACATGATGATTAAGGGTCCAGTTTTAATACGGTCTGTCCTAATGCAATGCATACGAGGTAAACGCAAGTGAGTGAACTCCTCTGCGTTTTGGAAAAGTCATGTTTATAATTTGTTTTTGTTGTGTGGTGCTGAACAAGCAGAGTCATCTATCCAGGAAGTGCTGCAACTTTTCTTCTGTCGTGGGAGGCCCTAATCGATCATACGTTACCCAAAGCTGGAGGCCTGTGAAATGCAGCGGTCTATTTTAATGTCTCACCCTCAATCGTTCATCATCTGCATGTCTTACTTGGCGGGAAGTGTAAGGCCAAAGGCTCATACAACTATCAGCTATTACTTTGATATCCAAAGCACTAAGTCAAAAATATTGATGCGGATCATGTGCTGTGCTTCACACTTTGTTCGTTTTTATAGAGGAAGGAGGGGGGTACCATCTGTCAAAGTGTGTCGTTGACACTGACTTAAGCGCAGAGTAAAAGATAACAGAAACCATTTGGTTCAAAGCGCCGGAAGCCTCCTGGCACTGCTGCCAACGCCCTATTTCACGCATCAAAGGTAAACAAACCCTCAATTACAAATCGTTTCGCTGAAGAGCATGCAAATGGACAGAGGATGGGATCTATGATTAATGATTTTAAAATGGTGACCCATTTTTTTCATAACACCTTCCTTGAATAATATTTTGACATTCGAGGCATGCAGTTCCATACGTCTAGCAGCTCGTCTCATTACGGACTTTAAGCATATTGCCTGATCAATTTCCATTATATCCATGCTCCTGTTTTTTCAACACAGTTACTGGCTATATTTTTTTCAATTTTGTCTTCAAACAATGAAGTTTTTTCTATAAACTCTAGGTTCTGACATGTCTCTGCGACATATAGCGTAGAATTGGTAATCTGATCCAGGGACTAAAACTATATCTGATTTTTTCCAGGGACTATATGCACCTGACATGCACATAGTGGCCCCATGGATATATTTTTGCATAAACTCTTGATTTTATTCATTTGTTTATAATAATCACTTCTAACAGGCCCGCTTTCCCCATTAGGTACGGAAGGTAATGGCGTAGGTGTTTGACCCGTACCACACACAGAGGTTTGTTTTTAGCTGTCCATTGTACTTTTTGGCATATCACTTCATACCTTATGGATAAAGGAAAGAAAATTTCAATGCCTGTCTAGAAATTATTTCTCATTACTATAAAGGCAGACAATCTAAAATCTTGCATCACATTACGCCAAAGTGACATAGTAGAGTTGAAGCTCTTGAATGTAAGTCATTTTTAAATCGTTGTTTCCGTTTTGGTGGCATAGAGTGACATTTTTATTTAAACCCACACCAGTGGGCCTCTGAGCTGCCTTTGCCTCAGTGGGGGCTATTTTCAAACACCCCCTCGATCTCGGCTCTCATGCAGGATAGAGGAAAAACATAAAACTGGTGGATAGCTCATAATAAATATGAAGAACTATATCGATCACTTTTTGCCTCAGATCAATATTGAGGTTATGTCAAGTCAAAAAAGTGACAGGCAAGAGAAGGGCTTCCAGGTTCTTTTGCCTGACTGAGTTGAGTTAGAATTGATCTGTAGGCACCATATGCTTCCTCTCAATACGGCAAATATTATCATGTACAATGTTACCATACCAGGTCAAAAGATAAAAATGAGCTGACCTAAGGTCATGTCAAGGTCACCATCTGACCTAAAGCTATCGAAGTTATCGATTGCGCTTCAGATGAAGAAAATCGGCTGGGTAGTTCTCAAGCTAGCACCCCCTCCCCCCACCTTGTGCGCGATATGGGACAGTTCAGACCTGTGCTGGGACAGGAGGACTCAGACCTGTGTGTGGGACGGGAAAGCTCAACCTGTGCGGGACGGGACAATTCACACTCATGTACGGGACGGGACAGTCAGACACAAGGGCACAGCCAGGGGGGACACAGGGGGCACGTGCCCCCCCCATCGGTGCCGGAGTACCCATTTGATCGCTCGGCGGTGTACCCCGTTTGTGCCGTGCCGATCGAACTTAAGTGCCCTACGCCGGCGAACCTAGGTGCAACTACACTGGCATTTGGACGATTAACCCGCGCCCCACCGGGGTCCGGCGCCACCTTCCCACCGGGGGGCCATCGATGGCCCCCTCTAACTCCGAAAATATGGGCGTTGGCGCAAATCTAAAGTGCAATAGAAAGCTCGCGTGATTCGTAAGAAATTACTTGCATTTTTAGTGCTCAGGTCAATGGTTTGACCTCCAGAGGTCAAATTAGGTCAAGATCGGCTATTTTACCCAATATGCAATCATTAAGCAAACTAGGCATAACTCTTATGCCATTAGAGTTATTGAGACCTGGTAAAGTACATTTGATAGCAATTGCCAGTACTTTTTCGCTATGTGGAACGTAAAGACCTCCCGCCAGTGGTTTGACCGCCAGAGGTCACCTGTGACCTAATATGACCTGAGGTCACGAAGGTAAAAAGTGAGCTTGCCGTATATCAAATGAAAGCCAGTGACAAGACAAACACGATGGTGTTTGTTTCATCGCTCTAGCTCAATTAGGTCAAAAGTTATTGTCAAAATACTGTTTTTGACCTCTGGTGACTTGGATGACCTTGGAAAAGTCAAAGGACAAATATGACCCCTGGGATCCGTGAAAGTGTGTCCAAAACGTTGTTCTGGCAGTCTGAGTATTTGCAATCATTTTTGTGGCTTTTATATCATGAAATAGCTTTTCCCATGCTTTTCCAATGGGGAGGTCGCCTCGTGACCTGACCTCAGGGCACGAAATAAAAAATCCCGGATATACACCTTGTAGACCCTGGAGGGGTCATGAAGTTTGGAAGTTTCAAATCGATCGACTTTGAAATGTGCTCTTACGAGCTCTAAAGTGGTGAGGTGACCTTGGTTGCCTCGTCTGGTGACCTGACCTTGGGTGACCCGGGGTAAAAATTTCAGGGATGATGGGAAAATGATGCAGTGAGAGGTGAGCCCTCAACCGCGGTGCTGCGCCTCGTCTTTTTCTGCTATCCCGGAAAACCTTAGGGGCATCTGGCCCCGTGGGCGAGGTTAAAACTATTGTTTGATGACTTAGTGCCTTTTTTGGTCAGCTAAGGCATTCTGTCGTCTTTTCAAGCACCCAGGAAGAGTATAGTCACGGAATCCGTTTCCAGCTAATGCCTCACCGCCGCCAATAATCGTACCGGCGGAGCTAATCTGGTGTCCCTTGAGCTTATCTGGTGCCCACTGGGCTAGTCTTGGCCCCTTGAGCTCATCACGTGCCCTCTAAGCTAACTTGGTGCCCCGTGAGTCAATCTGGTGCCCTCTGAGAAAATTATTGTGGCTCTTGAACCTATATAATGCTCTCTGAGTTAGTCTGATGCCTCCAAGCTTGCCTGGTACCCTATTAGCTGTTTTAGTGTCCCTTGAGCTGATCGCATGTCTCCCGGAGCTTATCTACTGTCCCCTGAGCCAATATGGTGCCTCTTGAGCTGATCAGGTGCCCCCTGAGCTGGTTATTGATGGTTGGTTATTGGTTATTGTTGTCTCCATAGATGATCGGGTGCCCCCTGAGCTGGTCTGGCGCACCCTGAGCTGATCTTATGTTCCCTGAGCTGATCTATGCCCCTTCTCTGGTCTGGGGGCTAGGAGCTGTTCTGGCCCCCGGGCTGATTGATCTGGTACACCCTGAGCTAAACTTATGCCCCCTGAGTCGATCTGGTGCCTCCTGAGCCATCATTGTGCCTCCTGGGCCCATCCCATGCCCTCTGAGCTAGTCTGGTGCCCCCTGAGCTAGTTTAGTGCACCCTGAGCCTATTTGGTACCCTTTAAGCTGATCTGGGCCTCCTGAGTTGATTAAGTAATTTCCTTAGCAGCTCTGGGGCCCTGAACTGAGCTGGGCCGGGGCTCCTGGACTGATTAAGTGGCTCCTTACTTGATCTGGCACCCCCGAGCTGATCTGGGCCCCGAGCTGGTCGGGGAAGACTTTGCTGATCCCTTGTCCTCTGAGCTGATATGGTGCTCCCTAAGCTGATTAGATCCCCGTGCTGGTCTGGGGACTAGGAACCTATATGGGCTGCCGAGCTGATCGCTCTAGTGCCCCCTGAGCAGATATATTGCTCCCTGAGCTTAACTAATGCCCCTTAGCTGATGTGGTGCTTCCTGAGTCATCATTGTGCCTCCTGAGTTCAGCTGATGCCCTATGAGCTAGTTTGGTGCCCCCTGGGCTAATATGGTGCCCTTTAAGCTGACCTGGGCCTCCTGGGCTGATTACGTGATTTCCTGAGCAGCTCTAAAGCCCTGAGCTGAGCTGGGCTCACAGAGGCTGATGAGAGCCCCTGAGATGGTATGGGGCTCCTGAGCTAATTTTGTGCTTCCTGACTTGATCTGGTACCCCCGAGCTGATCTGGGCCCCGAGCTGGTCGGGGACCACTAATCTGATTTTTTGTCCCCGAAGCTGACATGGTGCCCCGTGGGCCAATCTGGTGTCTCCTGAGCATCTCTGGGGCTTTTGAACTGATTGGGCCCCGAGCTGGTGAGGGATCCCTGAGCTGATTTAGTGCCCTTGACTTGTCTTGCTCCTTGAGCTGATCGTCTGGTGCCCCTGAGCAGATATACTCCCTGAACTTAACTAATGCCCCTGAGTCTATGGTGCCTCCTGGGTCATCATTGTGTCTCTGGCCCATCTGGGCTAGTCTGGTGCCTATGGCTAATATGGTGGCCTTTAGCTGCCTGGGCCTCCTGGGTTGGTGACGTGATTTTCTGGCAGCTCTAAGGCCCTGGTGCTGGCCACAGGGGTTGAAGAGGGCCCTGAGATGGAATGGGGCTCCTGAGCTGATTAAGTTCCTCCTGACTTGATCTGGTACCCCCGAGCTGATCTGGGCCCCGAGCTGGTCCGGGACCACTGATCTGATTGTTTGTCCCCGAAACTGATCTGGTCCCCTATGGGCCGATCTGGTGCCCCCTGAGAAGTTCTGGGGCTCCTGAACTGATTGGGCCCCGAGTTGGTGAGGGATCCCTGAGCTAATTTGGTGCCCCTGATTTGATCTTGCCCCCTGACCTGACATGAGGCCCCTGAACTGATATGGGGCCCCGAGAGTCGATCAGGGGCCCAAGAGCGGATATGGGTGCTGGGGGTACCCTGAGCTGGTCCGGGCGCTGAGCTTGTGAGAGCCCCTTAAGTTGGCCTGAGGCCACCTGAGGTGATCTGGCGCCTTAAACTGTTCTGGGGCTTCTTGAACTGGTTTAAGGCCCTATGAGCCTATCTGGGGCCATTGAGCTAATCTGATGACCCCATCTCTGGGGCCACTGAGCTAGTCTAGTCCCTGGGTGAAGGAAGCATGAGCTGCTCAGGGGCCCTGATTTACATCAGGAGACCCTGAGTGGTCCTGAATAGACAGATAATAAGAACACAAGGCCAACTCCCATCATCTCGGGGCGGGGTCACTGAACTAGTCTAGCCCCTGGATGCACAACTGGGGGGACGGGGGAAGCTGCTCTGGAGGGCTCTGATCCACACTTCGGGGCCCCAGAGCTGGTCTTGAATAGATGGGGAATAAGAACACAATGGAAACTCCCCTTGTAAAATGGAGCTAACGAGGAATGAGGCATCGCTAAAACGGCTTGGGATGCCTAGGCATCCCTGGTTATATAAATTGTTTATTATACTGTTGGATTCTGGGAAGGAATGATAAAAACGCATGTGCCCATGAGCTCAGAGCACATTCTAAACCAGGATTTCTACTGATTGATTTAAATGGAAAACTAGTTTTCACAATTTTCAGCCCTGTCACACCATTCCCATCCAAACCACCGACCTGTTCACCTTTTCTTTACTCTTAACTGGGACCGGTCCTTGAGAATATGGAAGTTAATAAACGCGTTCAAAAGATATCTCCCAAATTATTTCGGCAGTACAAATTTTAATCTTCCAAAATCACTATGCCACTCCTCGTCCTACAGTGGTTGTGGGAGGCGAGGAAAATCAAACAAAATCCGCGTTCAACCAGGGCTCACTCGTCACGACGAAACCAGAGGGTATAACAAATGAATTTTCAACTCCAATAATTCTTAACTTGCACATGGTATCATATATCACAGGCTCCGCTGATTTCTCTGATGTTAAGTACTTGCATGAGTTGGCCGATTTGCCATTAAATCTATCCAAAACAGTCTTGTTTTGGCTAATTTCATGACATGTTGGTGATATTTTTTCGGTTTTAATAGTTTTCCTTCTCTGTCAATGCTTGATTTGCATCTAATTGAACCAAAGATGCCCAAAAATGATATAAACAAAGATATAGTGAGTTTTTTTAAGTTGCGTTAAAAAGTGCCCTTTTTCTCCCGGGGTGCACCTCAAAGTTTGTGTGCCCCCATACCAAAACTCTGGCTGCGCCACTGGTCAGACATGTGTACGGGGCAGGTTAAAAAGCGCCAGGTAGCCAACAGAACAGTCCTGGCGTCACTGAATGCATTCTCCTTGATGGGACATGCAGTCCGGTTTCGCTCGTCGCACGAGCGTGACTCGACGGTGCATGTGGTGGGAAGCTCCCGAACAGATCAGGCCCGGTCTGAGCTGCTGTTGCAGTATACTGTAAATATATGTATAACATTGGTGTCTTTAGTTAACCCATACGCAAAATTTTTTATTGTGTATTTTTTCCAGGCACCGCCTGGGCTCTTTTTGTACACACGATCGCTTGGGGGCTCCATCAAACACTCCTTCTACCATCTCGGGAACCGGAAGTGATACGAGAAAAGTTGATAATCGCCTTACCGACCTCTGCTTTGGAGCCGAGCTTGAACCATATTCATTGACCTGTGACGTCACAGTGGGCCAAAATGGGTCACAGTTAGATCCATTTCGAAAATTCCTCATGGCTCGGGAACCATTAGACCTAGAACAGTGCAAAAGACTTTAATGTGTACGTCTGACCCAAAAGGTTAAAATTATATGCAACATGTCCTTGCAAGGTTACATTAAGGTCACATCATGACTCTGACTTCAGCTCAAGGTCAAATGATAGTCTTTCAAGGCTAGTTTCATTTGAATCCTTAGGCACCGCCCATCACAATGCTATCAAATTTTAGGCTTTATCTTGTTTCGTCCAAAATTTATAGACACAAGCCATTTCGAGACCGTGAATTTTCGTGACCTCTGGTGACCTTGGTATTGACCTGGCCTGAAAATGTATTACAACACACATACTTTTTGTTTCAATAGCTTTCAAATGATGGTTATAAACTTATCTTACTCTTCTAGAAGCGGAGTTACACCCTGGTTTTGTTAGGCCCATTTTAGAAGACCCTAAATCGTCTTATATGGGTTTAGAAATGACGTAATAACTCGTGGACCTGACCTGACGCCAACTTGTAGTCATAAACTGTAAAACTGATCATCCTAGAGGCATCCAAAGCGACGCGCGTCTCGCCTAAATAGGCTCCAAATTATTTGTGAAAAACTGAGGGCGTCCGATCTGTCCCCCTAAGTGATGAAGTGCTAACTGGACAATATTGGCCAGGGAAGTAATAAAGTGAAACGTCCAAAAATCAGCACCTTCGCAACTGTTTCTTGTTTAGCCTATCTGAATGTAACTGTTCAATCCATTCCTCGGATGAAATAACCGTATTCCAGAACTGACCAAATTTTGCCAACATCTGCTGCTAATATCGGTTCTAAGTTGATGAATTATTGATCAGCCGTTTTTTAAATCATTGATGCAGTTTAAGTGTGATTAGCTATTCCAGCACAATCCTTCGTCAGAAGAGCTGCGCCCGAAATAATGAAATTTATCAAGATGGGATTTGGTTTCACTTTTGACATTGATCTCAGCTCCTTGTCCCCATCACTGACTTGCGTCAAGCCGTGCCCTCAAATCTAGAGGGGTTTTTATCGGAAATTCTTTCATTCTCTTGGTCTCGAGCAGGTGTGGGGTAATCTTGGTCTCATATAAGATGGCATCAGCCGTTAATGTTGATGAACCGATGAATCATCATCCCGGGGCAACACTCACTTGTGGCATGACGTTGCATCATAACCATCCAGTTTTAGCAATACGGGCAAACAAAATTTACAACACTGCTAAACTCACGTCTTCATTTTCCCTCTATCTAACATTCCAAAGTGTTGCTACGCCCGTGGCGCCCGGGATAAATGAAAGCATGAGCGCGGCCTTAAATAGCATGTTGGCGCCCGTCACTGATCTGGTGCGACTGAGTCGGATTGATGCGGTTTCTCATGTGATGCATGGCTTCCGGATGACTGGGGTATGTTCAGCTGGTGTCCCTGGGCTGACCTTCCCGTCACCTGCTGCGCTGGGGGCACTTGATCAGGTGCTCCCACCTGTCCGGCTCACTCAGCCCGCCCCTGCACTGACGCTCTGTGCGCAGCGTTGCCTGCCTGACCCCTGCCAAGTCAACCCTGCTCCAACCTCTTATTTGGTCATGAGAGCGAAATAGGTTCCTTTAGAAATATGTATAATATTTTTATGAAAAGACTGATACAGGATGCGGAGCCTCTGAATAAGTCGATATGATCACCAAATCCCTCCCAACAGGGTGAGAGTTGACGATGCCGTATAGCCTTCGCAGTTTGTGTGTCTTTCAACCCCAACAGTTAGCATTACTGATACAGGGTGATCACCACCCCCGGAAAATTGGCCTTAAAGGGAGTGTGACACCTTTACAACATAGTTTTAACGGAGATAGCCGAGTTGTAAAGCATGCCGGAAGACCCGGTACTCAATATATCAGTTGTCTTGAAACTAAAAAATTATGTGGAGAAAATATAAACACCTACCTGAAGCGAAATGTACCCCAAATATACTTCAGCAAGGCGGCCACAGTTGTCAGCTGTTGGAGTGACGACAGCGCTGACGTCAGATTGAGTAATCAACCAATTGAAGCCCTTGAAGCTTATTAAATATGGTAGTAATAGTTGCCAGATCATGACGTCATCCACAGACAGAGGCTTATTTTTCACCCTTGAGGAGCATTTTACAATTAAAATATTGAGTTCATTGTACATTTTTCAAAGAGATCATTGACGTTTTCATGATTTGCGGCTAAAAATACCCCTAATTACACTAAATTCCTGGATTCGACCAAGGCTCCACATTCCCATATGATGGGCATGCCGTTAAGATCTTGCCAGAAATGAATGGAAATTTTATCATAGAAAATGCGGTATGTTAAATTTTGTTCACCAAAATATCATAATATTGGGTATTTTTGTATTGTTTATGTTCTATATATTACCTATATTTTATATTCAAATCATTGTAGTTTTAAAAACTAGCCAAATACTCCGATAGCCCAGTCGAGGAGTAGCTACAATCTCTTCACTTCTTGTTTCCTTCAGCACAGAAAAGGTTCTGGATTCCTTTTGAACACTGTCCTTCAGGTAGCTCCAAAGAATGAAACCTATCGGAGGGGGGTGGCAGCTTCCCGCGTGATGTAGCAAACAGCTGATTCAACTCGCGCTCCTGGTTTCTTGAATTCAGCAATGTTAACACCTTCAAATTCTCAGCAAACTCGTCTACACACTTCATAGGTGGTCCTGATAGGCTTGGAATGATAACATTGCCTGCATCGAGTTTTCTTCGGCTGGATGCTCCTCAAAAATCCCCAAGCCTCGGAATTCACTTCGAGGGGGCTTCTCATGTCTGATTTTTATGTGTGGGTGCCCCGAAGTTAATCCACCATGCCTGTCTTGTGGCACCGTTTCTCGGAGTATGTTTTTCGCTGGTGCTTCCATTAAGGTGTGGGCGTGTTCTCAGGCGTCGTGTCTGTCATGTGAAACATAGGCATCTGACCAGAAGGGGGAATGCCTACCTCTGTTTATCGTAAAATTCCTTATTTCCGCCAAATTTGAGCCAAGCTGGACATTTGTCGCCAATCAGTGCGGAAGACAGCAATAGGCCCACGTCCGGTGAGTTTTTGGTTCTAGAGAGGAATGTTTCTTATCAGCAGCAGATTGAAGATTGGCTGGTTCCCTCATATTTTTTCCAATCTCGATGCCCATGTCGTACCAAGTAAGGATGATTAGTGAATTGTGTTTGGAGGTATGGCGAAAAGGCTATGCTGGGTGCCTTTTTGTCAGCCTGTATTCCTTAACCCTATTTCTGACAGGGGGCTAATATTGCCCCCTTCAGGTTTTTCAAGAATGTCTCCGAAGCGGCTTGCGATAGAACTTTGAAACTTCCTGACTTTTCCTAAAACTAGCACAGGCAGGTTTTCTGAAATGTTCAAGGTTATATATTTACCAGGGGTGGAGCTATGGCTGGGTATTTTGGGAGGTTCTATCCATAAACCAAGTATTATCGTATGCGGTGGGTTCTTTGTAAAAGGAAGCCGTCTCTGCTGATTATGATACCAGTTATATGGTTGTGTCATATTATTTGATATCTGAGATGATAATACATTCACAGTTAGCACTATTTGTATTCATCAGGGGCGGTTACAGCAGCTCGAAATGGGGGGAATGTAATCAAGAAGCACTAAGCGTTAGTAAGTGAGAAGACTGCTTACAGCCGTGCCAGGGCAAATACAATTGGGTATATGAAAACGCAAAATATTTAAAACCCAATTCTAGATTTCCAGAGGCGTGTCCAGTCACTATAATGTAGAGTAAATCACAAATATAAAAGCATATGTTTTTTTCACTTAAAACTTTGTGCGAGACTAGCATGCTCTGTATGTATTCAGTTTCAATAACGACTAAGGAAATATTTCGTCCATAGGCAGATCACGAAGACAAGAGCATACGGAACATGTTGCCAATGGCGGAAGAGTGTCAGTATTTGAGGGGGTAACATTACATTTTCAAAATATATCTTCCCAGCCAGTATCACCGCCGCGGCTCAATATCGCCGTATATTAAAATGTGTTTCCAATCACCCCCACCCCTCCCCCCACGACGAGATTCCTTGATCCGCCTATGTCACCCTCTTTACCAGAGATGGCATGGGAGGGTAAAATTATCAGAAATAAATTTCAACTAGCCGAGGGACTAATATACTCATGCATACCACTCGCATTTTCTTGGTATGCATTTTACCCCATTATTTTACCTTACTGCATCCGCCCCTGATGAGTTGCTTGTTTTCTTCATTTATGTATGTGTCAAGGATGCCAAGCAGTATACGACGGCTTCTAATCCGCGTAACAAAAACTTTTTAGATTGTATATATTTCCCCACATAGTCCTGGTCCTGGAACTTCTATTGAATTTCGAATTTTTGCGTAACTCGAGTATATGACAATTTGGAAGTCAATTATTTGTCAATCCGAACTAGTTTTGTGAAAATCGTACAACAGAGACAAGGGTTATGGACAATCTAAAAAACACAAAAATTATATATTTTGCATGGCCTTCCCCTAAAATTAAAAATTTCGAAATTTTCTTTCTTCACAACAAAGTTTAGCACCAGGGAAATCTGTTGCACTTTGAATTTTCAAAATCGGCCGAATAGATTACGAGATCTTAGGAGGGCCGATATTGCCCCCCTGCAGGAAATAGGGGTAGCCGGGAGCCTGACGGAAATAGGGTTAAAATCATACTGATAAATTGTAAACAAATGTATTCTTCTATATGACAACATGACTTAACCATATAGGAACATATTTTCGAAAGCGTGAATTATTCACATGTAAGAATTTCTTGAAAATGTTATGTTGTGAAGATAGATAGGTCTCCTTCACGTCTCTAGTTACAGCGTAGTGTTCTTTTACATTTCCGGCGCAAAAGATGTTCCAGTGTTATTACACAATCTCCCAGGTTCACGCCATACCTTCGGTTGACTTGGTTGCAATGAACGGGCAGACGGGCGTACCGAGAAAACAGTGTTGTACACTTACAACACTGTTTTCCTGGCTTATGTCGTTAACAGCTCAAGCGTAAATCCCTAGTATCGCCCTCAAGTGTTTTGGGGTATTATCAATAGCACACACTCTGAGGAATTTTTCAAATTGTTACCTCAAAGGTAAATGACCTTAACTGGCTTTGGCCCCAAAAGGTCAAGAAATATTACAAGCGACCTCCCACCAATGACATTGGTTATTTTATCGAATCCTGCCTTTTTTCTCGCTTTAATACACCAGTGTTAGAGCCGCTCTTGGCGAGTTTGGTATTAGAAATGAGGCAAAAATGTGCTTGAAGCAGTTTTCTTTTTCGTCATCAATTTCCTTCACTAGAATGAATTGGTCCAGACGCTTCCTGGCCCGTTTCCATGGGTAGTCAGAGAATTCGCATAGATTACTCATTTGAAGAGTGTTTGTGTGGTTTTAGACTAGGAACTCAATTTGTGCATGTTGATGCAGCGTGTGGAAAACACTAGCCTGCGGGGATATGCTCCGATTTTGGGCTTTGTACGCATTGGAGCTCCTCTGAGAGCTGAAACCGAGGCTCATTCACCACAGCAGCACACGGAAACTCAGCCAACATTGAATCAGTGTATTGAAATACCAGTACAAAATAGTTCACAATTACCTTAATAACTAGATGAGAATGAACAGCACGGGTTGAAATGCAAGACCTCACAGTCACTGTTTCTGTTGCAAAGGTTTTGAGTGATGCAAAATCACCAGGAAGTAAGTTGTTGGCAATCTTTGCCCACAGTTCTGCCGACACAAGTCATCAGCTAGCTGAGGCACCAAGGACAAAGCCCAGTTCTGGGCGACAATAGAGCATTGGGCACAATATAGGGTCATTTTACCAAGAGTCAATTGCAAATCAACACCAATCTTCAAACACTAATCAAGGCTTGCAACAAAGTCCTCGGGAAAAATCACAGATGTTTAGTATCCACAACATATATTCATACAGAGACTTTCTTGACAGACTTCTTAAGGGTGTCTAGTTTACCAGAAAGTGATGCTTTACTGAGGTCAGGCACTGAGGTCTTCAGAGGGGATGTCGTAAACCGGTTGGGTGCTGGCGTGGACGGACGAGATGCGCCTGATATAAAGTTACCTAACTTCCTCCCCACATCAAACACTGAGAACTTGCGGGCGGGCGTTTCTGGCTGTGGGGAGAGCAGTCCTGAACACGCCGAACCAGCCCCTGCCGAGGAGCCGGAGGAGGTGGCCCCGGAGCATACACTCTCGCCATCACTGGTTCTTGCCTCGCTGCTCTCGGTGGTGCTCTTGGGAGCGGCAGCGTTACAGGAGGAGGGCCGCAGCTCTACCGGTGATACGATGTCCACCAGCTGGGTCTCACCGTGGGCGGGCAGCTGGAGGCGGCCCCGCGGCCGCCGTCTCCTGAGGCTGCTGGTGCCGTCGGCGCCGCCAGAAGCCTGGTGCTGACTGCCGGTACGACGCGGCAGACTGGAGAAGGCGCTCCGCAGCGCGTCCATGCCGCTGCGTCGGCGCTTCAGCGCCAGACACTGACGGATCACAGACTGGAAGAGAGCGGTGATCTCGTCTGTGGAGTCGGAGGCGCACACCTCGTCCTTCTGGCTGCTCAGTCGCGCGGCTGTCTCCTGCGCGGCTGCCGCGTCCACCTGCCCGCAGAAGGGACCGGCGTCACAGTAGCTATTAAGGACAGGCAAGATCATCGTTGGTGCATTCAGTGTAATCTTCTCAGCAGAACACGTTTCAGGTTAGGGAATCTGTCGTAATTTGTAACGAAAACTGTTTCTAAAACTTCTGCTACAATTCTATACAATTTTAATATAAAACAATCAACTTACGCTATGATCCTAAGTTACTTAGCTACAGCAAGTATCGACAGTGACATTCAGAATCTATCCGCTTGAGTTCAAACATTGAATCTCTAATTCAAATCATGTATCGCTTATCATCAGCTATTACTTTTGCATATTTCATATCTGTGTTCTTTTCAAGTCATCGTCTGGAGCCTCACCTGTATCAAGTGCACCAGGTCGGTCTTGTTTCCGACCAGAACAGCAGGAGTCACCGCCGCGGCCTCGGTGCCGTCGCTGGACGGACGCTGAGGAGTGGCAGAGCGTTTCCGGCGGCCTGCTGGGCTCTTGGAGAGGTCACGGGGAGCCGAGGCCGCCCTCAGGCCGGTGCCGGTGCTGCGGATCTCCTCCAGAAGCTGGTGCGCGTGCCGAAAGGACTCCGAGTCGGTGACGGAGTACACCAGCAGGAAGCCCTCCGCCCAGCCACGGATGTTGCTGTGGATGAGCGAACCGCTCTGGAAAAGAAGAGAATGAGTTGTTAGGCGGGTACTTGCTGCTTGCTTTGACTGAGGACGGGTATATCTTAGATAAGCTTGCAGTTATTTGTCTTGACACCGGAAACGATTTGCAACGGACTTATATTTTATTCTTCTGAGACGCTTTTTTAATAGCATAATATGATAATTATCGACGAACCGAATTGAGCTTAACATGAGTCTTGCTCCCACACAGGAAGGTTATTCCATACAGGTAGAAGCCCATATGATTCTCAATAAGTTCTCAAAATGCTGGGAAAGGAAAGTTATCATGCAGTGTAACCTCTTAAAAGAAAAAGAAAACCGAATAACATTTAGAGTTGTTTGGGTTGTGAAGTGGAGCTTTATTTATTTACAACATGTTTCAAAAATATAAACAAACAGCTGCTGAATTACATACAAAACAACCACTTCCCAATGTATTGCTGGCCCTTAAGCATCTTACAACACGTTGTGTGTGTATGTGTTAGGTCTTGAGGGAGCACCGCTCAAGCCAGTTGCCAGAACGCCTAATTGGAATCTGCTTAACAAGAACAAAAGAATGGCGACTTCTCCAACAAGTTTCGCTGTCAGAGGCTGGCCCAGCCAACTGGCATGCTCGCCTCGTTGAACCGAAATGAGACTCGGCGGCGAGGCGCGGTCAGCCAGTTTCCATATTGGCCCGCTATGGTGCCTCCTCAATCCAAGGAGTCTGACACATGTAGAATGCATGACTCAGAAATCTCATCTCGAATGTGCGAAAATAAACATCGGGGTGTGTAAGCCTATAATCAGCTTGATTCAGCATGTCCTTCCACCACAAAGAAGAGAACACTAAACATTCACCACACGTGTGGTAGCTTCACTGGAGGAATTTCATTGTTCAGCTGAGGTCCCACAACACCGGTTCCAAAAACCAGAACAAAGCGATGGCGGCCTCATAGCAAACACACGTTCGATGTCAAAGCGACCGCTGGCGATACTACGACTTCCGGCCTTGATGTGCTGCCGCCTCTGTAAGCAGAGCAGCACCTGCCCCGTCTCGTTGTTTAACCTACACGCCACGCACGTGTTCCCCGCGGTCACCCCCGCTGCTGCGGAGGTGTGAACTTGGCAGGGTGTAGCGCCGTTCCGGCCTGCGAGGCTGCCGCCAGTCCTGCAGACCCGAGCAGGCCTACTCATCAACACCCCACAGGTGTCGGAGCTACTGGCTTAACGAGAGCGCTGCCACCAGCCTTGGCGCACTAGCCCTGCGCACAACAACTGGTGGTGCCAAACACTCAGTGGAATTTCCAGAGCTGATGTCTCGGCAGTTTCTAATTCAACTGAAGTAAAAATAACAAATTTTGCAGTCAACGTTTCCTTATTCAGCATCATTGACAGAGAAGTCTCAAGAGGACCACCTGCCGTGGTGCAGTGTCTCTATTTACACAAACACCATTCTGTAGTTGTCATGACTGCTGGATCACTCGTCTGTCCTGGTTCTGTAAGCTCATCAGTGTCGTCTGCTCGTCTTGCTGACCTGACCTGCGCCCTGCACTGGTGCCCCTCCCCCTCCCCCTGGCAGCATGCCGGACAGCAGGCCCAACCGATTGATGACACTGAAAAACAGCCGAGGTTGGAGCATCTAGGGATGTGAAACTCTACACGCGAGCTCGGTATGCAAATTAAGATGCCGTTTCCACATATATCTTGTCAATAATATTCGCATTCCTCTACAATTTTTCGGCTTATCCCTCTGTCAGAAGCACGACAACAGCCCATGAATCATAGCCTGGATTGACTTTCAAAACATATGGGCTGAGAGTTTATGATCACTGAAAGGAGAGCACGGCCACGCCAGGAGAGCAAACAAGCACCAGGGAACAACTCAGAGTGTAGCTCAGGCGGGCGATCGGCACTGGGATCAAGCCGGAGAGGAGCGGCCCATCACAGCAAATTTTCAGAGCCTAGCCAACTATAAAACCGAAAACAAGCCATGAGGCTAGGTTGAACAAAGACTAGATTAGACAAGCCCACGTCTGGGGATATCGAATTCAAGGTCGATTGAAGGCTATTGATGGGACTTTACGGTAAAAAAGGCGATGAAAGAGAAATGGCAAAAGCCATGCGACACATGGATATATCATATATTGGATTTTGATGATTAATTCAAACAACTATAGTAATTCATATGAATGTTGAACACGCGCCTGGTGAAAATGTCGGGACTGCTGTTTATGTTGCTCACACTGGCAGCGCACGTACGCCCAAAGACTTCAAAGAAAAACAGCGAGTGAGCCAACACACAACTGGCCCTTCCGAGAGGAAACAGTATCCACTTGACTCCCATGTTCCCTGTTTCACTAAACTATGTCAACATTGAGCCGCTGTGCATCACCGGGGGAGGCACGGCACCAGACAGCTGCAGCCTCCCTCCCCGACAACTGGGCTTTATTACCGGCCGCCTGATGACCATCGCCGAGTGTCGCTGGCACGTGCGCCCAGCCAGGCTTACTGTCGGCCTCGACACTTTATGGCGAATAAAGCCCCATAGCAGCGGCACCCGCAGACGCGCTGACCCACTTCTCTGTTTGGACAGGGTGGGCGCTGATGGGCGACGCCTAACTGGAGGCTAGTTTATGTTCCAGTGACTATGTTTAGGGACGGTCATTCAGCACGCCCCAATAGCTGTCCTGTTAGTCTGTCTCTGGTTGGCAGCTGGCGCTGTCAGTCAGAAAAATACGGAGATCCATAGAAGAAGAGAAAACAGTTGGAAACAACATACCCAGAAATACGCACTTATGATAAATTTAAGCATAGATCTTGGATTGAAAATAGTAGCTTCTTGTACTGCTGAAAAGTTTTATTTGCCCAAATCAAAAATTTGGAAACCTCTCAAAGATGAATTACCCAGAAGCATGCCGATGGATTGAGATTCCCCCTTTATGCTTCTTTTGTTATATTTTATTACATTCACTCCTAACAAGCGCACTTGCCTAATTTCGGATTATTTTTTTCTTTTAATTTGTGTGGGTAACCAATGCCCCAACATTATCACGTAGACGTAGACATGTTTCGAAGTGGCAACTGCCGTGCCTGTTGGGTCTCTCGTCTCACCTGAACTGATGTAGACACGTCGATGATGTCGACCTTTATCGTGCTGCCGTCCAGTTTGATCACCTGGTGGTACATCATGTCTGAAAAAGCAAACAGTAGGCGTCAGCCTCGGCAGCCCCCAATTCTCGGCCTCGTCTGGAACAGGTGTGGGCCACCCTTCCGGATATTGGAGGCCATGATTGGCAAAACCCGGACAGAAGCAGCGACGCTGTTTTCGAGGAACAAACCATTGACGTTGCAAGCTCAGCAATGTTGATAGGAATTTAAGAATTCACAAGAAAGACTGATAAAACTACATGCACTGGTTATTTTGCAAGTAATCTATATACTTGTTTCAAAATTATCTTCATGCTTTACAACTATGAGGACTCTAGGTTCTTTAACTTATCTCACCTGTGTTTGACTTGTACTCTCCAATAAACCGATGAGTCAGGTACCGGACTGTAATAGCTGGAAGAGAAGAAAACATATTAGACCAATGATTCGTTAAACTACTTTTTAAATAGCATCATGATTTTTAAGCACAGAACAGAGTAATGCAAAGTTAAATGGCTTTTCTGATGCTCAGGTCCGTCGCCACGGGTCCTTTGCTAGAGGATGGTCCCCAGCCTGGGGATGACCGGTAGGGGGAGGTGGGGGGGGGGTGAGAGAAAGGGAAATGGGAGTGATAGAAAGTTCGAACTTATCAGATATGTTTGAGAGGACGGTAATCATTGTATTTTACAACATTGAAAACATTAAAATTAGGAGCATAACCTACGTCAACGAATGCAGGCTCCCCTATGTAATAGGAGAAAAAGCGAAAAGTCTAGGTCGAGTCCCAGAACTTTGAGGTACATCCTCTTGATTTACCAGCTGTGGTAACACGTCCTCTCCACCACCTCCCGCCTTCGATCCCTGTGTTGATGCATTGCCTTTTGTGCTTAGGAACATGCTCATACTCAACACAAGGTGCATATTTCCGTGTGAACCCTGCACCCCACGGTGGTGCAGGATGGCGTTCTTACCTGATTTTCCGACTCCCTGCATGCCAAGGACAGCTATTCGCACGGTCTCGTCAGCAGGCCCGTGATCGGCCAAGGTGTCCAAATCCGGACACATGTCTACCGAGGGCGCTGGCCGCATCGCACCTCCACTCACTGCAGAAGAAAACACATCGGTGATAGCTTTCGGCAGGCTGAGGTGTCCGAATTCAAACACATGTCTATTAAGACCAGCACCGTACCTCCATTTGCTGTGGAACAACGCACGTAAGAAATAAGTGAAGTGGCCAGATATCGACAATGAAGGTATATTGCTTGTTTGATGTGCCCTCAGTTTATTCTCTCCTGTGGGCTAGTCTGACATTTTATTATTGGCGTTAAATTTGGAGTGATGGTAAATAGTATTGGTACACACTCATCAGGACAAAATTTACACGCATTTAAATTTTTAACCCGATGGTGGTAATTCCAACTGGAAAACAGCTTCCGGCTTCTACACTGCGCGCCACTTCAGTGTCCATCATCTCAGCCGCCAGGCTGAGACACCACCCACCATGGAAATCCCTAATTAACGGCGATATTTAGAAATCCTGTTTGCGTCGAACCTGAAGGATTTTCCTAGGAGGTATGACCAGTGGTTTCTAGTCGCGGCGCAGTTTGCCTAAGCGCAGAGCGGCACTGGTGGCTTCAGGTAGGAGCGCGACCTGCTGGCGCCTTTGAAGCGGTGCTGGCTGGCGCGCCGCCATGGCCCCTGGCACTCACACCACCACAACTGGCGGGGCTGACCCCTCGTCCAGCTTCCAATGTCGCTCCACGTCCTCTTTGAAGGAGAAACTTCTCCTGGCACTACGCCACTTTTAAGCAGCTCAGCTTTCGTTGGTTGATGGACGCCAAGCATTTATGTGAGTGCTGATTGTTGAACTGGAGACAGCCATGCTCTGATCATGCAGATGACCCAGGGAATTGTTTTTGTCATTGTTTTTACATAAACTCTGACCTAGTGATGCAGTATCTTATTCGCCTGAAAAATTAATACTGTAAGCTTATACATGCTAGCCGAATAAAACAAAAAAAAAATTTTCATAACTTTCACTCCCGACAGGCATTGTTAACCATTTTCAGTGAGTGTTGTCCGATCCGGGACTTCAAAGGACTTCTCAGGCTGAGCCAGACGGGACATGGAGGGCTGTTTCCTGACAAGTGAATTGAGACCACGTTAACCCATGCTGTCTAGTCTGAAATTTGGGTAAGGAAGTTATAAAGCCAGCAGTGAACTAGCATTTTGTCGGCTGCGGTTTTCCAAAGCTACACGCAGGACATGTGGCAGATGCATGAAAATATATGTAAAAGTATATACCTTCTGCACTATAACATAAGAGAGTGAAGTATCTATGTCTAGACAAACGTGCAGAGATACATGACACGAGCACCCGTTGAAGAGAGTGTCAAATTCATCCTATGACCTGTCCAGCATGGAGAGAAAGAGAGAGAGAGAGAGAGAGAAGAGAGAGAGAGAGTGAGAGAGCGCACGAGAAAGAGAAAGAAAGAGTGGACGCAGCTTCTGTTATCTGCTGCCTAATCACTATGTCTGCAAAGCTGACTTTAAATCGATAACCTAAGGCTTCTTTTTGCCTCCTCCCTCCTTATTTAGCTTTTTGGTCTATCCGATGCTTCTCAAGCTACACAACATGATGAATGCAATAAAAACTTTGGCTTCGTATTCTGGCACTTTCACAATGCATTTCAGTCTGATGTGTTGGGCTACGTGACATCTGTCAAGACTTGCTGGCGCACTATGAGCCAGGGTGTTGCGAGGTCGGGTCCTTGAGGAGAGAAACTGCGCTAGCACAAAATGTGACCTTATTGTGGGAGCCTATTACTTTTGGAAGCTATCACTGATGTGAAACTGAGGCCGGAGATGAGCTTTGGTTCAGCAGCCAGGTGCACCACTCACTGGCATATATGCCCGTCTAGATAACCATCTAAAGCACTTCAATATATATTTTCGTTTGAATTTGTTTTGCGTGCAAACATTGTGAGAAGTCATCGACTCCTCGTCAACGGGACAGCGAAACATAAATGCCCCGACAAAAACACCGAAATAGTGTGTCTAAAAACCTCGGGACTTATGTTTGTTTTTCCAGCGCTGGAGTTCATCCAACAAACGGTATGGTTGCCTAGTTGGCCCACAGCAGTATACACACTGGTTTCTTTTCCATTAGCACGGAATTTCTGCCGACCGCGGTGTCAATGAGACACTGTGCGGAATGTTAGCCTACGGGCCGCCGAATTCTGTCTCAGTTTATGTTCGTGGGCGGACGCTTGTTTAGCCGCCGACTTTGCTGCGATTGGCCTTTGACAAGAAAAGAAAAGCAGCGTCTATAAATGAGCACCGGCTTGCTGTGCCGCTTGGGTCGCCAAGCTGCGCAGTAGCTTATGGTACCCCGGAAACTTGAACTTGGAATGGCGGAAGTTTAAAAAGGCCGGTTTACCCGTATGATGCACTATTTGCATGCAGACGTAAACTGTGGCGCTGCGCCACGATAGTTTGTGCTTTATACTGCGCCGCAGTACACTAGACGGACAATCCTGGGTTGGGCACTGTGCCGCATTGCACCCGCTGGAAAAGCCTTGACTCCATACTGTACCGCAACTCACCAGCCCAAACAAGCATAGATTCTGCACTGCGCCGCAGTGCGCTAACAGTAGAACAAGTCTGAGTTATACACTGTGCCGCATTCCACCAGCCCCAGCAGGCCTGGATGCTCTACTGTGCCGCCGTGCACGGTCAAAATTTGTAGTCTCGACTTTGGTTCTTTTCGCTTTTTTAGGGTCCCAAAAAACTGAAAGGGTGTAATTCTTCCACCAGAGCCTAAGCGATCCTGCACCATACACTGTGCCGCAGTGTGTCCATTCAGGATATGTTCATATATACAGTACCTTCGGCACTACTAATGAACACACGATTCCTGGAGCACAGATGGAAGCAATTTGAGCGCCGTTGATGCGGAATCTAATATGTACTGTCTTGTTTCCCTGCGCGAAACTCGAACAAATATAATATATTTTGTATTTCTCAAATGTCTAAATACATGTTTTGTGTGGAGAATGGTTTAAGCCGGTCGACAAAGTTATATTTGTCCCCAACCTTGCGTCGTCCTTTGCCTTGCATGGTTCGTTTCAGATGAGTGCGCACACAATTTCTACGATGTTAAAACGTCACTTTCTGGGCCCGATGTTAGACATACGTCCTCAGCGACAATAATTATTCACTCGTTCATCCTTCGTCATTTTAATTTCAGCTCTTAGAGAACGTATGCTGAGAACTACAAAAACAGGAGTGAGAGAGCGAGAGAGTGAGAGAGAGGGAATAAGGTGGTGGAAAATGTACAGAGTTTCTCCCAAACAAGAAATACTAGAGGTCAGAACAGTTCTTGAGTCTAAGCTATCAAAATTTTCCTAACCAGACAACTTCCTTAAAATAAGCCAATGCCGAATGCCCTCCAGGGGAAAAGTATGCAGTACACCCAAATGCATTTAGAACGATAGTTTTGGGGGTAAACTTGCAGCCCTTTTCGTTAAAAAGGCAATCATAAGCGTCCGAAGGCATCCATAAGACTTTTCAGCCACATCTGAGTCCGACTCAATGGTATTTTTCACAGCAAAAAGCAATTTCTGGCGAGTCTGGCTTAGACAAATGGTCCGCAGTATAGGCGTTGGAACTGGGCCCAAGGAACTTGCCATTCAAGCCCTTCCACCCATTCAACATTCGAAATTGTTAACCATTAACCAAATGGCTTTTACAGAAAAATCACTTAAAATATACCTTCCCCCACTCCATAATATTCTGAAAGTCCCTAGGCTGGTTCTCAGCAGCCACCTCCAACTATGCATACACATCTGCATTATTCTACATCCTTCCATCACTCAGCAAAATTGTTTATTCACGAGTCCAGAAAAGCAGCCACAATTTTTTGTACTTTTTCTTTATCCCTGTATACTGGTCTCTGAATAAGAACTGTCAGTTATATCTCAGCAAATTTATCACCACACTTATGTATGTTCGATAAGTTTCAGTAATAGCGTCCGCTGTCCATCGTTGTGAGTTGACGGCAACTGGTCTGAATTCGTCGGTCCATTCAGTTCCTTTGTTTTAGATCGCTTACACCGCCCACAGGAGCCCGCTTCCAGGAGACTCCACTTCTCTCCGTTGAACCAGACCCAGTGAGTCAGCCGCTGTCGCTTCTACCGTCATGGCCAGACAGACACTGGAGGTTTTTTGTCTTAGCCAGCCGTCAGATCTCTGGAGCGTAGCGGTTTTGGCTAGCTGTCCCTGGCCGAAAACGCCCTCAGAAAAGGATGATGTGGATGCGACCCTCGGTGCCGACACCAGCGACGTGGTGACTCCTGTTCAGAGTGAGACGACATGCCGTGACTCAAGAACAAGGTTAATCGGGCGTATCTCGCTCAGCTGCGAGCATACGGCTAGATTTAAACTTACACGACATTAAGAAAACAAGTGGGAACTAGAATGGGTGGCATTGGAGACCAATAACACCCTTTTTGGCACCACTGAATTTCTATCCAGTTTGTGTAGTCATAAGCACCATCAAGGGATTTATTAGACATGAGTAACAGTGCATTTCGGTTTTAACTATGTGCTTGCTGCGCTAAGAGGAAATACGGGTCACATTATCCTGCTTTAATTCTAATAGAGGCGAACATTTTGAGAGAGGTTATAAGTTGAAGGTCCTACTGGTATCTATACAGTGGCGGATCCAGGGAAAGGAATTTGCCCCCCTCCCAAACGGAAAGCTCGGGGTATAACTTGTCCCCCCAAAAACTGTCTACCTAATTTTTGCCCAGAATCCTTTTTCGTTTATAAGAAAGGTTTTGGTGCTTCAACTCTCAACTTCAAACAGGACCAGTCAACTTCAGTGTAAGCATTGGGCATTGGATAGTAAAACCAAGCATCTTGTGGCCACATGTTTCACGCCACAACGTTTTTTGTTTTGCCTGTCGAAATTGTGGCATGCTCTCACTGCGTGACGTTTTCTTTTTTTTACTTATCGACTTTGGCTTGTCTCCCCCAAACCTACTGGCTAGATTCGCCACTGTCTAAATTCATAAAATTCAGGCGGACAAAATGTTGCTCTTGCTTCGAGACACAGTACTTCATGTAAGCCATGAGGTGCTTCAAATGTAGTTTGCAAGGTAGAGGCACTCTGAAAATTTACAGGGAAGTCTTCGGAGTTTAGGGTTCGCTTCAAGCTTCCAGCGGTGTCCCTTGAAGAAAACAAAACCTGGCATAATGTGTTCTGTCCACGAGGACTTTCACTCGAGAAAAAGCAAGAGGCACCACCGGCATATTCATAGGTACACTCTTGGAACTAAAGGAACGTCTTTAACTTTGGGACACCGTTCAATCCCTTTGTGATGGGGAATCGTGAGAAATAGCTGTCCTTTTAAAAGCTGGTCAATGTGGCCTATTTTAGCGCAGGCGAAATCGTCGCCGACGGGGGCAACACTGCCTCGACAGTGGCAGCGACTACAAAATAAGCCTTGAAACAATAAAGTAAAGCGCTTTCTTTCGGTATCGGCCGGGGGAACAGGTAGAATAATACTTGTAAATGTTTTTGCTATAAGTCGCCCACTTTATACTTGGGCGTTCGCTGCTTCAGCAGCGACGGAAGCCCTCTCAGCCCGCTACGGCCGGATCCCGGGGAGCGAGCGACATCGCAGGAGTACGCCTGCTCCCAAATCAGAGGCGAGTCTGTCACGCTCTGTTTGGGTCGGTCCGTCTGTCACCAGCGGTCGCCGCGGGCAGAAATAGCTTCCGGCGCCGACGCAGCCCCGAGGCTGCTGCAGCTCTCCCGAGAGCGGAGGTCTGCCAGGCTTCTGCAGCTCTCCCGAGAGCGGAGGCCTGCCAGGCTGCTGCAGCTCTCCCGAGAGCGGAGGTCTGCCAGGCGGTGGACTGATCCGATGCTTCAAAAACCCAGTGAAGATCCCTCAGTTTGACAAGAAATAATTCAGAATTAGTGCAGAAGAGCCAGGAAATTTACCGGAAGGCTGTGAAGCAGGGAAGTTGAAGGCTGTGCTGATGAAATATTGAGTACTGAAGCCATGCAAAATATCGTGGTCTATATTTCGGCATCCTACCGCCCGAAAACCGAGTACTGTTAAAACAACTATTTGAAGAGAGTTAGGTCATTCTTGGCATAGTTTAGGTATTTTTGCATTCTTGTAGCCCTAAGACATCCCACACTGGACCGTGTTGCGATATAGCTGGGGTTTTCTCAGTGAATTCTGCGCAGAACACCACAGCATTAGCCTCTGGAAAGCTCGATTACAGCGTGAAACTCCGAGCCGAAAGTCCGTAGCATTCACCTGAATCCGTGGCTGGATTCTGCTGCGCTGGCGCGCGGGCAGCGCTCCATCTGGCAGACGGAAGCGATCAGTTGAGTGCTGTGAGCCGACTGACGTCCACTCTGACCGTGAATCAACCACAACGGCCGCGGGCGGGTCTCAAAACGGTCAATGGGCGGGTGACGTCAGAGGCCAGGCTCGGGCCGTCTAAGTGGCAGCCAGGACAGCCGCCGCCGTGCCAGCCTAGGCCGATCAGGATTTTTGTGTGGGGAGAGGGGGCGCCTCAGCACAGGCGCTATATGGAAAAGAGAGATGTTAGTGACATGATGAAGAAGATGCCTTGGGAGAGTGTTGTGGGAGTTGGTTGCCATATGATTGAATATGAGCTCAACTGCGATATTCTGTCATAATGTAACTAAATTGGGACTACACTCTTAACTGGAATAAGAAATCTTATTAAACTAAAATCTAACTGTGATGCTACACCGTAGTCATTATTGCTCTAGAGTCCTAATGCCTGTGTGGGCCGTAACATTAGATATAGATTTTGACATGATTTGGTTCTCCTCATGTTTGTTGCTTGATTTTTAGTTTTTTTTTTTGTTGTGTGTTTTACCCATCGTACTTATGTTCACTTTTGTTCATTTCCTTGCGTTGACTTGATATTTAGTTAATTGTCCAGTATTGTTTTGTCCTGTCTTGTATGATTTTCCGGTCTTATATTTTTCCCTTTTTCTTTCTTAGTACATGTTGCTTTGTTTTTGGTTTTGCTTCGTTAACAGGCTACATTATGGTAAACACGTGCTTACAATGGGTGCTTACAAGGGTCAAATTGTAACTTGTGTTAAAACTAAAACCTAATAAAAGAATCCCATTATAAGCACCTGTTTACCAGTCTGTCTCACCATCCTGTACATATAAGGCTACATTATATTTTGCTCCGGTTGTATAATTTACTAATCTGCTTTATGCCATTCTATACGCTCCAGTTGTCCGCAATAACTTTCTGTTCTGTTACTTATTATTGCCTTTCTTGCTTGATTCCGTCATGCTCGCTCTTCTGCTTTCATCTTTCTGCTCTCGTTCACTCCTGTCTTTATGTAAAACGCAAATAAAAACGATGATGATGATGATGATGATGATGATGATATGACAGCGCAGGGTGTCGCTACCTGCACCATGGGAGAGCGGTGGGACCAAGGCTTTAGGAGCCGCCGCGGTGCAGAGTGGGGGCGCTAAGGCTCTATCAGGGAGAAGGAGGGACACGTGTTTCTCTTTGCCCTCAGGATGCCCCCTATGTGGGGATGCCAGTCTCTACAGTGACAGCGGCAGTCGTGCTCTGTGCCAGGGTCACGACCTGTACCATCTGTACCGGCACCACCGGCTGACACGCGCCGCCGTCTGCGACAGTGAGTCAGGGGCCGAACACGCTGCACTGGGACTGTCGCAGCACCACCGGCTGACTGGTGCCGTCTGCGACAGTGAGTCAGGGGCCGAACACACTGCACTGGGACAGTCCAGCACCACCGGCTGACTGGTGCCACCTGCGACAGTGTCGGGGCCGAACATGCTGCACTGGGACAGGGCATCAGGCCAGGTGCCGCCTGCGACAGTGAGTCAGCAGCACCGGCGCGGGAGCAGAACAACACTCTCGCGCAGACACCAGAGCATCATCATGATCACGAGCATCATCATCATCATCAGGAAGATTCTCTAGACGAGACTAGTCACGAAATCAACTAGATGACTGCATATTGAGAGGGTATATTCTCCGAGCAGAAAGTGGACTGAGCTTCATCAATTCCGGTATGAGCATTGAGCACAGCAAAACGCAAAAGAAGCAAAAGGATCAATGAATCTTAATTTTCTCACTAAGAGAACTTTATTGTTTCCTATCAAAAACTGGGGAAGATGCCGCTGTCTTTTTACCCGACGCTTTTGCTCTTCAAGCAAAGATACTGCCAAAAACAGTTTGATGGCATACTTGGAATTCAAGTGTCCTCTCATTTGCTTTTTTATTAAAAAACTACCGAAATATTTTCAGAGAAGGTCAAAAAACCACGAGCAGCAAAAACACGTTACCTTAATAAATTTGTGAGAATCGATGAGATTGATGTGAGAATCGCTCCAGTGCTTCCAGCACCAAGACTTTCACTCAGCATGGCGTATATCAATAAGGTGTAATAGCTAAGACTATCAAATATCAATGTCAAGGTCTCAGGCGAAGTTTAAAAGGGTCACTGGTCAAGATAAGCCACTCACTTCCTTCCAGCTGAACGCTGCTATTGTGTTAGCAATAGTATATATTATCAAAAATGTATCACATTGCAGCGCCATAGGTTGTTGAACTTGAATGGCATTGACCCAAACATTTCAGAGAAGATTTTAGGATACATTCTCTTTACGACACTTTATATATCGTGACCTTTTCCCCCAAATTGCAAAAATTTATAAAAAGTTCCCAGCATGGGCAATATTTGACCTTTTCAATCTCATTTTAGCTTGAAGTATTGACCTAGGTCAATGAAAACTCGCTAAAATGTAGATGGAAAAAGATTCCATACGAAAACCAAAAGGATGTTTTCCCTAACCCTTGGGGGGCCATGGGTGGCATGGGGGCTCACTTTGGGAACCCCCTCCACTGAGCGTTGGCGCTAGACGCCTTTCCACTGCACTTGCTAAGGCGTTGCAGGTGTGTGCGGGAGGCACGCATCGGTCACGACGTCGTGTGTAGGAGGCATGCTAGGCTTTAAATGCAAAGTTCAATGGCCTCAGATCACTTTAATCACGCTCGCCCTTTTTCTCACAAAGCATTCCTGCAGAGGAGGCACGGGTTTCATCCGCCCCCAAACAGATGAGCCCCCGGTTGGCAGGCTGCCAGTGAATGTCATTCAGCAGTAAGCCTTATAAATCAGCATTCGCTTAGCTCTGCTGGTGTTTGGCATTAGGCGGAGAACGTGAGCCTTGAACCGAGGAAGCTGCCTTGATTATGTGTTATTCGCATTGCCAGTAGGTGTTATATCTTATCTATTTTTAAATGCGTTTATGATTGTTCGTGTCCGTGGATCAATGAAAGTTTACAGGTAGTGCTGCAGTCACTGGTGAAATCCACGGAAACCGAAGCCCTCCTGAACGTGTTCAACGTAGAACAGATCACAACCGCACGTGAGTGATTATTTTCGCGCCTTGTGAGCAAACTCCTCCACATTTCGGCCGTCCTTGGCCAGTACTGATCGCATTCCTCAGACACGCGTCTACTGGCACGTCTACTGGCACCCAGCCGCGACACCGGCGGCGCCGCCGGGCATTTCCGGCTGTCGCCGCCGGGGCGCGACGTTCGGAGACGATCGACGGGGACCGACGCTCCGCCACCTCCGCCCCGGAAACACCTGTGACGTCATTGGGACACGACGGCTCCCACAGAGGTGTCAACTGGCCCAAAACGGGGTGACTGAGCGTGGGTGTGTCATGATTTCGATACTAAATGTTTACCTAATGCACCTTATTTGGAAAAATAGCGGCTTTCACGATGATGAATTTTCTAAGATTCCGAGTTAAGCCAACATAGGTAGGAGGGGGCTTGTTTGTTTATTTGTTGACTGTCTTCAAATCATCAACGAGTGAAACCATCTACAAATGAAGTCTTTTGAATACAATATGCTCAGTACAGGTAAACATATATGACTTGTACTATGAGAAAATTATTAAAAAGAAGCTGAGTGAAACAACTGAGCCTAAAAGGGGATCAGAAAGGCAAAGTATAAAATATCAAGAATGAAACTATATCCCGCGCCCCACTGGGGTCAGGCGCCACCTTCGCCCCACCGGGGGGCCATCGATGACCCCCTAACTCCGAAAATATGGGCGTTAGCGCAAATCTGCAAAGTGTACTAGAAATCTCGCGTAAATTCAATAAGAAATTTACTCACATGTTTTAGTGCTCAGGTCAATGGTTTGACCCCAGAGGTCAAATTAGGTCAAGATCGGCTATTTTCACTCAAATATGCAATACTTAAGCAAACTGGGCATAACTCTTATGCCATTAGAGCTATTGAGGTCTGGTTAAGTACATTTGATAGGAAATTGTTAGTCCTTTTTCCGCTATGTGCAACTTTAAGACCTCCCGCCAGTGGTTAGACCTCCAGAGGTCACCTCGTGACCTAATATGACCTGAGGTCACGAAAGGTCAGAAAGTGACTTCGCTGTATATCAAATGAAAGCCAGTGACAAAACAAACACGATGGTGTTTGTTTCAGCGCTCTAGCTTAATTAGGTTAAAAGTTATTGTCAAAATACTGTTTTTGACCCCTGGTGACCCTGGATGACCTTGGAGAGGTCAAAAGGGCAAATATTTTCCCTTGGAATCCGTGAAAAGGTGTCCAAGAAAGCTTTTCTGATCAAGCTGAGCATTTTCAATCGTTTTTGTGACTTTTAGATCATAAGGCAGCTTTTCCCCATGCTTTTTCAATGGGAGAGGTCACCTCGTGACCTGACCTCTGGGCACGAAATCGAAAAATCCCGGATATACACATTGTAGACCCTGGAGGGTTCATGAAGTGTAGGAAGTTTCAAATTGATCGACTTTGAAATGTAGCTCTTACAGGGCTCTAAATTTGAAGTGAGGTGACCTTGGTTGACCTCGTCTGGTGACCTGACCTTGGGTGACCCGGGGTAAAAAATTTTAGGGATGGTAGGACAATGGTGCAATGAGAGGTAGAGCCCTCAAATGCGGTGCTGCGCCTCGTCGTTTTTCTGTTATCCTGGAAAAACCTTAGGGGGCCATCGATGCCCCCCGGTGGGGCGAGGGATATGATAAAAAGACTTAGAAACAGAGGAAAATAATAATGCAAACATAAGCATACATAAGGCAAAAAAGCATAAAGCACGAACATAAAGGTCTCAAAGTATACTTATAGAACTTGTTCACAGCGAAACCTACTCCTTCACACTCAAAACAAAGCAAGGCACCTGGTTTATACTACGGGACAGCCGCAGTGACTGTCCTGTTCATCACTTATGCCGTTCTGGGGTAGGGTTACAATGCTCCTAGCAGACGTATAGCTTAGCAGTCTAAAGGGAAGCGCCGAATTCAAGGACGATTGTTTTGCTGCTTAGGTTCATGGTTGGAGTGTACCAGAAAGAACCAAGTTTTGTCTGCCACTCTTTCAGACCTTTGGGCGTTAGCTACTCTTTCACTTGTGTTCTTTTCAGATGAAAGAACAAATTTGAGCAGAAATTACCGTCACAGGTATTGCAGTCTCATCAGATTAGCATCAAATCTTTAACCCGTGATGTGGGCTTCACGAACTCCACGTGAGGCGAAAGAAGAAGAGATGATGTTTCCGTATCTGTACTATTACAATGGTACTATACTTTTTCTTTATACGAAGTTTTTCTTTATACGAAGTTTTTCTTCACAACTAAGGTTATGTAATCTTGTGTGCAATTGCATGTGCTGCCTCCCACGCCGTTCCTATTTCTGCACCACATGGCGTGCCCCTGGGTTCAGCCCAGAGTGTTCATGGCCGATCCATCTCACTGGGTACTTTTTCAGAAGCATCAACAATTGGGAAGATGTGTGTGCCAAGTGATGGTGTTGCCAGCGCTTTTATCACGGCTTGAGCAGCTGCAGTGTTGTGTTAGGTTCGAAGAATTCGTGCCGGCAGCTGCCGCGCGCCTCTGAAGGGCTTCCTGTCGGGAACTCCGCTATCAAGCGTCGCCAGTATCCAAGCCGAAGCTTTATGTAATGTGGACTACTAGCATTCCATCGGGCCAAACTCGACCTGCTCGAATTATTGGTTCATTCCTGTTCGTTCCCACATTGATACATGTGCGTAATACAATTATGCAGGTATGTGCCTTGTGTTTCTACAGAGAAACTGTCGGAAACTGTCACCCAATGCTTATCAGTGTCAGAGTTAAGCTCAACACAAAAATTTTACAGCAAGAATTCGGTTTCCATCCTCCATAAGGTTAACTAGAGGTACCATCCAGAGTACAGTAATAGCATGCAAAATTCTGACGAAGACACAGCACATTGAGAACTGTTGTTGGTAGAAAAAACGTACAGCCATAAGTACAGGCGAGTGAGGCAGAGCAAACAGAACCCTGAAGATACCATACTTCTGCCAGGGCAAAAAGATTGTCTTCATCTAAATCTAAACTTGGTTACACAGAAGATGGTCAAACTTAAAACACAAAAATGATGCAATCAGGATAGGATGGAGAGCGGTACAAAATTGGAAGGTTTTACTTCTTTTCCTGACAGCGGCGCTGGTACCAGTGATCTAGTGACAACTGACATGCTTGAATGGATCAGGAGGCCTTGAAGAATGCAGCTCAAATTAGACAACAGGAATATAGCAGTATTGATATATCAGTGAAGACATTGCTGAAGCCAACAATGCAAGAAACGTTATCATAACCGACAAAGATATGTGCCTAAGTATCGGTGAAATCATCGTGGAGATCAATTGTGTTCTCGTCTGCCAAATGTTAGATAGAGCACGCTAGAAAAAAGTCGTATCTATTTCCTTGCATAATTTTCCTCATCCATATTTGAACGACAATTCTGGCGGACTCACTGACCTTTTCTCTCTTGTTCTTTGACGGACGATGTTCGCCCCGCTGTGCCTCGATCTTCCCCTCCTGCAGCCACAGAAGTATCCAGTTTATCTTCTCTGACTTCTCCAGCGGACCCAAACAACTTTACTTCTTCAGCTCTCACTCCTCAGTCACTGAGCGCGCGTTGCTCGGCCGGCTACCTCACTGATCTGTACGACGCTGAGGACGCACACGCTTTGCTGTCGACTCCAGCGCCGACTGAAGCCGCCCTCAGTGTCGGCTGATTTCGGTCCTCCGCGTCACAGGCTGGCAGCCGCCCGCTAAGGGGCACCGCGCGCCCCGCGGCCCTGCCAGCCCCGCGCCGGCACCGACGAACACAGGCCAGAGTAGGGTTACCTCAGATTTTTTACCTCCTCAACTTTGTTAGATAAGTCAAAACAGGAGGAAAACTCTGAGCAGGGGTCCTCTCTCGCACTGTCAGGGCGGTTTATTTTGTTCTGGCCTTAGTTTTACATAGAACGTACACGTGGCTGGTGACGGACGCTCCTATTCCGTATGACGGCCTGCTTTAATCCGCTTTGGGACTTACTCCAGCCACTACTTTCATCGTCCTTCTCCCTCCCTCCCTCCCTCCCTTCTCTCTCTTTCTCTCTCTCTCTCTCTCTCTCTCTCATATAATCTCCTTAAATGTTTTTACCGACTTAGATGCAGTTCCTCACGGCCTTAGTCGGATTTTCTTTGGTATGATACTTTCGAGATAAAGAGACCCTGCAGTGCTTAAGTGAGGAGCACGATAATGAGTAAATAAGGTATCATCCAGGTATCTCCTAGAATTTGGGATGAAACACTGAGTAAGATTAGTGATTATATGCTCGTGCACTGCCCGCTATCATAATTTCTATGAAAAATAATCCTTGGTCATCGTAAAATCGCCAACCTTGAATTCAAATCCAGCATTAATATTGACGTCGAATTCGAGGTCGGTGATTATACGATGGCCCTGTACCATTTCTGCAATCATCTATTACACTGATAGTTTGATGAGCGGCTGTGCCTGAATATGCAATCGCTAGTACTACTAAATTTTCCAATCCGGGTTCTGAGAGATAAACTGAAAACTATATTTCATGGCATATTTTCAAATCTTAAGCCCAATGTGAATCTCCTTCATTTCATATTGGTATGAGACTTTACCTGGTTATAGTCACAAGTTGTCTTAGGCCTTTCACTTACTCTTGTGTTATAGTCCCACATTTTGAGAATATTTGTCAATGTCAAACATTCCAGAAATATCTCTAAGAGCCGGATCTCAATCAAAAGCGAAATATTCCAATATAACTCGTTTGAAATGCTGAGTCTTCATCATCTCCAGTAATCATTACATCAGAAATTAGAAATGTAGGATGGTAGGGTGAAACAATTTTTTAGTCAGCACGAAACGTCGTGCCCGTATTTCGAAATACACATATGGTCTGAATCTTTGCTGAACTCTTCAGGGCTAGCAGTGGCGGATCTAGCCCGTAGGTTTGGGCAAAACAATGTCTAAAAATGTAAAAGCAGAAAAAGTCACACAGTGAAAGATTTCCCACAATTTCAGTGAAGTTGACTAGTTCTGTTTCGAGCTTTGGAACTCTGCGCTCAGTTGAAGCACCAAAACCTTGCCTTCCGGGGCAAAAAAAGGTTGACAGATTTGGGAGGCGGGGAGGACAAACGTACTTGTGCCCCAAGCTTTTCCGTTTGGAGGGGACAAATTCCGTTTGTCCCTTCCCCCAGGATCTACCACTAAGGGCTAGTCATTATCCTGCCGTCAGATAAGGAAGCTTGATTTAATGGAGGTGTATAGCTTTATGCAAGCTTCCTACACGAAAGGAAATATCACGACATATCATCTGATACACCAAAATAGCTTGAGCAAACTTGTTGCGGTGGAAAACGATGATCAAAGCCAAATATCTTTTTAGATCAAAGCGTATTTTTTGGATTCCTTTAGATCTGATTTACTTTAAGGGAGCTCGTGCCTCTCTTAGCACATGATTTCCAAGATAAAAGATTAGATCTTCAATACTATGGAACTCTGCTCAGAATATGCTCAACCCCAGATAAATGATAAGAAGGTTAATTTTGCATCCTTCCATGCGGGCTCACAATATTTTGCTGTCACCGCAATGACGGTATAAGGTGGAACTCTAGCTGAATTAAAATGATGTGCTTCCATGCATCGTCGCCTAATTAAGCACCAATCTCTGATTTACATTGAAACAAGTGATTCTGCAGGGTTTCCCAAGGGCGAGTAAATGTTTTATGGATGTGTTTTTATTCCTGAAAGTCCCGCCTATGTCAAGCAAAAGAGGGCTTGTAGGAATAACTAAGAGCAGAGACAGAAACTTGACCAAATCTTGCCTATCAAATACCGCGATCATGTTGACGAATCAGTTCATATAAAATTTTCGAAACCACTCTCAGAGCTTGAGTGGATGAAATCTGAAGCGGTATTTAAGTGAGTATATATCTATAGAGAAGTACATGTCTCAAATATCAGGCACAGAGCAAAAGCACCAGAGTCTGTGGGGAGAGTTTAGTGTGCGATCAGACTGCTTAGCTGATGGCTGATCTAATGGCCGTAAAAATGCAGGGGCAACGGAATGTTTTGTACCTTTTCGTGAGCAGTGAGACGTCAGAGATAACTGAATGTTTTGACATGCTCCATTGATTATTGTCCCTGCTTGGTCTACATGTTGTTTTCATGGTCGATGGTCGCTCCCAGAAGCTAGTTCGATGGTTTCCAAAGTCACCAGTGTACAAATGAGACCACACTAGTGGATAAATGTCCTGCAGTTGATTAGGTTTCTCGAACTTGGTCCAAACCAGAAAAGCTGGAAGTGATATTTTTTGTTCGTCTAAATCTTCACTTCAAGTGAGACGCTGTGTGCGTATGGGTTGTCGTAAAACCGTTGCAATATGTTGTGCCAATAAAGGGCCCGTGAAGGTGTTGTCGCAGGTTCACCAAGTTGATGGCCGACGGCCGCAGTGGAGGCCGTCTTGAATTGAAAAAAATAACTAAGAGCTGTGCACATTAAATGCAAATAGTATAAAAATTAGAGAAAGAATCAGCAATGATATGTGAAAGCTCAAAATGATTGTTTAACTCGAGGTGCATGCCGTTAAAGAAGAATTGCCAAATCACATCGTTGGGGACTGGTATGATGGGATGCTCAACTGTCCTTCCTAACCATCTGCATGGAATTGCTGCCTACTCACACGAGGGTTCTGTTCTAAAAGTTCTGAAGACGTTTCATTTTTACCCGCATTGGAAAGTCCTTTGGGGAGACGGTTACGAGCTCCTGAAAGTGTGAGTCTTGGGGAAGGACACCATTAACACGCGCATTGACGGGAGGCGGGTACCCGCCCCCCCTCCTCGGGTTTTTCGGAGATAGCCCAAACCTTTTCGAGAAAAACGGCGGCGCTACGCGCCGCAGTTCTTGGAATTCCTTTTTCTCATCATTTTTAAAACTTTTGTCAAAATTTTAAGGTTAAGTCATCTCAGGTCAGGTCGCCAGTACAGGTCAAGTGACCTGACTTGAAAAAATTTAAGATAGCATAAGTTGGAACAGGGTGAAACTTATCCGATTGGAATTCAAATCACATAATGGGCCCACCGAGTTCTCTAATATATGTTCCGGATTTTTTAAACCGATGACCTAAGGTCAGGGACGAGCCATGACCTCTCCATTATAAAAACATGGGGAAAATGGTTTTAACTGAATAACTTAGTAACGGATGGTGATAGAGTGTTTATGTTAACTGCATTAGATTTGTCTTGCCTTTGTGGTTCTAATGATATGCAATTTTATCGAATTTGACTCAGGTCAGATCAAATCCTTGATTTGACCCAGCAAGGTCATATTATATATCGTTCGATTCAGCTTGCTGCGAGGATTCATACAGTTCCTTTTTTGCTCTATCTTTATTTGTTCAGATGTAATGACCGAACACCTTTCATTTATACATGTTATCCCTATGACGACATGTTTTGACCTCTAGTGACCTTAAATGTGACCTGTCAAAAAAAGGTTCAAATATTTTCGATGAAGAAATGGATGGGCTACCCAACACCGCTTAATGTTGTTTGCTACCTAGCGTGGTTCACGAAATCTTAGGGGGCGGGTACCCGCCCCCCCGTCAAAGCGAGGGTGGCTCAGACCCCCATCCATGCGCGTGTTTAATTGCAACGCGGTAGTTCAGGTGAAATGAAGCTCATATAAGATATTTTGCAGTCCTGAATTATTGTAGGATATCCAATCTTTGACGAAGCGGTATCATGAAGCGGACGCGAAATATTCGCGGTATCTACATAGGTACGACCGACCCGGCACGGTCCGGCTGTACTAAAGCTTTCGGTAAAACTGCAAGTAAATTTCGTTACAAAACAAACTTTAAATTTATTTCAACATCACTTATTTTACTAAGTAGATTGCATGACGGTCTCAGTTTGCTTTGCGATGTACCAGTCTCGCTTTCTCTTGTTTTTGACTGTGGACTGAGGAAATCCATAGTTGTCTTTGATTTCATCTGCATACACTGGAAAACTCTTAAGTCGTTTCAATATGTTTGAGCTGGATTGAGGTTTGGGATGGAACAGAAATCAGCAGAACTCACATGTAAGCATTTACTAACCCACGTTTGGAAACCGAAGCAGAAATTGAAAGCGGCCTTCAGATGCAGACTGATCGTAAGATGTATAAACCTACGAAGGCATTGCATTTTGCGACGTTTTCATTCAATTTCACCTGCTCACTCGAACGCAAAATTATAACTCTCGGAAGCTCTTCATCATATATTTTATGTAATTAAGTTGCAAACAACGCCACCAAAACCATTTTCGCAAAATGCCAAAAGAATATCAGAAACTGAAATACGTATCATACACAAAGTCGTTTAGGTAGACTAGCCAAAGACATAGTTGTCGTAACTACAGCTATTCACGCAAAGAGAAAGATCTTGAAAATATTGCATTTATATGACTGCATTAGTCATTGGTTAGGCAGTCTCAAGTACTAGATTTAGGTGCCGGCCGAGGGACCAGGATGACAAACGACCCCTGTGGTCGAGAACGATCACCTGTTCTTCGAACGACAAACAAGCCGGGCGTCCTGCTGCTCCCCAGACTCGGCAGCGGTTGCAGTGTTTGTGCTCGACCTGTCAAGTCAGTTTCTGGCACAAGCTGCGCTTGTGGCAGATGCGGCCTCCCACGCTGTAGCCGTGAAACGTGGACAGTATTTCACTGAGCAGACTTCCGGAGCTTGTACCGCTTCACCAGGACGACGTCGGTCTGTTTACACACCATTCACAACAGCGCTGGACACTGAATTATACCTACGTGGAGGCGATTAAGGCAGTGCCAGAAGTGCAGAGACCAAGAGCACGAGCAGCCAATACTGGGAAGCCTTGCTACGTACTAATGTTCCAAGCCAACATTTGCGGAAACCAGCACTAAATCCAGACCACCAACTCTGCTAGTAGAAACCCGATTTTAATAACATTTCACGGAGCGGGAGTAAGAGGCAGTGATTGTGGCTGTACTGGTAACAGGTCCAGGCCCACTGCCACATCCTGCTGGCGTCTTTGGCCTGATGAGCGGCGCCGCCCCGGCGCACACGCAGTTCCGCAGGCGCCAGTCGCCGGGCGGTCGGCGTGTCAGTCATCCGGCGGACTGGCGCCACCCAGCGGCACGTGGGGGAAACATCCGGCTCCTGGAGCAGGCCACCAGCCTCTGATGCAACACACGACATCCCTCTGCTTTGTCTCAACGTCGATTTCTGGATCTAAGATGACGGATTTAGATCTACGGAGGAACAGAAGGAAGAGAGCTGCCAGATCGGTTGAAGTGGTCACCAGAGTAAAGAGCATTGGACGTCTGAACCAGAGCGCAGAAACAAAGCCTACAAACGCTGCAGTCATTTGGATGTTTTCTCCGTACCCCGAAAATCCTAGCTTATCTACATTTGAAAATTTATCAACTCTCAACTGCTAGAGCTTAGTGATATATTCAGGAGCATCGTTACAACATTTATTGCAATTGAGGACGTCGAACTGGCACGAGTCCGGAGGCAGGAGGGACGAGAGATGAAAAATAAATTTTTAGCATATTGGCTGTCTTGTAGCCCCTGCCCCACCGGGGGTTCGGCACCACCTTCGCCCCACCGGGAGGTCATCGTTGACCCTCCGCTAACTCCGAAAATATGATGGTTAGCGCAAATCTGCAAAGTGTATTGGAAAGCATGTGCGAATTTAGAATGATTTTACTTGAATTTATTGCACTAGCTTGACAACAACAGAAACCAGCCGGAAACCAACGGGTTCTATGAAACTAAATGAAGCACTGCTTACACTTGGGCACAGGGGAACATTGCTCTGGTTAGCACTCAGATTAGCCCGTCACTGCAGGAATTGCTCGCCCGGATGGTGGGGATGGACTCTCTGAAGAGGCAAACTTGACCTCGAAACATTATGGTCCTGATCACTGGCGCAGTCACGCTGCTAGGAATTAGTCCGTTTTATGTCATCGTAACTTCTCTTTCTCATTGGATATTTCCCAAATTTATGGCCTTTTAAAGGAAATAGTTCATCAAACCTGACTAGGTGTAGCAAAATATACAAAAATATGAACTTTCCATTTTTCTGTATAAGAACCTACACCTTTGTCTTGAGAAGTAATCATATGACGAATTCGGAAATCCGAATCGGTGACAACAGAAATGGAGCAGTCTGATTCAGGGTCAGCACGGTTACAACAGAGGCGGAGGAGTCTGACTCAGGGTTGGCACAGTGACAACAGAGGCGGAGGAGTCTGACTCAGGGTCAGCAGGGTGACAACAGAGGTGGAGGGCTCTGACTCAGGGTCAGTACAGTGACAACATAGATGGAGGAGTCTGACTCAGGGTCAGCACGGTGACAACAGAGGTGGAGGGCTCTCACTCAGGGTCAGCACAGTAACAACAGAGGTGGAGGGGTCTGACTCAGGGTCAGAAGGGTGACAACAGAGGTGGAGAGGTCTGACTCAGGGATAGTGCAGTGACAATATAGATGGAGGAGTCTGACTCAGGGTCAGCACGGTGACAACAGAGGTGGAGGAGTCGGACTCAGGGTCAGCACAGTGACGACAGAGGCGGAGGAGTCTGACTCAGGGTCAGCAAAGTGACAACAGAGGCGGAGAGGTCTGACTCAGGGATAGGCAGTGACAATATAGATGGAAGAGTCTGACTCAGGGTCAGCACAGTGACAACAGAGGTGGAGGGGTCTGACTCAGGGTCAGCACGGTGACAACAGAGGCGGAGGAGTCTGACTCAGGGTCAGCTCGCGTCACCCCACCGACGCGTGTCTGTCTTCGGACCGACAAACAAGCCTCCAACTCACCGGAGCCAGGCGTGACTCTCAGCGCGCCGCAGAGACACCAGAAGCCTCCTTTGGCGCGGTTCAACGCATCCGGGTGCTTGCCACGACTGGAGACGGCGCCAATTTCTACTGGTGGTGCTCAGGTCGGACCAGGATAAACCTAGCCAGCAGCTTTTACGAAATAGGTGATGCCAGTCTTCCAGGATCGGCCCTGAAACGAACAGATTTACACATACTATCCATGCGTAATGGCAGTGATCGCTTCGAATGAAGCGAGGCCTGAAACATCATGAACTGGCATGCCGCCGCGGCGAAGCTCTGGCGCCAGGGCTGGGGGCGCCACATTCGTCAATGTCGGCCCGCCGTGCGTCAGCGTTGCTCCAGCGCCGACGCGACGCCGTCAAGGCACCGCCGCGCTGCGTGCCTTCAGGCCGCGGCCACCGACTCACAAACCTCGCCTTTAACGCACTATACCCTCCTAACCCTTCTCATACGCAAAACAGACACAGTCCTCCAATTCACGCCCATATATCGCCGGAATCGTTCAGTTTGTCTGAGGGTGCGGTTCGCGACGTGGGCGTCGGCGCCGTTGAATAATTGGCCAGTGGCAGCGTGCAGTGAATACCAGCCAGCCGCCCCCGTAGCCGCCGACAGCTGCGATCTCCAGTAACGAAGGTGCCAAAACACGGGCCCGGCATTCCTAAACCGCCCCTACGTGGCGCCACTGCGGTGGTCAGCTGGCTTCGGGGAATGACAAAGCCATCCCAGACTGTTTTTGATCAGTTCTGACTTACCTGTTGAAAGCTGTGAAACAATCATCATGTTGATACCATCAAGAATCTAAGGCAAAAGTGTTGAAGAAGTAACAAGAAGGGAGCCAGTTAATGCATAGCAGCATGTACAAGGTACACAGGGCAGCACATCTAAGGCAAGGCATTGCGTTTTCTTCATCTAAGCTTGCATTGAAACAATGAAATTCCATTGAAATGATAATAAAGCTTCAATGAAAAAACGTTTTCCAGACCTTCGGTCGTCTCGAGAATAAATCCAGCAGTGAACCTTGTTCTTTCGGAAGACATGATGTTAGGAAATAAACCACGACAGTAATGGTATTGGCAATAAGAAAGAGCTTACATCACGGACTATCATTCTTTGTTGCACCCAGGCTATTGTTCTGTTGAGATCTTTTGGCAACAAGCGGGCGCTTTCAGCTTTGGTCGTAACTGGCAGCTGTCTGATTTCCATGGTTACTCCCGCCATTTAAATATGACTCATGAAGTTACATTGAGCCTCCAGATTGCAAAAACAACAATATCTATTTCACCCTCTGAGGTATCTCTCTAAATGAATTGTTGCTCTAGGGAAGCTCTATGAATATAAAACGCTCCAGTCGTGTTTATTTGTAATGCTGATGCTAGGTCGGGTTCGAATATCGCTCATAGTCTTAGGGGTGTTCTTCAAAGTCTAGCGGTGCTTTTCAAACTTTTAAGGGCTGCTCGCGCACACCTAAAAGTATAAAAAGTTAACCTCTCTCCGTACACATGACCCTCCATTCTTTCCTGAGTTGAGCCAACATCAGGAGCGCTGGCAGCCGTCCACTGCAGCCACTGGAGTCTTGGCCGTGCCGTACCAGGCCCGGCATTCCGCCATAGCGACAGCGGGCAGCGAGTGACGCATCCAGAAGGAACGCCGGTGACATACAGGGGGAGGGGGTGTCCGAATTCGGGGTTTTCCTCTGAAACATTCGGAATGCAGAGAACTAGCGCTCAGAGTGACTGTTTACCTTCCGGTCAGGACGTGCCTCAAGGGCACTCGGGTCAGCTGTCAGTTCCACTGTAGAAACGCCGCGGGATTGACTGCAGCGCACGGCTCAGGGAAGTACGCAGCGTTAGCTCCGATTCATCTTAACCGGCCCGGAGGACTTTGAGGAATGTTGGACTCCGTCATGCGAGCTTGTGTTGGCTCCCACTCTCGATATGTTAGTGGCCTGTGCATTTAGCTAAATTGCAGCCTCTGTTTCTACTCATCGCATAACATGCGTCTCATTTGTCACACGCACCAGTTTCCTGGACCTTCGCGTCAGAAGAGTCGTCTTTTGTACATTTATGGAAGGAAAAAACATGTTTACTTAAATGTATAGAAACAAACTAATTCAGGGTCAAGCATGGTCGTCGTGGAACTACGTACCACATATCCACAGAGCCTATGTCTGGCCTCGCTCGACAAATTTTCGAGTCAGTTACCTTGGCGGGGCGATAACTTCCCGGGGCAATAACTGCCCGGGGCGATAACTTATCGGGGAAATAACTTCCCGCGGCGTTAAAAGTTTTGCAGGGGATTTTGCAGTGGTACACCCGCGCAACGTCCAAATCAGACGTGTTGACAGCTGTTACCACGGCAACTCAGTTTTCTCTCTCACATCCACAGCTGGTCACAGCCTGCTGACAGGTTGGCCTTGCCAACCACTGCTCTGCAAACGGCATAGGCGGATCCAGGTTTCTGATCAGGAGGGAGGGGCACACTTGGGTCAGGAGGGCACCACTTAGACCAACGTGCACCATTTTTGACGTCGGGCTTATGAAAGGGGAGGCGAGTACGGTCTCGGGGACGCTTCTTGCATCCTGGGGTGAGAGGGGGGTGACTGAGAAACAGCATTTTGTGGGTACAGAGTGTTTGATCGAGGGGGGCGTCTGCGGCCTTGTACCCTGGATCCACTCATAGCCGACAGATAAAAACATAAATTCCGGAGATGTAGAATTCCTGTCATGTGACCGGAGGAGCTCTAAACGAACAATGATTAGCAACACCTGTCAGCTCCCATGGAATGAGCAGATACGTTTTTGTTGTTGTTTCCTGGCTATCATGAGAACACGCGAAGAAAATTATAATTAGGTCTAATGAAGACACGGCCTTTTCTGTATTAACCCGTCCCGAAATTGGAGCTGTATACAGCTACAGCTAAGTGCTATAGCACTTACGAACTCCGCAGTTAAATTTCTGAAGTAGTTTTCTTTTGCTTTTGATCCATTTTTCTGGGCTAATGGAGAGAAACAGCTGAGCCTATTTTACATATCAATTTTCCCGTTGATATCATTACCGTAGCACGTTGACTTCCCAGACATGACCTTACATTTTATTATGGACCTTCCGAGGGTTTAATGAAGCAGTGACTGTTGAGGTCATATGACGTCAGATACATTTTATGTGGCTCACAATGTTACCCAAAATAAACAACTTGGCACAAAAAAAGAGATAAACTGACTTTTCCCTTCCACTGCGAGTGCAAAGACCAGTAATTCCCAAGCAAATGAGTAAGAACACATTAAGATTAAAAAAACATGAAGCGAACGCAAGACAAGCTATTCTAGGGGCTCAGGAATGTCACCAACGGTCGCTCACGGAGCCTGCTCACCTACTTAACCTACATATGAGGGAGAAGGCGGACTCGGCGTCCCGAGCCGTCTCATTTATATTTTGCTTGCTGGTGACCTCATTTGTCTCCCAGAACTGTAACCGCAAAAGAAATAGAAGAATACATCCTCCCAGACAAATTCGCATCTACGCGTAAGGAATTAAATCATTCGGAATGCATGCTTTAGTTATAGCAGGGACTGACATATAACATGGAATGAGAATGTGGTATCTAATGATGCATGCAAATGCAATACCTACATGATATTGCAAACTTGAGCGTCGGAAGGCGGTTGGCATGGTGACGGCTGATTCAGCTTATCGCGGGTGGCTGACATGTCCGGGAAACGGGTACCTGGAACGGCACTACTTTGTTTACATTCCATGCGGTTGCGGGCTGTTACGAAAGGAAGCACGCTCGGAAAACTGCGCGGAGTGTTCAAACGCCGAGGAGTCGTCGCGCGGAGTGGCGCCCTTCCGAGCGCCAACTACGCAGAACGCATGACAGCACAAAGCGCTTTCGGAAAACTCACCGTTTTTGGAATCTTATCGACCCTCCTTAGATCACCCCGGCCTTAAATATGTTTTAAACTGTGGCCAATGCATTCTTATCGAGTGCCGGGTTAAGCATTACCTTAAACACGCGCCCCGCTGGGGGGACGAAATTCACCCCTAGATTTCCCCAGATAACGCAAAAAACGAAGAGACGCAGAACAATGAATCTTACAGTACCTTATTCCTGATCAATTTTACGTATCTGATCAAATTTTTTAGGTCAGGTCGTGTTAGGTCACGGAGCTATCCAAGGTCAAGTGGCCCGACCTCAAAACCTAAAATTACGAGTTTTAAGCGGCGCCCAAGGAACATCAGCCAACCGATCAGCATGAAACTTTTACAATATAATAAGGTCATTAGGGTCTCCAAATCTGCTATCTCAGAACTTTGATATTGTTGACCTAAGATGGGGTCAATTTTTTGGTCACCCCATTATAAGTCTATGGTGAAAAATTAAAATGGTTCGTTTTCAGTAAATACTGGACAGATAAAGCTGACAATCCTCAAACCATGTATTCTTACCACGATCTTGACCATAAAGTTGAGTTTTTGACCATCTGACCTCTCAAAGGTCATGTCAGGTCACAAGAGTATACTGTGATTGTTGTGCCGATAACTTCTCGCTGAATTGAGATAAAGCTCCTATTTTACTTGCATTGTGCTTATATTTTCACGGGGAGTCGATTAATATGCAGCATGACCATACCAGGTCACTCTGTAGCCTTGACCTAGCTCGATGTCAGGTCATTTTCACAATTTGACCTAGCAAGGTCATATTATACATCATTCAATTTTCCATGACGAGAGGAATCCAATGATGCATATGTTACAGGGAAAGTGCGAAATCCGGGATTTCGCGAACTCCCTAGGGATTTCGCGAAATCACTGACCAGCCAGGGAGTTCGCGAAATCCCTAGGAGTTCGCGAAATCACTGGCCGACCAGGGATTTCGCGAACTCCCTAGGGATTTCGCGAACTCACTGAAACTTCAGTGATTTCGCGAACTACCTGAATGCTTTTCAGGGATTTCGCGAAATCCCTAACATGCCAATATGTGATATAGTATAAATCCGAAGAATGATCCTTCAGTGATCTGGTTTTACACTCCCCGTCCATGTTTTCTCTTTCTATGATGTATTCTGCTTGATTTTATGTCGGCCTGATATTTATTATTTGAAAATTAATTCTACACCCTCAGCTCTACCTCACACCGGGTCCTTGTGCCCGCTGACGAACTATTCGAGTCACTAGCCTTCCTCGAGGTGCATGGTTTATGCAATATGAACCGTAGGTGTGGAAGGGGGGGCTCAAAACAAACTAGAGATGCTTACATAGATGAAGTCATAGTACATGTCTATGTTGGAATGTACTACGGACGTCCACAAATTTTCCAATAAAAATATTTTGATTCAGGAGGAAGTGTCGGCCCCGAAAAAGCTCTCGGTGTAAGAAGCGGCACGCCTGTCATCGTTTGACCATTGCCAAGGCTTTCAGAAATTTTATTGTCGATTCCGGCGGGCTAGCAAATGCACTTCAAGCTTAAGTGCTCCAGCCACGGTCATGACAATAGGCAATGAGATAGCACATGGCAAATATGCGTAATGATTGTTTTATTCCGTATCCTGTTTATGCCGACAACTATAGTTGTCGGCTTATGTTCAGCTATAGCTGAAAGTGTATAACGCTTCTGATATGCTGATAAACTGAAAGCAGAGATATGGTCTAAGTTAATTTGCAGAATAATTATTTCGTTGTTGCAGCTCCGAAAATTTATCTTAGTATAGCCGAACCGTACCTGTAAAGATTGACCAAAGTTTTGGAATACATTAATGAACTTAATGCAAAAAATAATATAGCATTATTGTATTTTCCTTACCCAGAAAGTAATACGAAATGGCCATCAGATAAGCAGCATTTCTCTTTTGTGTAGTAATGAGGATTGTGATATGATAATGATCTCTCTGCAGATGCTGGATAAGTGAGTTGGAAAGAAGCGCTTCAGAATTTAGTCTCTAACGGTACTTACAGTTGGTGCACCTGACCGACTTCGTACCGAGTACGTGCATGGCCGGGGCGGGGGTTGGGTAACCATACCCCTTGGGTTTTTCGCAAAGTCTTGAAAACGGCTACGCGCAGCGCTGTTGTACCCAGTACAGTTTTTCTGAAGCTTTTACAACTCCTGTCAACATTTTCGGTTCAGGTCATTCCAGGTCAGGACATCAGTGCAGGTCAAGTGACCTCATCTACAGGGTGTTTCAGAAAGAATGATATTTTTCAAATGTTCAGTAAAGTACCAAAAATCCTTCAAATCTGTTCCCAACATGTTCATTTTAATGGTAAATTGTAGGACATTTTTCAATAAACATGTTCCATTTGCATCAAATATTTTCCCCGTCTTAAAAATAATTGGAAAATGATACAAGAAACATAATATATCCCCGCTTATGCTTGAGAAAACGGAACTGGCAACACTAAAAAAGCTTTATCACACAGAAATGGCACGTGAGCATGCACATCAAAGGTACAAGTTTAAGTAACATTACAAGTTTAAAACTTTTGGTTCAAGCTCCATATGGCTCATTGGCTCACCTTCCATATGAATGACTAGATGCGGCGGAGACAGCGCAAAAGACCTCACTGTTCACCGCAGACCAAGGGACGTGGACCGATTGGGGATTGCTTGCTTGGACGCGGGCTTTCCTAAGCTTGAGAGGTCTTTTTTAGAATTAATTTCCAGAGGCAATGTGCGTGTGGACTGTGGTGTAACGCAGGGGCGATGTAAGGTTTGCAGTGTCATTGGCGTGATACTTGTCACGTGATACGCGAGTGATTTCTACGACCATTTTCGATGAAGGCAAAATATGCAGTATTTTCAACTCATTTTTAAGACTATTTTTGAAGTAGAAAAATATCAAAACAGCTATCAAAATATGAATAATCGTAAATGTCCCAAAATTCACATTCGATTGATATGTAAATCATACCACAACAATCTATTTACAACCGCATTACGATCAATTAAAAATATCATTCTTTTTGAAACACCCTGTAAAAAAAAAGAAAACAACATGAGCAAGGAACAGCTTAATTTATCAATCTAAATTTCGTATTGAATAAAGGGCTGATTGAGTACACATCATTTTTTAGGATTTCTGAAGTCGATGACCTAAGGTCAATTATGATTCATGATGACACAGTTGGAAAAGTATCGGGAAAATGGTTTAAACATAATAATGTTGTTGGGAACGAAGCTAAATTGTATATTTTGGAATCATTGGGGTTGTCTTGCTTCTGCAGTTCTAATGATATGCAATCTGACCCAATTCGATATTGACCTGATCCAAGGTCAGGTCAAATCTTAGCTTTGACCTAGAATAGTTACATTATTAATCATTCGACGTCGCTAGCAGAAAAACCTCAGATAGTGAATTCTTATATATTGTATCTCTTCTACATCAGATGGTAGGACTGAATAACTGTATTTCAGTTATATCACCATATCCATATTATGCCATTTTTTGCTTCCAATGCCGTCAGATTTTACCCCACAAAAATGTATAGAAAACTTCCTTTAAAGCTTAGGTTGTGCTACTTAACGTCATTTACTTTTTCGCTAACTAGCGTAGTTTTTAGATTTTAGGGGGCGTAACCCACCCCTCGTCAGGGTGAAGGTGGCTCAGACCCCTGGCATTGCACGTCGTAAAAATTGCATCCCGCGAAACTAGTTTCAGGCTCATACCAAACTTTTTTGACTGATGATTTTAAGCCATCAAAAGGCATAGTCATAAGAGACTTTGCAATTGATCTCGGTGACCGGCACCTCATCGACACCACCAGCCAAAAGACACGTGATGATTTTTCAAAAATGTGAGCGTCGGGCACATTCTTTTTCGGATGGCGTGGTTTGCTCAAAAGTAAGTGCGTTGCGCCATTGCCGAGCATTTATTCCATTTTTCAGTGGCGCAAATATTTCTGCTATTTTTTTAACTGTGTTATACCCAGATTTATTCTAGTTATCAAGCCATGGATTTCGTACCATTTTCTTTATCGTATCCGTAGGTAAAATTCCATAATAATGCAACCTACACAAAATACCGTAACGTTATTTTGTGATGTAGATTTGATATAAAATAACCGTAGCGTCACATAATTATGAAACGTGGTGATAGCGTAGACCACTTTTTATCGAATACTTGGGTAGTTATGCTGACTCCATGCATTGCATATGTATAATACTAAATATGCAGATCTATCATAGGCGGATCCAGGATTGCCGATCGGGGGGCATCTTCCCGGGGAGAGGGCGGGGACGCCATCCGGACCAGGGAGTGCCTTTTTTACCGGAAACCCTATCAAGTGGGCGCAAAATCGTATCGGTGGGCGCCGATTCTTACATCCCTAGGGACGAGGAATGGAAAGCGACATTTCAAAGTGGCGCCGTGACCATTTCAGGGGGCACCGAGGGTCGATCGGGGAGGGGGTGGGGCACCTGCCCCTTTGTCCCCTATATCTGCACATAAGATATATCATGAATATAAAATAACCAAGTACCAAATCACAGTGAAGTCGAAGGTGTATTCTGTGGGGGAGTGTGTGGGAAACAAAATTTCAGGAGTGGACCAGGGCGTTTTGGAACCGCCAGGGGCCAGTGTCTTTCTCTCCCGCGATCCACATTTGCAATCAGCAGCAACTGAACTTTTACATTACAAAAACATCGCGTCCAGAAAGTTTTAAATTTTGGCGCACGCATCGTAAATGGACTGAGCAGGCGTGAGCACGTGACCGCAGCCCTGCAATCCTTGGGCTGGCCGACGTTTCCCGAGTTGCTAAAGAAACGGGACATAAAAGTTATTAATAGACTGCTCTCCGACGACTCTGGAAGTGCACTGTCACGGTCAGTTTCGCGTCGCTCCGAAATCTCTAGCCGGAGCACACGCGGGACTGACCGTGATATGCTAGAACTCCCAAGGGTGCGAACGGAGCAAGCCAAGCATAGTTTTCGCTTCAGAGGGGTAGAAGCAGGGAACAGTGGGATGAGAGAGAGCTAAGTATATGTATGGTGGGCATTTAGGAAAGAGGATAGGCTAAAATGAACTAGCGCATTTCTTTTAAAATTGTTATCTACAACGGTCATGTTCTGTAAAATATTGTGTGGTTTACGAAAGTGTGTGCTCCCTATGTGTGCTGTGTCCTTGTAATTGAGGGCTGAAAAGCCATATCTTATGGATACCTCAATATACATCTACATCTACATTGCAGTACAATATTTATAAGCGAAACTTGATAAATGTATCGCTACGACCTCAAAAATAAAATTATGACCTTCCTTATATTTAGCTTAAAACCTTCCTAATATTTAGCTTAAAACCTCCCTCATACGTGATTTTTACGGAAAATGTCCGGTTACTGTTTGAAATAAATCATAAGAACAATAGTCCGCAATCCTAGCTAGTCATCCTTGAGCTGACTAAATTGGGAATTCGCGAACTCCCTGAGTGTTTATCCGGGATTTCGCGAACTCCTGACTTCTAAGTCCAGGGATTTCGCGAACTCCTGGTCACCCAGGGATTTCGCGAACTCCCTAGGATTTCGCGAACTCCTGGCTGGTCAGTGATTTCGCGAAATCCCTAGGAGTTCGCGAACTCCCGGATTTCGCACTCTCCTGTAACACATACATATTTGCACTAGCTCTACTGGGTAAATATCTAGAGGGGGAAACGTACCCTGCCCTGTTGTAAGCCTATGGAACCTTCGTTGACCTATGCTGACCTCAATATTGACCTGACATAAAAATACTTCTTATAAATTATCTTGGTCTCGTCAAGAGCTTTCGAACGCCGCCCATAATTTGTCTTTAGCTTTCCTAGGAAATGAGAAACGGAGGGAGGCGAAATTCGCCCCCCCAGCGGGGTGCGTCATGCCAGGGACCCCAGCAGGGCGCGTGTCAAGCTAAGCAGTCGAAGAAACTTTATTTTGGGACGTGGTTCTGGCCTGGACATACTGGCACTGCCAAAAGAACACCCCCGCATCTGCGAAACAGCTCACGCTGCCTTTGCAGCGGTGTGGTAACAGGAGAACAAGAAAACCAGGGCAGCAGAGGTTCGCAGGGTACTGCACTCACAATAGGAGCAAAGCACGATAAAAAGACAGTACCTAAGTCAAAACTGCAGAAATGTTTCAGTCGCAACCTCCCAAACTGAACACAACAAAGACATCCCTCCGAAGTGAAGTGTTCCATAATCTCAGTGGAAGTGTGGCGGACGAGACAGAGACCGTTCCATAGTGATGCAGTGGGCCTGAAAAGGGGATAAAATTACCAAAAGCGACTTTTTATGAATGATATAAAATGTATACCTATAATTAATCTAAGAATTGATGAGGACAAGGTAAATCATGATTGTTTCCTTCTTTTGGCGTGCCACGTCGATTTCACAAGTGCTGAAACATAATACTTTTTCTATATCCTTACATATCGCAATTTCCCAAAAACTTATGACTTGATTTCTAACAAGAATCACGAATGCTTACACCTATACATCCATAGTAAAAGCCTAGCGCAGTGAACTTTCGGATGTCTTTGACCTTAAAGTCGTAATAAAATGGATCTAGCTGGTCCCAGCAACGTAGTGGACTCGCTTTAATGGCGATCTGTTTTGAAAATAGGAATTCACACACAACTCATATTGCTTTCAGCCAACAAAAGAGGCATAATCACGATCAGCTAGAAAAGCGCATCAATAGTAATTGGGGAAATGTCCTCTTTCCATCAGTGAAATTATTAGGCTGGCATTCGACCACCGAGAAAACGGTTTTAGTGAGTACATGCCTGTAGCCGCCTCGGCCGCCGAAAACAGTCGGAACAGGCACGTTGGGTGTATTGACACCGTGGTGTCGTTACTGACAAAAACAAAAGAGTGTGTCAGACAAGACAGCAAACAATGGACAGACAAGAAAAGTGGGGTTTACAAAAAACACTTTTTCTGCCACCTGAACATCATTAATCCAGCTTATCCAGAGGCGATAGGCTTATCCAGCGCCAAAAACTAAGCTATTCACTAAAATTGTCACTAGCCGAGCACAACTTGACATTACGACATAACAGACGGATCCGAAATCATAATAGATTGGGGCTATAATCCTGGCTGCAAAAATGAAGGAATGTGAAATAATTGCGTACCGACACGTTGCGCCTCTGCGGCCTGGCAACTTCGCTAGGGAAGATCCACATACAGAAAGAAGCCTGTGGCAGCGCTACAAGCGCCCACCCCCAGGAGCGGCGCGACGCTTCGGCCTCGAAATGTCGACGGCCTCGACCTACGACGAACAATGTACCAGTATCATGCGAAGTTCCAGAGAAAAGTGTATATGAATTTACGTAGCAAACCAAAACAATCTTAACATTAAATCGATCCAAAAGTCATATTCATAGACAAATGAGAATGAAGACAATTATTGCAAATACTGTAATAAGTCACAACTCCGATGCTCCAACTCACCAGGGTTGAGAGTCCAACAACTCCAACAGCGTAACCTTCCACCAATCAATTCGGCACCAGAATGACCCGCGCCCTCGAGACTGTGCCGGGGTCGGCCCGGCCCACTGGCTCGCCAAATTTAGTGCAACCCCAAATTTAAATCACATGTCAGCCGAACAAAACACAACGTATAAACATTTTCACGCCACTTCTACCTTTAAATGTAATGCAGTCGTTCGTACCGATGCGACCTATAAACATACATTTCTGAATAAACGCTGCAGAACTCAAATTTCATAGCTTTTCGGTACATCACACCAAACCAGGTCGAGTCACGTGATCAGCGACCTCCGTGTCGCTGCCATCTATCGAGAAACATAACAATCCGTGCAACACAGACAACGGACTCCCTCTAAGGGGTTCTTAACCGAATCCAGGTCGTGTGGGCCGAAGTCAATGGCCATAAGTAGCCATGGGCGAAGAAAGGATCTGGAGAAGGGAGAAAACACGTCTCAAATTAGCAAACTAACTCCTCCAATATGAGCTTCCCTAGTACAGTAGAGACCCCACACTGACAAAATTAAGCTCCGGTAAAGTAAACTCAATTAAGCTCCGGTAAAGTAAACTCAAAAATTTATGACGCGGCACCAACAATGCCTATACCAAGCAAACAATTTGGCATGGGCTATATAGGCTGCGGGTGGGCCTGATCCCTCGCCTCTCTCCTTGCCCTGGATCCACCTATGAGTCAGCTGTAGTGGATATCAAAACCATTTAATACCCCAAATAGCCTCTGCAAGAGGACAAAAATGACCGCCAACACGGCATAATTGTGATGTTTTTGTACCTTAACAAAAGCATGATTTGACAGAAATCTGAGCCGAAAACCCCAAATTTTTGGTAATAGTTTGAACCGTTCAACCGAAAGCATTCATTTTGATAAAACGACAATTTTTTCCATCATAAGCTCTTAATTAGAAATAGCCATAACAACGGTGCAGCTATGAAACTGTAATTGTATCACTTAATAATAATTTGTCGAGAAACGGGAATCAAAAACCAATATTCATGTGCTTGAGTGAACCATTTGACCTCAAACGTTAAATAACGTGAAGCAGCGATACTAATTTTTTCATCATAATATAAGTTCTTCATTAAAAGTAATCATCAGCAATGAATAATTGAGATATTTTATTGGTACCTTTTACCTACTAAATAGTTTTCCCACTCACGTCCGGTGAGTGACCTTGGCCGGGTCGGACGCGTGCTGGTGAGCTCCCGAGCCGCCCGCATGGCTGGCTAGTTGTGTGCACTGGGCTTCCCGGCTAGTGCCATGTGCTATACTTGTGCGCAACAGTGAACTGTAATGCGAGCAAAATCGACTTGTGGAGCAATGCGCAGTGGTGAGATCTGTACCTACCATGATAAAGAGTCCTAACTGCGGACGTGAAAGTGGTAATCCGTTAAGCAAACACGAAAGACAATGAGTGGTGCTGAAAGTGGTGACGAGACAACATTTCTGGATTGTCCGGCAGCTAGTACTCCATTTGTTCCCAAAAGGATCAAACAGCTCTCTGGTAGAAATGGAGGCCCGCCGACAGGAAGGGAGACAGCCCAAGCGTCCGGCCAAGTCTCTTCTCTCTCTCGGCCGTGTCACGTGACCGGCCCCCGGCCGGGACCGCAGGCGCGGACGCTGCGCCCGCACCGGAAGGGGTACACTTCAACTCCGATACGGTCTCCGCCCTGCGTGCCATGATGGAGGGAGTGAGCACATCTAATGCTGCACAGATTATAACAGTCATGGAAGCGAAGTTCGAAGGGCTTGATAGAAGATCATTGGCGGACGCAGGGGGGCCATTCTGGCCATGGCCCCCAAAGCGCTGGAGGGGGAGCCAAATTATCTTTAGGCCCCCAAACACCGGATAAACTAAAAAAAGGTGTTTACACTAGGTCTGTAGAGCAAATTTTTGCTACCACCCCCTCCCGAGAGCGATCATGTACTTGGAGAGATAGCTTATACTAGGTCTGTCGAGCATTAAAAAAGGTGTTTTTTTACTAGGTCTGTAGAGCAAAAAAATCTTTGCTCCCACCCCCCCCCAAGGAGGAGAGGCAGACATGGGTTTGTCCTCCACCCAAAAACTCGGGTCTGCGTCCGCCCCTGTAGAAGATTGAGCATCCTAGAGAGCGAAATTCGCGATAAAGACGGAGAGATTTGTGATCTAACAGCATAGCTCCAACAACAGCAATACAAAAACGATGAACTCAGTCAGCAATTGTAAAGCATGGACAACAACAGACGCTTGTCATGTCTCATGTTCACGAGCCGCGAGCTTGAGCCTCGCCGAAATAACGAGGACATAGAACAGCGTCTCGTGGATATACTGCACAGACGTATTCCCGGCCTTCGCATGTCAACTGCCGGCATCGACATCGCCCACCGCCTACAAGGGGACGATAAAGTGATCTGCAGAGTTGTCCGTCGAAGTCTGCGAAACGCAGTGTTTGGTGAGCGCTTCCGGATCAATGTGACTGGAGCCGACGGTCGCTTGGCTCATGACCCTGCTCCCATCTTCGTCACAGAGTCTTTGTCGAGCGCCAACAAACTGATATACAGCCAGCTGCTGCAAGCTCGTCGACCGGGTAACAGCAGGCTGGTGACCTCAGTGTTCACCAGAGATGGTGTGGTGTTCTGCCGCACGGAGAAGAATGGCTCCAACATCAGGGTGCCAGACCAAGAAGCACTGCACCGGGTGCTGCGCGGCCGGAGCTTCCCGCCGCCGCAGTCCGGTGACGGCAAGCGTCAACGAGTCGAGCGCCCACCGCCTACTTCAACGCCACCGATGTCGTCCGCGCGAGCCAGCTGCCCGCCCACTCATCGGCCCCTGACGACCGACAGGGCTCCTGCGGCATTTTCCAACGTCGGGCTAGTACAGGATCAGCCGGCAACCACTGGCCCGATCATGACTACTGACGTGACTCCCGATACGAGCCGCGAGCAGAACGCCGGGTTGACTTCCCAGCCGCCGGCTGTGCGTGACTGTTTGGTGGTGCACTGAGCCTGTGGCGGTGGTGAGGTCTCAACAGCTTAAACAACAGGTGTATCACCAAAGGTACCGTCCCAGGTCTACGATTGTTGTGTGCATAGGATCGTTTCAATTGCTTAATTGTATGGTTTGATCTGAAATCTACGCGTCACTCAAATGAATTCTCGTTGAAATTGTCTCTTAAGCTTTCTTTTGGTTGATGAGGCCAATAGTCCAGTCAAGTTATCAAATTTAACATGGGAAGCCTGGACATAGCTCCGATATTTCTTTCAGGGGTGTCATACGAAACAGTGAAGATAGGGCCGTCCCAGACCTGTATGATTACTCCACGCACCTATGGGTCTTCGAGCAACAGGGGTGTAAACTGCACGTGCAGGAATGGGTTAATACCTTATCGGATAATAGAAAATCATCCACAGCTCTTACTTGGAATTCGCTAAACTGGATATTTGACCTCATGCACATTACAAGGGCACCACCCGAACCACCGCCGAACCTCAATGCTTGAAATGGCACATTGCACGCGCACTATGCACGTGCAAAGTACAAAAATGCCATTTTTAGGCTAATGTGACCCTCTTTATACCTATAGCTCTCGAGCAAAAACATGGGGGCAGATGCGAAGTAACTTGGCCTTTTATGTTGGTCAACATGTTAGCCATATGCATGCATGAGCAGGATGGTGTCAGCCGACAGGTTTGTGCGCTCGTGCCAGAAAAGTATTTTTGGTCTGAGATCCTCCGCTTAAAAAATATGCCTTTTGAGCCGATAGCTGTGCTCCTATATGTGCCACACTAACGCAATTTCGGAATGATATTAAGCCAGACCAGAAGTCTTTGTGGTGCTATTTGCGTCGCAGCTCGTGCTCCGTGTACCCCTTGGCACGTGCAATTGTGCCCCAACCAAAAAACTTGTGACATTGCTATCTTTGCACCCCCGTAGCCTAAATTTGAGCCATAACATTTTGATTGTAATCCTGTTGTAGAAGGCATGTAACATGATTTAGTTGTCCAGAAAGTGGTATATATATTGAACGGTTGTGATAGCAGTTACGCCGATACGTTCAAAATACCTCCAGTACGGAGAGATTTCTATTTCTCCCCAATGGTACTTGCCGGTGCAGCTACCTTAATGAGTTACAATTTTTGTACCTAACATGAAAATGCCTTCAGTTACTAATCTTATCAACTTCTCGCACGCGTCCATTGTCTCAGAGGTGTCGGCGTTTGTACGGTGGTGCCCTGAGCCGGTATGGCACCTCCAGTTTTTTTCTGTAGAACGGCTCATTTTCACTGGCCCTATTTATGTACATACACCAACAGCTTCTCTAAGCCTATTTTATTCGTACGTAATGATGGTCAAAGGCAGTAGGTGAGTCATTTCTGATTTGGGCGTCATGGCTGACATGTGTAAAACCTGTCACGTGACAGAGTATTAACACGCGAATTGACGGGGGGGCGGGTACCCGCCCCCTCGGGTTTTTCGGAGATATCATAAAAACGGCGGTGCGTAGCGCCGCCATACTTGGTATACCTTTTTTCTCATCATTTTTACAACTTTCGTCAAAATTTTAAGGTCAGGTCATCTCAGGTCAGGTCATCAGTACAGGTCAAGTGACCTGACCTCAAAACAGTTCAAGATGGCATAAGTCGGAACAGGGTGAACTTATCCTATTGAAACTCATATCACATAATGAGCCTACTGAGTTCTCTAAATCATGTTCCGGTATTGTTTATATCGACAACCTAAGGTCAGGTACGAGCCAAGACCTCTCCATTGGAAATACATAAGAAAAATGTGTTGAACTGAATAACTTGGTAACGGATGGTCACCATACTGTTTAGGACAGAAAGGACCTAGTTCTTAGAGAAATTGATGGTCATAGCCGAGGCTACGTCATTTAACCGAAAGTGAGAATTCTCGATAAGTCGTCTAAACATGTTGGCTTTGAGAGTGATTTTAAGGCATTTGTAGGCCGAATTCGCAAAAATGAGAAAAGGACCTCTGAAACAACTTTTATGACCTTTTGATCTAGCCTATACAATTTTTTCGCATATCTCCCTTTCAGTGCTTTCACTGGCGGACGCAGTAGTGCCGTCTGGGGGGAGGGGTGGGCAACCCGGGAAAATCATGGAAACTTTTTTCAAAGAAAACGGCCAAAATATGGACTTCTGAGGAGGACACGGCCCCTTGACCCTCCTCTGCATATGCCAGTGGGTGCTTTGCCTCGCAAAATATGTACTTTAGGAGAAAGGAAACTTAAAACTTGGTGGTTTGTGATATGATTTTTGTGAGTTTGTGATATGATTTACGCTTCTAAAAACTCCCCCTTGAATACACTGAGCTAAAAACTCGTATAGCTAGCCAAAAGTAGATGGTTGGGAGGGGGGCTGTGACAGCCCGCGAGGTGAAACCTGATGCTTACAAGAAGGATTGAATAAGTGCAGGGACAGTCTCCTTCACCCGAAGTGGCAAAGCATCGGGAGAAGGGACTGGCCTCCACCTTTTTCGCAAAAATCCTGATTTAAACCAGAATGGGATGAAATCGACCATTTTTATTACTAGCTGGTGCAAAAGGCAACGATGAGCCCAAATCCGAAGGGTTTTTGGCCTTAGTAAATTATTTTGTCAGCACAGTGTCCCGAATCCCAGGGTGCAGGTTGGAGGTCGACAGCCCAGGGTAGAATGGGAGCGATGGCGATGCGGCGCGATCTTGTGCACCGAGAAGCCTTTAGAAGTGTTACGTTACACTCTAGATAGATTAGTTCGACGATAAGTTGTTTTAACACATGCCCCGCTGTAAATTCGCATCGAATTTGCTCTGAGTGGCTGGTGAATTTGAGGCGGCTCTGGTGCTGTAGTGCGGCACTCCGTGCACAGCGCAAGGGTAATTTAAAATTATCAGCTAATAAACGAAATAAGTTTTTAGAACCGCACATTGTATTTCAGCAGAGGACATCACGAAAGAGTACGTTCATCCAGCCAAACTGATAGGTCCAAGAATTCCTAGGATGCAATCAGGCCACACTCGGCCGCCACCAAGGCCCCATCGAGGGGCCCCTAGATTACGCCCGGGGAGGGGGGGCAGGGGAAACTAATTATCGGAGAAAGCTTCAAGGCAGGAATAAAACCTCGAGCCAAGTAAACCATAAATAAGACCATAGTGGAATACATGGCGGCATGGCCACCGCGGTGCTGCAACGCCCGAGGATACAGCTGTCAAACCCCACAGCAAGGCAATAAAAAGGTGGCGCTCAGCAGGAAACGTCCCTGGCGACTCTCAGGATACAGAATGGCGTCCCGGGTGGGCACAGCCGGCGATGGCCGGTACACCCACCAGCGCCAACCACCACCCGCAGCCACACCACACCGTCCGGGACCGGAGCTCGCCGCCCAGGGCCGGAGCTCACCCGCACGCTACGTACTACCGATCGGTGCCTCGCTCTCAATCGTCCAAACTGGCACCGATCCCATTTTACTGGGGGCAAGCCTCTCTCACTCGTATGAGATGAATAATTAAATAAAAGGGACTGTTCACATGTGGCACTAGGGGCATTCCAGGACAAAACGATCAAATATATTTCAATTTGACACCACCATGTGTAGAAAAATCTGAAACTTTATCTCCGGGTAGTTTTGGGCAAGGAACACGCCTGTGAGAATCTTAGACCTCTCCAACTAACGGTGACCCGAGTTATAGCCCGAGGCATTTTCGGGAAGTCACCTTGTAGATTCATCTTTGATGCTTCATAACTCAAAAACACATTGCCTGATTAACAAGTTTTGTATATCATTGAACTCGTCTTGAACTAAATATTATTTTGAAAAAAGAAAATTTTGAAATTTTAAAAATTTTAAACATAACTGACTTTCTAGCAAGATGTTTCATCCCATTTCTCGGGCGTCCTTCGTCACTGTGGGCGCTCCAGGGGTGAACAAATCGAGAACGTTTTGTTCCAAAATCTCCGCTGACGTGTTCTTTTTCTTCTACCGGATCTAAGCTGGGATGTATGCATGCATACACCTATGCAGTATGCACCCAACACCATACTGTAAGCCTCAATTATACTTCAAGAGTATTTAACATACACGCCATGACGCTCCCTTTCCTGGCGGTGCTGTGCTGGAGCGTGCCGGGGGGGGGCGGAGCCTGCTGAGAAGGGGGTAGGGAGGGGCGGAGGCTGGCGCCACCGATGAGACGAGCACAAAAACGGATGGGTGGGTTTGGGAGCGGCAGCTCGGCGGCCGAGGCCTCAGCTGGGCTCACCCGAGCCGTGCGCACGGATGCTTGTCCGAGCCGTGCGCGCGGTGACCTGTGCTGAAGGTTCTAATGTTTCCCAGTTCCTGCTCGCGTCGCTTTTGGCAGGGCGCCGCAAATGGTGACAGATGCTATGCAGATAGCATAATATAATGGGGGAGACTGGGGTCAAATGTAACACGGGGCAATTGTAACACTGGCCATATTGTCTAAACTAATCAATGGATGGATCTAGTGGCACAACCGAAAATGCGCATCCAGCTGCTGCCTTTGTTAAGGAAGTTCCAACTCGGTGCGGTGGGTAAGTCAGACGCTGTTCACAATTATGTGCTTTTGAGGGTATTTTGTAACTTTTGAAATATTTAAAGTAGATTAGCTTATTGATGGGTATGATAAGGTACAGCGGAAACAGTTTCAGTCCATAAAGAGTGTTCAATTTGCTATGAAATGAGCACAGAATCTGTCGCCTAGGCCAGCTCGTTGAGCGGCAATTTGGTTTAAAAAATTGCGCGTTGCGATGGGGACAATTGTAACGTTTCTCTTGGGGTCAAATGTAGCAATGTTACAATCGACTCCTATGGCCTTACGACGTATTAAACTTGCTTCTACTGCACAAATGCAGTTGCTAGGTTAGTGATTTTATGAAGAGGTACACGCCCAGGATGTTCTTTTGGGGGGCTGACAAGGGGGACGTCAGGTCGATGAAAGGGGTGCACTTGTTCACTCAAAGGGGCCAATCTTCATATATTGGGGGGAGCGATGAACTTTTTGCTTCGCAGACCTTGCTTCAACTGTTTTTGGGAGGAGGCACTTAACACGTTGGGGGAGGGGGCAGGTCTGGATCCAGGCCGACCGTTGGGAAGGGGCAAAGTGGCCTAAAATCTGAAAAACATGGACTTTGACGAAAATCGACAAAAATCAGGCGATTTTTGGGGAAATTTCCTGTTTTCCCCCTGGATCCTACACTGGGGAGGGGGAGGGTGGAGTGCGGACCCGCTGCCCCCTGGGTGCGCTACTGTTTATGATAATCACATTGCTTTCCAATGATATTTTTGTTCGTAGGCTTGTATATGTTTCGGAAAAGTGGCAATGTGGGCTGCCCTATATAATATCTCTTAAACTGAAAAATTAACGATGATAATTGGGGTTTAAGGGCACGTCAGCCGCTAAGGCTATATGTACCCAGTTTGAATAATTAACGAGATTTCAGTCAAATTATAAATACATTGTTTATATTCGCACTGCCTTGCACTGCCGTTGAGAGATATCAGGGACACATCTGTGAAACTGTGGTTCAGACTAAGTACATGCCGACGCCTGAGTGTAGCAGGCCAAAGATGCATAAGTGTTTGCATTAGGATGTTTTTTATGGTACGAATAAATCGCCGAAATTCATCCGGCTTTAACATGGTACAATTGACCCCCGGTGCTGTTACAATTGCCCCTCACATGGGGTCAATTGTAGCAGCTGAAGTAAATTTTTAGAAGTGAAATTTTGACCACTAATTGTTTTTATTTTGCAATCTTTCCACGTCTGTCACATTGCAAAATCTTCAAAGTTGATGAAAATATAATTGCAAGTGCTCTAACTCAAAGCGATATTTCTCTAGAACCAGAAATGTTGAATTTGTTACAATTGACCCCAGTCTCTGCTATAATCATGACACTCGTGTGAAGCAGGGGCCACTTTTACCTTAACAAAAAATTCAACTACGACCATGCTTAGAAACTTAGAAACGCTGGAAAAAATAAAACCATCTCTTGGTGCTAAGGATTAGTTGAGAGACAGCTTTAAGGGCATCTGTGTCAACTACGAGGCTTAAGACTGAATCATGACCCTCATATCAGCTCAGAGGGTCCTCAGACCAGCACAGGGGGCCAATGCTGGGACTGTGGGCTCATAGACTAGCTCAGGGAGTCAGACCAGCCCTGGGACCCCAAGGCTGGATCTTATGGCTGAACCCTACACGTTAGAAATTTAAGCATACCACTGCCCTCTCTCCTGTTCGTACTCGTATGCCTTAATCAGTTTTTGGTACTTCACTCAACCTTTCAGAGGTCAGCTGATCCACACACCAATTAGAAGAAATTTCTACCGATCGTATCAGTGGCGGATCCAGGAATGCATGGTGGTGAGCTAGGGGGCTCGAGCCTCACCCGCCAGTACCTCGGGCAGCCCCTCGCTTATGTATTCACTATTGTGATTAGGAAATTTCGGGAGGCTAGAGCCCCTAGCCCCCTCCCTTGGATCCGCCACTGGATCGAGTGAAGAAGAATAACTGATGGAACAGACCTCTTAACCTCTGTGGATGACATCACTGCCCAACAAAATGAGACAATTGATCAGTCAGTTTCCGTTTATACGGTAATTCGAAATATTTCCCAACAAGGTGGCTGAGGAAGGTCATGCCTGCTGTTCAAAACAAACGGATAATGGAAAACACGATATAAATCAATTGGATGAACACCTAGCTTGGATTATTAACAGACCAAATAGACAGGGGCCAGTAAAGGACAGTGCTCTACTGTTCCCATAGTTAGAGCATTCGAGCTCGGTATTAGGTAGTTGAGGGTTGGGTGCAGGGGGTGGATACTCTCACTATTATTACTGTGTAAAAATATGGGGGGGTTATATTAACACTGAGACTTCTCTGCCGCTTAAAAATACCGTTTGATTATTATGTTTCTGATTCTGAAAACTGATGTTTTGTTTATACATAGAAGAGAGTGTCCTAATTATGCACAGTGCCTAATTAAACACGATCGTAAGAAAAATGTTCCTAAATGAAACCACAGTCAAACTGATGTCAACTAACTAGGTTAGCGAGACGTGATTTTTACAATCGAAAAACAAGTTTGAAAAAATCGTTGTTTAAATCGCTCTTGCGAACTTACATGCCATCTCTTTGGAGTTCACCGACATGTGAAGCTGGGAAATTAAAAAGCAGATGAAGCATATAGTAAGGACGACACTCACTAGCATGCTATTTTCAATGAGTGAGAGGGGTGTAGGATTTAGACCGATCAATTTGTATACAACCTGATGGAAAGGGACTATTTTGTAGTACCTACAAATCAAGCCCTTAGTGCCCCTTATCTTGAATAATTGTGTGTAAATTCAACACGGAGCTCTGGGGGTGAAATGAAATATGCCGTCAGTGGTTCTCGACACACACTATCAAACTGTTGTCCCAGTTCAGAACCCACGATAAAAGTTGCACATTCCCTCCAAATACGACGAACCAGCCTACCGCTGCAGCTGACACCACGGTAAGAAGCTGCTCCGGGAGTTACCCTCCGCTGGCCTTGGTCCGACCCTGAGGGACAGCTGCAGCGGCGGCGACTCGGGACGTCTTCAGTAATGAATCCGCCCTGTCGGACGCGTGGCACGCACGGAATGTCGAAAGCGTGCGCCACTTTGACACCTGGGGATGACGTTATGAGGGAAGAGCACGCACGCGTGATTTCTGTCTTAATGCATTCTTGAGATGGTGAAGTGACGCGACTGCCCAGGGCACCATCTAACGGGCGACTGAATGAAGGAGCAGAAGACATGTAAAGGAGAAATAGGATCGAGCGCAGCCACACAATGCTGGGTTGCTGGATGGCGCAGTCTCCACATTGTTCTTGTGGAGTTTCTTCTGATTCTGTCCGGTCAGCTGACTATGATGATGATTTCTGACTGGTAATTCCGAGGAAGCGGCATTCCCTTCGAGTACAAGTGCAGCTACATACTTACGTTACGGCTCTATGTTTCACGGTGGTCCCGAGCAATGCATGTCTGGGACGAAGGAAAGGCTCTATGTTTACTTATATAAACACAGGTTTGCCTTTTCAAACTGTACATAAGTGTTATATCTTTTTCCGCTGTCCCGAGACGGTCAAAACTGAAAATATTTACTTTTCTAAAGAGGAAAGGTTTTCAATTTCTTCAATTTTTCAACTGATTTTCAAAGAAATAACATAAACTTGAATATCGTCACAAGGCTTGGGCAATTGGTCAAAAGGCGGATTCATTAAAAATCATTTGATGGTTCTGTTGTCGGATATAGCAGCACAATGGAAGTTCAAAGAGCCCAATTTTTTCCGATTACCTCGATAACCTGCCCCAGAGCACACTGGACGGTAAGAGTTTGTGGTTTTTAATATTTGACGAGGTAGTGTAGTTCACTCTCAAGTGTACCGATTGTGATCGAAATATGAAACAGTAGGGCCCGGAAACGTCCGACTAAGCGCATCCGGATCACTCGACAGGCTAGCTTTTGTCGACTTGTCTTCTCTGAATCTCACGTCGATTTGCAATGAAGTCAAAACAAAATAGCGCGCGTTCTATGTACTAAACAGACGAGCGCGACCGATACAACTAACAAAAAGTGATGATAAAAATGTGTCACGCCAGAGGCAAGTAGAGTATATAAAGCCGGGTAAGTACCTCACAACGGACAAATGCTTCAACTGCAAACCTCGATAAAAACAAAAAATGTAATAAGAAAAAAACATTAAATGTCAACAAGATTCAAAATCTTGTTCACAAACAATTTTGAGACCAATTTAAAGACGTTTACTCTAAAAATCATTTCTTTCGAATACTCCAACCCCAGGAGCCTTATACGATTTCGTAGGGTCGTGATGGATAGTGTCACAACCAGGGGTGTAGATTTACGAACGTCATTGGGGGTGCCCAAAGTTGAGGAATGAATATCGTAATGACCACCATATGAAATGGTCATCTCAAGGCCAGGTCACCAGTACAGGTCAAGTGACCTAACCTAAAAAAAAGTTTAAGATAGCATAAGTCAGAACAGGGTGAACTTGAGATACGAGCCATGACCACTCCATTGGAAATACATGGGAAAATGGTTTTAACTAAATAACTTAGTAACAGATGGTGATAGAACATTTATTTTGACTGCATTAGATTTGCCTTCTCTTTGCGGTTCTAATGATATGCATTTTATCTAATTTGACTTTGACCTGACCTCAAGGCAGGTCAAATCCCTGATTTGACCTAGCAAGGTCATAAAATATACCATTCGAGTCGGCTTGCTGCGAGGATTCATATAGCTCAAAATGTTTTGCTCTTCCTTTACTTGTTCAGATGTAATGACCGAAAACCTTAATTAACATGGTATCCCTATGACGGCATGTTTTGACCTCTAGTGACCTTAAATGTGACCTGACAAAAAATGGTTCAAATATTTTCAATGGAGAAGTAGATGGGCTGCCCAACGCCGTTAATCGTTTTTTCTACCTAGCGTGGTTCTCGAGATCTTAGGAGGGCGGTTACCCCCCCCCCCACCCGTCAAAGCGAAGGTGGCTCAGAATGCACGTGATACGTTTACAGCCCTGCATGGTACCGCTCACTAAAATCCACGCAACCACCCACTACCGCTTTGTTTAGGGACCGTTCTACCGTTTCCACCGACATGTGCCGTTCTATAAATATTGCACAATTATATTTTAAACATTTTGGACATACTAAACAAAACCAGCCGTTAAAACGATCGCCGCTCGAATGAATTTAATTGACGTTGCTTCATGTTTCATTATTGTTCTCTTCCATCCTCGTATCAAAATTCTATACTCTGTATTGTTTCGGTCAGTACGGAAATTCTTGCCTGAAAAATCAACATTTACCAACTGACTGGGGCCGGGGTAGCCTAGTGACTTCGTTGCCAGTCTACGGATCGGATAGCATGGATTAACGTGGGTTCAATCCCCATGGCGGGAAACCGCCTTCCGTGTCCGATCTGACCCGGTGGAGAGGATCCTTAAACACCCACGCCAATACTCCCTGTAATTGGGCAAGTGTGCCTGTTGGGAGTGGCCCTAATAAAAATAAAAATAAAAAGAGTTCCTTTTGCTAAGATTCGCCCTTTCAATGCTTGACACATACTTGTGAGGTCACCCACTGCCTCAACTCCACCAATCTAGGTATAATGCAAATGCTGAGAGTTGAACGTCTTGATGTTACAACGGTACATAACTTGTCACAAATAATGATAATAATAAACAGTAACTAACTAGGAACGGCGACGTCACCCGGGAGATCAATAGCGGAGTATTATAGCATACAAACCGCTTTTTATAAGCCTAAAGATAGAAGGTCGGTCCATCACGGTTAGACGACCGTGCACAGTGTCTTCTGGCTGCCTGGAGGCCGAGTAGCGGCGACATCGAAAGGATGTGGTAACTGGTAGGGGAATGACGTATGCTAAAGGAATACAGTGATGCTTATGCCATTAAAATATACGTACTTATCAGTAAATTCCCTCGGGTATCTTTTGCTTTGCTTTGGACCCTCCTTGTTTACACGATCAAAACTATAACGCTCTCCGCCTCAAATGGTAATTTTAGCATGTTTAACTTCTAGTGTTGCATACGCATGAAATGTCATATACGTGTATGACACATACACCGTGTGTGTTGTATTACTAATAAGTGTGCCAATTTTAAAAATTCTTGTAGAGCTGCATGATCTACCATGATACCGAAAAATACTATTGAGTCAAAATTGATGAATGCAATTTTTCCGCCAAGCATACTCATATACCGAACTCATTTCATGAACTCGCACTCATGTTTTTCCATTGTTATCGGCACTGCACATTGCACAAACGCCTAACCCATATATAACCGCATATATCTGTAACCACGTGCACAGAATGTCTCTTAGACTGGTCTCTCTCCCTCAGTCTGACACCAGGCACAACGACCACCATACACATGTAGATATTACAATCCGCCCGCGCCCCCTCCCCACCGAGGCTTGAACTGGGCGTCAGCGTGACCTCCGTAACCTCTGTGCCCGCAGGCAATCGCGGCTGCCGGCGGATGGTGGCCGCTGATTGGTGGAGGCGCTTTCACTTGTATCGCGAGAAATTGAGCGGAAACTTATCCATGAAAATGATAGGGCTTTAAGCCATGCACCAGGAAATGCATTCCCATTACATTTTTTAAACATTTCTAGCCATACCTTGGTCTCTATTGGCTTGGTTATTTGACACACTATCCGAGGCTGCTGGTCGGTACAGGCGAGACGGCGGCAGTCAGCACAGGCTAGCCGGCGGCCAAGTTCGCTGGAGTCGGGAGTGTCGCGAGGGAAGGTAACCGAGAGGAGGAGACAGACTTTCATAAATCTAAACCTTAACCGTCTGACGAGTTATAGAGAGTGAGGACTAATTGGGAGCGCTGCCGAAGAACAACCAGATAATATACCAGAAGAGGTAAGACGTGCTGCTTTGCTCCGTGTTAGATGGCGAAAAGCACAAAATCAAATTCGGAACTTAAACCATCATCGGTGTTTATTGTCCATTATGCCTTAGGCTTTCCGTTGTTTGATTAAATATTAAGTTGTAGGTCAGATGCAAAATGCCACTATAACGCTGTGGAACAGGTATTTGTTAAAAATTTCCTCCATTTTCCCACTTTATAAGGACTTAGCTTCACCTTTCGGGTGGGGGTGCCCAAATCACCATGGGGGGAGGGTGCCCACATCATTGGGGATGCCGAGGCACCCCCAAAGAGACAGAAATCCACATCTCTGGTCACAGCCGTGCTGGAACTGTCCAAAATAGCTGGAACAGTCCAAAACCGTGTAACCAAGTAGGTATGTATGACTTTCAGTGCACCGTGATACTCCGTCTGACGGAAAGGCGAAGGTGGCGACCTCGGCATCGACGGTGGCGCCGGCTGCCCGCCGGGCAAGTGCCCGGAGAGGACGCCCAGTATTACCGAGGCAGCACGCCCTGTTCCTGAATCTTATCGCGTCTTATTTACTAATTCTCAACTTGTGTGTCAAATGCGATTCTTCTTGGCTTTTCCCTGCGCAGCACGGTTCTACGAACTACATTTACGAGGCAAATTGTAAATCTCACCATGCTACGCAACGATATGCAACGACAATAAGGGTCTACTATATACTGTACACTGCAGGCCTGATTTTTGCCATGCTGTCCAGAAGACTGTTATGATGGTAGGGTGTTGGATGTGATATTTTCCCTAGTTTGTTAGCCTGCAATTTCCTCCTGAATCTTCTAAGTGTGTGTGTGTGGTGGGGGGGGGGGGCTCTATCGGCCCCACTGATGAGTTTTCTCATGCGGTTGCTAACCTAAAAAGATGAAGCTTTCGCCTTCCTAAAATTTTCCCAGTACTCGATTCTGCAATGTTGTTTGAAGGAAAGTTCTTGCTGGTCCATGAGCGGCTCCCGGGACATTTTTGAATGGTATGCTGAGCTACCAGGCTGCACTAGGCCAGCTGTACATTTGACCGAGCGGTGACGTCAGAACGTCATACAATCCCGATTTGTTATGGTCAAGCATGCAGACTAAGAGACGTGCAGATCACGACCAATTCGAAAGATCACAGGTCAAGTCACATCAACACTTTCAAGGTCGCTGACGCCAGTGCTTCCGGTCAGAATATATCACGCAGCATAACGTACTATGTTGACTTCATAGTTAAGGCCACTTGATGTTAAGTTCAAGGTCACAGGTCAAGGTCAAAGTTCATGGGTCAATTTCTAGGGTCATGGGTCAAGTTCCAAGGTCATGGGTCAAAGTCAAACCCCATTTCCCGCCCAAGGCTCGCTATAGTGTTTGTTATAGTGTGCTGCGGAGAATATATCATATCGTGATGGGATACGCCCATGACCTTCACCTTCAAAATTAAAGGGAATGTGGCACCTTTATAACGTGATTTTAACTGAGATAGCCAACTTGTAAAGTATGCCGGAAAACCTGATACTCTTATATATCATTTGCCTTGGAACTAAAAATTTCCGTAGAGAAAAGCTAAAAACCTACCTGAAATGTACCCCAAATCTACCTCAGCAAGCAGGCAACAATTGTCAGCTGTTGGTGTGACGACAGCGCTGACGTCACCGTGAAAAACAGCCAATTGAAGCCCTTGAAGCCTTTTGAATATGTTACAATTGCCCCATCATGACGTCATCCATAGGCAGAGGCTTATCTTTTACCCTAGAGAAGCATTTTGAAAATCAAAATATTGAGCTCTTTGTACATTTTTTTCACAGAAATCATGGAATTTTTCATGATTTTCGGCAAAAATACCCCTAATTTCACTAAATTCCTGGACTCGACCAAGGTGCCACATTCCCTTTAACACTGCACGGGACATTCTCTCCGTGCCCTTAGTCCGTTTGGAGTGTATTCTTTACTTTTTCGCCTAATAACCGCATTTTCCAACAGGTTTCCAGCATGGTCAGATTTGACCTATCGGTCATTCCGCGTCAAACCGATAAAAAAATGGCATTTTCGTACCCGACCCCCTCAGAATTCGATAAAAATTGGTGCACCTGTAGGACCCTATGAAAGGAACGTCACACATAAAATTTCAGTCCGGAGCAGCGCTTGAGGTCAAATCTAGAGGTCATCAAAGGTCACGCGTTTTCACCGACTTGTCTTCATTCAAACATGGATAATTTTTGTGTTAACGAAGTCTTGATGACCAAATTGTTACCAATGCCAGTCAAATGCTTCACAATTCTGAAACTGGACCCAAATTGGGGGTGACCCATATTTGACCTTTGACCTGACTAGGTCAAATTTTATAAATGTGTTTTTTACTAATTTTGCCTGTTTCCAATGACATGAAATCTTACCATGTCACTTATTTAACCATTGACTACATGTGTGCAAAAAAGAAAGGCGGAGACTTGTAAAATTTCTGAAATATCGATATTTCATGGTGGCAGTGTTCTGCGGTACAGCTATGCCCCGGGGCAATTTATCTGTGATGGACGATAACATACGTCTTTTGTGCGATTTGGGATGAGGATATTCCCAATTCTTCGGCAAATCTCTTCATTGAACAGTTTTTAACCCGTGCATGACTCTGGGGTCAATAATTTCACACAGGGTAGGGGGGGGTAAAAACCCCCAACTGAACTATGCATGTATAAATTAAGCACTTGCAAAAAATACTTCTGGTGTCCAATGGTTTCTGAAAAGATGATGGGTCTGCAATATCTGCTTTAACATCAGGTCAATCTTGAGGTCTCAGGAAGCCAAAAACATTGATATGATAAGGGAGAAATCTGACATGACGCCTTTTCGCTTCTTATTTGTTTATTCTAGAGCAAGTCCCAGGACATTGCTGGAATCCCGGTGTCCAATGCAATGACAAAAGCAAAACAATGCTGTTAAAATACAAGTTCTGTCCCGATTTTGTCCCAAATTATTGTTAAACTATTAACACTTGACCCGAGATTTACCCAAGAACTAATTCTGGCGGGTTTCTGATTCCAAAGTTCAAAAAAATATTAGGACTTGGCCCAGAAACACAGAAGCAGTACTAAGTGATCAAATGGAACATATGTGAGTTTATGAATCTTATTCAACTTTCTAGGCCTTTCAACTTTGAATTTTTTATTTCATGCCATATGACACCAAATTCCTCATTACAAATACGAATAACAAGTGCACATTTCTAATTTTCAAAGTAAGATCAACCGAACCGACATAATATAATGACTGGCCTTGTACTCACTAGGTCATTATACTCGTATATTTTTCGTCACGCGTATCTCCCTGCCTGTCTCACTGCTTGAATGTAGCTTGCCGAGCACATAACCCTCACACAGTGAGGAGCCAACACATACACACTTCTTGTTCCTGGTACAGTGCGGGCAGCAGCAAACCTGTTATTCAACACATTGTGTTCCTCTGCTAGCATATTTTCAGGAAAGTACTCGACAAACGTGGTCGATAAATGAATATTTAGGAAATCATAAAATTGTTTCGGAGTTTCTATGATATGCGTATGTAAGCTTGCTCGTTTGGCAGGCCTTTTTATTGGCCTTCCCACCCCATCACAGGGACCCTTTTCTTGCGCAGTGCCCCAAAAATTGTCACTCAGCATCCATACCAAAATCTGACGAATGGTGCGCTACATTTACAAAGTTTTTTTACAATTTTTATATTGCGGAGCAGCACCGTCGGAAAAAATAAAATATATTTTCTGGACGTTTCTCAATTTTCTGTTCTAGATACTCGATTAGCTTTTGTTAGAACAGAAGCTCTGCAGCAGTATCATGGGTCAAACAGAAATCGCGGAAAAGAAAAAAACGAAAAAAACGTCGGGGTTTAACACTGTTTAAGGTTTCGGATTAGCTTCTGACAGGCAGCGCGACGTTTCCTGCAGATGCTTGGCACATCTTGCTAGACAAAAAGATGTGCTAAACTCCTTTGCAATCTTTTGAATAGTTCAAGGACTTAGTATCATTGTCGTCACTTTTATTTTGTCACTGGGTTTGGTCGAGTCTTTGAATTTCGGACGAAATTTGTTCATCATATCATCCAGGGGCCTAGCCAGGATTTCGCTCAGGGGGGGGGGAGGCGCCCCGAAAAGGGCCCCTGCGACAGCACCAAAAGGGCCCTGATGGGTAAAAAGGGCCCCGTTTGTTACAGAATAGAGTGCTGAAGAGGGCTTAAGAGGGCCCTGTCTGGTATGAAATTTCAAATTTAGCCACAGAGCATAGTGCGGGTGAGCCGCGCTTCGCGCGGTCCATGTCTTCAGGGGGCCCTTCGGGCTCTCAGGGGGGGGCTATCCCTGCCGCCCCCCCTTTGGCTAGACCCCTGATATCATCCAAGTTTTGTGCTTTCTCTTCCTGTTTTTGAAGAATGTAAAATGCTTCCTCTGGATCGATCCTCCCACTCTGCTTATGGAGGGAAGTCCAAATCTTTTTATAATGTTGTCTTTCTGTGTACTTCTTAGACCTTTTTATTCGCGTTTGCTGAATTGGTGTTTCTCCTAGGGCCTGCGCCAATTGATTTATGACCTCAACAGATTGATCCAAACCCATGGCTCCATCGCTGGAGTTCTGTATTTCCGGTGTTGAAAGGTCTGTACTTTCAATCACACTCTGGAGCCCAGAATATCCTGGTTCTGAGAGAGGCTGTTGTGGCACTTGCACTGGCTCTACTGCTGGACCTGGAACCGTCCCTTCGGAAGGCATCAGTCTGCAAGATGTGCAAACATATTTGTTCACATTTAACTCTAGATCAGAATACTAAATCACCCATGTTATAATCACAGGCCTGCACCCTATAAGTTTTTCCTCATGTCGATGAAATGGGTCAGAACATTTTTGTCCTCCTGTCACTCCGCCGTTCGTATCCAGATGATTTTCGCATTTCCGGTTAAATAAGTCAAGACTGTTCATTCCAGGCTGCGAGTCGAAATCGGTCAACTCTGTGGGTGGTTCTTCTTAAAACTGCTCAACTGTTCTCACTAAAGACACATCCGCACAAGTAAACCTCGCAGCAACGAATGGCTCAGTGTTTTGTCGCTCGTGGGCATCGTCGTTATCAATGAATCACCCTCCAACCGAGTGGGAGCGTCGCATCTCTGTTACCTCTAACGTCTGTCTCAGGTTACTTCAAACACCATTGAGACAGTACACCCCAGATCTAGTTACAGTTTGCTGCTGTGATATGTGTCTCACGCCAGTTTCAAAGCATCCTGGTACCAATAATTTTACGCCATGAACATGCCTAGGTTTGAATATTTTACCGGGTCATGTTAGGTCAGGTCAACTTGATCATGCTACAAATGAGGCGTGTACTGTAAGCTTTTCATCATCCAAGCATTTTTTAAGCTTGATCAAACGAAACCTATGTAATTGCCGATCATAGCTTAATAGCCTCGGGGCACGTCTGCAACAGAGTGCACTACCATGATAAACTACCAGTATCTCAAAAAGTTTTCTAGTCTCCGCCTTTCTTTTTTAGGCCTGTCTGCACAGTGGTATAACCATTTGTGTGACAAAGTTTCATTGAATTTGAAGCAGGCAAAGTTGGTCACAATTATTATTTTCGAATTTAACCCAGCTAGGTCAAGGGTCAGGTAAAGGTCAAATCAAATTTTTGTATGGTTTCAGAATAGCCAATCATTTGTTAGTGATTCTCCAAAATTGTGGTGCTCAATATGTTTTGAGACCGGATTATATCTACTTAATTGAAGACAAGTTGGACAAATGGTGACCTTCGATGACGTCTAGACCTGACCCCAAAGGTCACTGGGTCATGGAACTTTGCATGTGGTGTTTTACTACATGGTGGAAGCACATTACAAAGTTTCATAAAAATCAGAGGGGTCGGGGATTTTCTTGATCGATTTGACGCGGAATGACCCCTATGCGACTTCGTTTGACCTTGGAGACGAAAATGGTTGACCTAGGTTGATAAAAAGAATAAAACACAGATCACCATAGTCCCACTATAACACAGACGTGTTTTTCTACCTCTCTTGATTTTTCGGATCTCAATGGGTGCCGAATAGTCCTACCCTACCGATTTTGACTTAAAGGGAATATGGCACCTTGGTCGAATCCTGGAATTTAGTGCAATTAGGCGTACTTTTAGCCGAAAATAATGAAACCACTCATGACTTATCTGAAAAAATGTACAATAAGCTCAATATTTTGATTTTTAAAATAATCCTCTAGAAAAATAGATAAATATCAGCCAGTGGATGATGTCACGACCTGGCAACCACTACCATACTTAAAATGCTTCAAGGGCTTCGATTGGCTGATGCTCATCGTGACGTCAGCATATGTCGTCACACCAGTAGCTCACAACAATGGCCGCCCGGCGGGGGGCTGATGAGGGGGCTGGTGTCAGGTAATTTTTTTTTATAAATTTTGTTCAAGTTGTTCCTGGTAAGGCTGCTGGAGTCGGAGTCTCACTAAAGTCATCAAGGGACTTGTCACGGAGACCCCGACCCCACCACCCGAAGGAGCAACTCCCTCAATGGAGGGTTAATTTAGGAGCCAAAGTTTAACGTCCCATAAAGCACAGGGACGGCCGCCCCGCTCAGGTCACCCTCTCACCAGTCAGTTGCCAGCCGACCTGTACGTCGGGTAAACTATTGAGCGCCGGAGCGTATCAGGGGAATCGATCCCAAGCCTGGACATGCACTGCCACTGCATGCTTCTGAGCAGTGGGCCGGAGCCCAACGCTCTACCAACTGAGCTACCGTGGCGGCCATTTTGGCTTTTTTCTACAGAAACATCGAGTTCCAAGACAAATGACATATGGAGTACCGGGTTTTCCGACTTGCTTTACAACTTGGCTATCTCAGTTAAAATCACGTTATGAAGGTGCCACATTCCCTTTAAGGGGGTGGCGTAACAAGTTCAATTCTGTATGGTATTCGGGAATGAGGAGGCCGTTGCCCGGGCCTGTTGTGATTCCGGTGTTCTTACAATGCAGATGCAGGCACTATCTCTGAGCGCAGCCTGTCTGTCGCGTCACTAACAACACTGTGACACTGATCATCTCTCCCTCTCCAGCCCTGCTCTGCGCTCATCTGCTTCCACCCAAAGAAACACCACTCCAATAAATATTAATTTTCTTAAACACAGACCCTCCATAGTAGGTAGTTACAAAGCTTGGCAGCTAACAGTACGATAATGTTGGCTCTCACAGTGCGGCCGGCGCGGTGGGGGCCGGGCCGGGCCGCGCCTGGCTCTCCGGCGCTCTGTGACCTGGGGGTGGGCGCGTCTGTCTGGTGCTGCGGCGGCGGCGTGTCCGGCGGCGACGGGGGCCGCCCGGGCGCCGTCGCCGGCCGGGACCGATGGTGTGGCCCAGCACGGGGGAGACTCAGTGCGGCGGCCGGCGGCGGCCCCCGGGCTGCTCACCAGGCGCAGGGGGCGCGCCCGTCCGTGTCGACAGGCGGTCGGACCGGTGCGCTCCCGCCTCCCGTCCGCGCGCCGCTGACACGCGGTGGCCTCCTCCAGTCTGCACGCACAAGCAGCTCTGTACAGCGCAGCTAAACACACACACACACGCGCGCGCACACCACTCACACACGCACACACACGCACATGTGCGCGAGCCGACCACCTATACAAAACTGTAATACAGTAACCGAATATGCTGTTAGTTACAAAAGTGTGTGTGTGTGTGCTGCGCGCATGTGTCCAGTGGCTCGGTCGGCCCGTGCGTCGCCTGTGTTCGGGAGGGTTACAGAGAAGCACAGGGGGTATACTGGGCGCCGAGACGGCGCGGCCGCGGCCTCGACGGCTGGGGTTCGGGCGCCGCCACAACTCGGCACAGTTAGGCCGCACCACCCACAGCCCGAGTGGGGACCGGCGCACGCTGTGGGGACCACGCGCCCTGCCCGTCACACACGCACGTGCACCGTCCGTGGGCTACAGCTCCGGGACGCTCCCTCAAGCGGCGGCAGACAGCCAGTTGGGCACCACCGCCGACGCCCGCGGGCGCCTGCACACTCACCCACGCACAACACATAAATAAATGATGCGATAAAAAACAAGAAGGCAATTTCCGCAGTCGGTAAGTAAAATATTCAGAGTAAAAACGCAGGCCAACGGTAGGTGCGGGGGCGGCGTGTCTGGGCGCGTCGGCCGCCGACACCAGCGCCTCCGCAGCAGACAGACCGCCGAGAACAAACTGAAGCACATTTGGCACACAGAAAAACGAAACAGCCGTGCCGCGGCGGCCGGTGAAGCCGCGCCGGACACAGCGTCGGCGCCGCGGCCGCTCGCACAGGGCCGCGCGCCGGTGGACGAGACGGACCAGTGGGCAGCAGCCAGCAGCAGTGGCGGTGAGACCGCACCACCGGGACAGGGGTGGGCGCGGCGGCGCAGACCAGCGGCCGGCGGCCGCTGCCGAGTCCCCGGTGCTCGGCACAACGTCAGTTCGGCTATATCTACACTTGTGCATTATCAGCCGGCCTGGTAGTCGGCTTGGCGCGGCCCCCTGTCTGCCCTGGCTGCGCCTGGCCGCTCGCGTGCGTATCGAGGGGAAGCTCTCTCAGCCGCCGTCGCTGTCACTCGCTCGCACGCACTGCACTGTGACATAGCACCACTCCGACGCACGCTGCAGAACGGAATGGTGAGAAAACAAGAGTGGGAGACCAGAGCGCCGGCCGCACGCCCCGGCACACTGAAGATACTCGCGCTAACCACCCTAGCACACTCGCAGCCCACTCCAACCACCGTGAAAGCGCAAAGCGTTGTTCCCTCTCTCGCTCGCTCGCACTCTGGCTCCGACGTTGCGCTGACTCGCGTGGTCTGCAGACGGCGTTGGCGCGCCGACGGCGCCGCCCGAGCGGGCCGCATGACTAGCACTCGGCGGGGCGGCCGCCGTCGCCCCCGCCGGTGACAACGGCTGGTTTGCTCTACACCAGGTTGTATTCCTTCAGGTTCAGCTGGAGAATGGTGTCCTTGACGGCGGCGAACACGAACCGAATGTTCTCCGTGTCTGCCGGTGGCCACGGGAGGGCGTTGGTTAGCGCTGGAATAGCCGAGCAGTCTCTCATGGACACTGCGAGTCGACAGGGCGATAGACACAGCCAGAGGGAGATACAGCACTAGACTTAGCGAGAGAGCAAACATACCTGAAAGTAGAAGGCAGCCACTTCTTCAAGCTATTAAGAGCAATATAGCCTAGCCAAACTACGCTTCTGCTACCGAGTAAACTTATGTGTACTCTCTACTCATCCCTGAAGATGGGGGGGGTGAAGTATAACTCCAAAATAACACCTAGGCTAGGTAACGGTTTTAGGATATTACGGCACAATACGGGCACTGAGTTTGGAAACCCCAGCTCAATTGTGTATCGTGTCTACCACAGTCGCCATCAAACACACATCAACCAGAACAAAAGAGGTCCCGCCTCCCGTAAGAAACTCAGCACCACACCGCCAGTGTTTCTACCACAGGCGCTACCCAGATGAACTGTCCTGGGAAGTGCGAGGGGCTGCTGTTGCGGGGGTGCGGCGAACTGTTGGTGCAGCCCGCTCGAGCTGCCAACATTCATTTCTGTCAGAGTGGCCGCGGTCGGGCGGCGACCGAGCACATCCTCGTTCTTGACCAGGACCAAAAGGCGCAAGCTAACTCTCAGCCCCGACGCGCTAAAATTCAATCGAAATTATCTGCCCAAACCAAGAACAAAAAATCTGAGCTCTCGATTTTTAATCAATTCGGAACTCGAGGAACAGTAACAGCTGGCCATTGGACCAGAAGCACAACCACCAGTCAAAACTGAGTGACCGTGCTTCGGCGCAGTACACAATTTTACCGATGGTCCGACCATATAAATCAGAGACGTATAGCCTCCCCGACCTGGCGCGCCTCATTGCCCGAGCCAGAGATGTCCGTGAACTCCGGGTCACGGCTTACCAGTCCAACCTTCCCCGCTCCCAAGCCAGATCAATCCTACTATATATATATACTTTGGAACACTGACTCTGTTCCGAGTCTGTTCGAAGAGGTATTTGTTCCACTCATTACAATATTTATTGGGGCGTAACCGCAGAGATATACATTACCCACCACCGTCTCACCACCCCTGGACTGTATCAGGCGTCTTCCACTCCTGCCGCCCCTCGCTGAACCTCCATCTGAACTGTTTGACGTGGAAGGAATGTCCTACGTCCTCACATTCAAAGGAGCAACAAATAGACAGAGCATGCAGCATGCAAGGCACCGCCACTAAACAAGCAAAGCGGGGCAGCAGGCACGAACTCAACAGTGCCAGACGAGGATTATTTACCCTGGTCCACCCTGACCTCCGTCCCAAGCTCGGCTCAGCTTGCGTGCACCACTCCTTCCTCCGGCGTGCCAACAAGCTGGTAATCAGGTTCAGGACGACGTGCACTCGCTCAATGCACGGAAAACGCGACGTTCTCATCTGGAATCAGCACGCTGGTACGGTGGTACACCTCAAAAGCGGACACTTCAGACACAGGTCAGGATAAAGCCGACAATGCAGAGGTGCCCACTCAGCCAACACACACGTATTAAAAGCGTTTAATTCTACCAAGCATAGTGTTGCACTTTCGAAGAGAAGGCAAGGCCAGCACCTCGGAGAGAGGAGCATGCGACGAGATTCGGCCGGCGCCGAGCCTCACACTGAACAGGCAGCATGCGTACATGTCACACGTCCCCGTGCAGAGCGCGGCAGGCATCGGCTACAACTCAGCCCCGTCAGGCCCCAGTCAACACCACACTCCATCAGTGTACGGCGCCAGCCGAAAGGACTGCTCCTCCAGCGCCTCTGGGGATCGACTTTGGCTACGCACAGGAGAGTTGCATGTTGTTCATGCTGCGGCACAGTAGTCGCCGTCTCGTACGAAGCTATCGGCGCCGGCAGCTGCCCTATCACCGCTTTACAACGTGGCCAAGTGTTAAGTAAATAGACTGATGACAGTTCTACAGCGCCATCGGCGCTCGCTGCTACTATCTGAGAGGCGTCCCAGCATGGCTGTCACGCTCACCCAACTAGCTTTTTTTATCCAATGCGCTTGTAACAACGCGTGCACACGCGTGGAATACAAATTTTGGCCCGTACCAGCCAACTTCCAATCCGGAGTCGCCTGTACTATCGATTCACGCTGGCGATGAAATTTTATACCCGGCAGAAAGTTATACGGGGCTTGTACCAGGCAGCATCAAAGCAGATGCATGGTTGACTGTCGCTTCTTCAACATAATTTTGTTACAAATTTAGTGAAGTTAGCAAACACACATCAACACAGAAATAAAGCATGCATATTCGCTGGGGAAGAGCCGCTCTTTCCCTTCGCCGCGATACTCTCATTCAACCTTCTAAAACCTGACAGCACCGCATCAAATCAGCACTTCTTTTCCAGGTGTGAAAAAAGAAAACTCAACTCTGCCAGTAACCTACCCATTTTCCTTTTTACACCTACTACCGATATAGATAGAACTAAGAAATCAGGCGTCCAGGGTTTGAAACGATTGAATCCTGTGGCACACAAGTTTACCGTAGAAAATGCAGCCAAAGGTTTCAGTCTCCACCCCTGGATAGATGGATAGACGAAGTATTTTCCCACTTACAAACATCCACACTGAAACGTCTGAACGACAGCTCTCAAAACAGGATTCCTGAAAAAGCGGAGTTAACTAGGACGGTAGTAAATGGCCCAGTTGGCGGGCCCGCACGATTTTCGTCCGCAGCTGCAAGGGCAGCTCTGCCCTACACTGCAGAGCAGGGCTTCACTACACAGCTCGCGCCGCGCCATATTCGTTACCTGTTGCGCACGTGAAGTGTGAGTAGATTATCTTTTCGGCGTCCGGATTCAGGTCGACAAACATGCGCAGAATGAACTCGCGTGCTGCGATGGCGTCCCGCTGAGGACCTGGGGGAGCCACAGGGGTCAGATCGAGAGGGAGAGACAGCCGGGTTCAGAGGCACAAGTACACTGCCGGAGGCCTGAGACAAACGCTGAGGGGGGAGAGGCACAGATCTCAGAGCTAGAGGGAGAGAGAGCCGGGTACAGAGGCACAAGTACACTGTCAGAGGCCTGGGACAAACGCTGGGGGAGAGGCACATATCTCAGAGCTAGAGGAAGAGACAGCCGGGTACAGAGGCACAGTATACTGTAGAGGCCTGGGGCAAACGCCGAGGGGGAGGCACGGACCTCAGACCTAGAGGGAGAGAGAGCCGGGTACAGAGGTACAAGTATACCATCAGAGGCCTGGGACATACGCCGAGGGGGAGGCAGGGGTAGGACTGAGAGGGAGAGACAGCCGGGTACAGGGGCACAAGTACACCATCAGAGGCCTGGGACAAACGCTGAGGGGGAGGCACAGATCTCAGAGCTAGAGGGAGAGAGAGCCGGATACAGAGGCACAAGTCACTGTCGAGGCCTGGGACAAACGCTGAGGGGAGAGGTACAGATCTCAGAGCTAGAGGGAGAGAGAGCCGGGTACAGAGGCACAAGTACACTGTCAGAGGCCTGGGACAAACGCTGGGGGGAGAGGCACATATCTCAGAGCTAGAGGAAGAGACAGCCGGGTACAGAGGCACAAGTACACTGTCAGAGACCTGGGACAAGCGCTGAGGAGTGGAGGGGGAGAGAGCTTTTGCACAGTATTGCCACTGCCAGTGTCAGAAAGATGTCATAGTCTAGGCTGCGGAGGGATGAGTGGTAGTAGCGATCCACGCCGACACGTACAGCCGTAAGCTTCCAAAATTCCCCAGATCTGTGCTAAGGAACAGTAAAAAAGGACTCTATATGGACAAACGTCCCAGTGAAAGTTGGCCACGTGCGCTGCCACAATGCCAGTTCTTGACCGTTTGGAGCTGAACAGAGAATGAGTTCTTTCGCCAACTGATGACTCCATACCCACGCGACAGCCAGCCAGGCCAGCGGTGGCTTCCCTGGCCACCTCATCCTGGGACGGCCAGACTCTGCCAGTCGCGCGTGCTCCCGCGCTCCCGAGGGACAATGCTCAGGATCATCGCTGCAATTCGAGTTAAAGACGCCACCTGTTCGGCTTGGGCAAATTATGGACATTCACATGGGGTTTGTACCGTTGCATTCTTCATGCAGTGAGAGCAAAGCATCTAGAAATGTAAACGAAATTGAAAACGGAACAGCACCATTCGCTGGGCACAGGGAAGACTGGGTCCACCCTGTCGCTCCGCACCCTAACGCCAGCGTCCCTACCGTCGTATTCCGGAAAGTAGTCGACGAGGTGAGAAGTCATTATCTTCTCCTCCAGCAGGTCCTTCTTGTTGAGGAACAGAATGACAGAGGAGTGCTGGAACCACGGGTAGGTGATGATGGTGCGGAACAGAGCCTTCGACTCTTCCATACGGTTCTGCAACACAGACGACGGGTCAGTGGCAGTCCGACAGCCGCTGACGGCAGGGACACAAACGCCGCTGACGGCACCGCATCCAAACAACAAGCTCAACCATCCTTGTCGTATAGTCCACCAATGGTCCTCGTCTCCAAAGCTAGCCACCAACCACCTTGTGCTGCCATGATAGTGCAATAATCCCAAGGAAAAACTGGTTTTGACGACGGGTCATACAGCAGCCCTTGCGGTTATTTAATGCACACATGTACTTGCGATTATTTAATGCCCATTGCGATTGTATAATGCCACACCCCCACAGCAGCTTAAAACATTATCGACTGTGTCTCTGCATAAGCGAAATCCTCTCATTTTTTACCGGTTAAGTGCTGCAACGGGCATAAGCTCTTGTGCCATCTTAATTTTGTGATAGCAATGTGAAGAGCTCAGCTCAGAGCAAGAGAATCCCATCCCTTTCTGGAAACGGGAGAGAGTACTCAGCGTCCCCCTCCCTGCGATCCCCGATGCTGAGGAAAGGCAAAGAACTTTATACACTGTGCGCCGGCGGTGTGGCCGACCGCCCGTCTCACCTCACTATCGGACTCGAATAGAATCTGGTCGTACTCGCTGAGAGCCACCAGGAAGATGATGGAGGTGACGTGCTCGAAACAGTGGATCCACTTGCGCCGTTCCGACCGCTGGCCGCCCACGTCCACCATCCTGCCGGGAGACGCCGGGTCAGCGCTGCAGTCACAGCGGCACAGTGCAGCACACAGTCACACAGGCAGTCACACGGGGACTGGCCACCGACGTCCACCACCCTGCCGGGAGATGCCGGGTCAGCGCTGCAGTCACAGCGGCACAGAACAGCACACAGTCACACAGGGACTGGCTGGGGCAGTGCAGCACAGTTACACAGGGTCTGACTGGGATAGCCCAGCACACAGTCACACAGGGACTGGCTGGGGCAGTGCAGCACACAGTCACACAGGGACTGGCTGGGACAGTCCAGCACACAGTCACACAGGGACTGGTTGGGACAGTGCAGCACACAGTCACACAGGGACTGGCCGATACAGTGCAGCACACAGTCACACAGGCACTGGCTGGGACAGCCCAGCACACAGTCACACAGGGACTGGTTGGGACAGTGCAGCACACAGTCACACAGGGACTGGCTGGGACAGCCAGCACACAGTCACACAGGGACTGTCTGGGACAGTGCAGCACACAGTCACACAGGCACTGACTGGGACAGCCCAGCACACAGTCACACAGGGACTGGTTGGGACAGTGCAGCACACAGTCACACAGGGACTGGCTGGGACAGCCCAGCACACAGTCACACAGGGACTGGTTGGGACAGCGCAGCACACAGTCACACAGGGACTGGCGGACAGCGCAGCACACAGTCACACAGACTGGCTGGGACAGCCCAGCACACAGTCACACAGGGACTGGTTGGGACAGTGCAGCACACAGTCACACAGGGACTGCCTGGGACAGTGCAGCACACAGTCACACAGGGACTGCCTGGGACAGTGCAGCACACAGTCACACAGGGACTGGCCGGTACAGCGCAGCACACAGTCACACAGGGACTGCCTGGGACAGTGCAGCACACAGTCACACAGGGACTGGTTGGGACAGTGCAGCACACAGTCACACAGGGACTGGCTGGGACAGCCCAGCACACAGTCACACAGGGACTGTCTGGGACAGCGCAGCACACAGTCACACAGGCACTGACTGGGACAGCCCAGCACACAGTCACACAGGGACTGGTTGGGACAGTGCAGCACACAGTCACACAGGCACTGACTGGGACAGCCCAGCACACAGTCACACATGGACTGGCTGGGACAGCCCAGCACACAGTCACACAGGGACTGGCCGGTACAGCGCATCACACAGTAACACAGGCACTGACTGGGACGCACAGCAGTCACACAGGCACTGACTGGGACAGCACAGCACAGTCACACAGGCACTGACTGGGACAGCACAGCACACAGTCACACAGGGACTGCTGGGACATCCCAGACACAGTCACACAGGCACTGACTGGGACAGCCCAGCACACAGTCACACAGGGACTGGTTGGGACAGTGCAGCACACAGTACACATGGACTGGCTGGGACAGCGCAGCACACAGTCATACAGGGACTGACTGGGACAGCCCAACACAGTCACACAGGGACTGGTTGGGACAGTGCAGCACACAGTCACACATGGACTGGCTGGGACAGCGCAGCACACAGTCATACAGGGACTGGTTGGGACAGTGCAGCACACAGTCACACATGGACTGGCTGGGACAGCGCAGCACACAGTCATCAGGGACTGGTTGGGACAGTGCAGCACACAGTCACACAGGGACTGTCTGGGACAGTGCAGCACACAGTCACACAGGGACTGGCTGGGACAGTGCAGCACACAGTCACACAGGGACTGGTTGGGACAGTGCAGCACACAGTCACACAGGGACTGTCTGGGACAGTGCAGCACACAGTCACACAGGGACTGCCTGGGACAGTGCAGACACAGTCATACAGGGACTGCTTGGGACAGTGCAGCACACAGTCACACAGGGACTGTCTGGGACAGTCCAGTACACAGTCACACAGGGACTGACTGGGCAGCAGCGTTAAGTTAGGGCACAGTGGGGCAGGCAGACACGGAGGCGGGAACCATCAGAAACTGCCTCCGTGTCAAACAGATTGGCACCAAACTCACGAACTGGTAAGGTAGTGTCGAACAACGATGGCTGCACCCGAGAAATGCTACGAGTGCCTGATGTGAACGGGCCCACAAAAACGTCCAACGTTGCACCTGTCGCTGTGTCGCGTTAACCGAGCACCGCAAAACAGGCCCAATGTCCATGGCTAACATTCACCGCCAGTCACACACTCTGTCACGAACCACGTCTAAAGGCTGCACAACTAACGTGACAGACCAGTTCGCCTCCAGCTGAGACACAGCAGCCACATCAACCTTGTGGAATCTGAAAGACAAGGGAACAACTCGGTGTACCACCATCCGCTCCGACCGAGCGCCAATGGAGCCGGCGCAGCACACCGTCTGTACCTGAATATGATGGAGTCCAGATCGAACGGATACTCGACGATGCCGGTGGTGGGCGCACGCACGCGCAGAATGTCCTGCTGGGTGGGCAGGTAGTCGCGGGCAGCTATCCGGTCGATGTCCGTCAGGTAGCTGAGGACAGGATACGGCCACCATCAGTCCCGCAACCCTACGCAAATACCCACAGAGCCACTGATGCTTAGCTCAGTTCATCGACGCTTCAAACGAGCCCACAGACGCAGATGAAGAATTTCGAGAGAGCAATGGAGCATACCTCGAGTACTAACAACTTTCTCGAGGTGTGCTTAAAAAGCGCCTACTTAACACAGGTAGGAAACGATTTAATGGCTTCGGTGACGGTATGCTTTCCTACGATAGCAGACAACAGCCAGTTAAGTGAAGAAACAACCACTTAAAGGGAATGTGGCACCTTTATAACGTGATTTTAACTGGGATAGCCACGTTGTAAGGCAGGCCGGAAAACCCGGTACTCTATATATCATTTGTCCTGGAACTCGCTATTTCCGTAGAACAAAGCTAAACCCTACCCGAAATGTACCTCTCATGTACCTCTCGCCAGGCGGCCATTGTTGTGAGCTGCTGGTGCGACGACATATGCTGGCGTCACGATGAGAATCAGCCAATCGAAGCCCTTGAAGCGTTTCGAATATGGTAGTGGTTGCCAGATCATGACATCATCCACAGGCAGATATTTTTCTTTTTCTAGAGGAGTATTTTAAAAATCAAAATATTGAGCTTATTGTACATTTTTTCAGAGAAATCATGAGTGGTTTCATTATTTTCGGCTAAAAGTACGCCTAATTACACTAAATTCCAGGATTCAACCAAGGTGCCACATTCCCTTTAAGCAGTACAGAGGCGAAGGCCAGACCAAGCACTCACTATCTGGTGGAGTCGGTTAGCTGGTACTCGTTGCGGCGCTCATAGCAGCGCTGTACGCCGGCGTCCTTCCACAGCTCACGAATGGCCGACACGTATGGCTCCTCGAACGTGATGATGCACTCGTGGTCCACCGACTTCACCAGCTCAGCCCGCTCCTGAAACGCCAGACAGAGGGTCAGAACAGGATCAGAGGAACCCGGCCCACTCCTGACGAGCCAGATAGAGGGTAACTACCGAGCAGGGTCAGAGGACCCCAGACCAGCTCCTGAAACGCCAGACAGAGGGTCAGAACAGGATCAGAGGAACCCGACCCACTCCTGACGAGTCAGATAGAGGGTTATTACTACCGGGCAGGGTCAGAGGACCCAAGAACCGCCCCTGACGAGCCATATAGAGGAACAGAACCACCGAGCAGGGTCAGAGGACCCCAGACCAGCTCCTGACGAGCCAGACAGAGGAACAGAACCACCGGGCAGGTCAGAGGAGTTAAGAACTGTTCCTGACGAGCCAGACAGAGGAACAGAAACACCGGGCAGGGTCAGAGGACCCCAGACCAGCTCCTGACGAGCAAGATCGAGGAACAGAACCACCGAGCAGGGTCAGAGGACCCCAGACCAGCTCCTGACGAGCCAGACAGAGGAACAGAACCACCGGGCAGGGTCAGAGGACCCAAGAACCGCTCCTGACGAGCCAGACAGAGGAACAGAACCACCGGGCAGGGTCAGAGGACCCAAGACCGCTCCTGACGCCAGACAAAGGAACAGACCACGGGCAGGGTCAGAGGAGTTAAGAACTGTTCCTGACGAGCCAGATAGAGGGTCAGAGGACCCAAATCCAGCTCCTGACGAGCCAGATAGAGGGTCATAACCACCAAGCAAGAGTCAGATAGGGGTCAGAGGACCCAGGCCGCTCCTGACAACCCGTATGGAGTACCAGATGATCCCTCGCCCCTCCTGACGAGCCCGATAGAGGACCAGAGCCAACAAGATCCGATAGCTCCCGTCATATACTAAAAATAATGTATTGAACTAATGTGGATACACTTAATACACCAGCTAGCATCCAGTTGGTCTCCTGGTGCCCGGTCTCATGTCCCGGGACAGGCATCAGGTTCCCGAGGGGGGAGAGAGGAGGTACCCGGCCCACAATCAATAGCTTGTAACATATAGAAACGGTATTACATCAAATTTTGTAAAATACAGCCGGCAAACAGACCATTATCTATGTAAACACGCAGCACAATCTGGTCTAATCGCTCACAACGAACCAAAACGTACAGCAGGTGTGTGAGAAAACGTTTTCCCCACTGTATTTTTACTTCTCTAACTGACCCCTACACCCATAACAAAACGCTATTCACAGCTTCAAAAAAGCACAATGCCCTACATCGTGGGATGAGCAATGGCTACGCCGTGGTTCGGGGTCTTACGGCAAATGTGATGAGACATCGTAGCACCAGAGCGCGTAACGGTAAATACATACCCATGGAATCTAAATCAACTCAAACATTTCCACAGTCATACTTCACAAATATAATAATATTCCCGAAAAAACCTAAACATTGAACCACCCCGACGCTTTTCGAAGCGAACAGAGCTCTGCTCTGGACTGTTTCCGGCGGATTTCCAGGGACAGGCAACGGTTGTTTACCCTGACTGGGATTACAAAGAAGGCTGACTATATTTAGTTCGCAGCTTCACGATGAGGCCCTGCACGCAGCGGCAGGGTGGGCCGGTGATGCGGGTCCGGACAGTGGGCAGGTAACGGCGTTGGCCGCGGGGGCGTGGCCGGCGCCGCGCCGCACTGCTGCCGGCACCCCTGTTTGTTTGTGGGCCGACGCCGGCTTAGCAGACAGTGGCCGGCGTGATTGTGGTATTACAGCAGCAGACGAGCACCGGCGCCGCACCCACAGTCTCCGCCTCACGGACCACTGGTCCCCTACAGGGTGCACCCAAAACTACACCAGTGCCACCGCTCGGGCTGGCTCAAAGCCCGCCAGGAGCTTTCCATACCGCCTGTCCAGCCCAAAACTCTCCAGGAATCCTCGAATCTGGCATCACGGCTTAGTTTCATACAGGGTGCGGCTAACGAAAACGGCGTGAGAGAACCACAACGTTGCCAGTACTTTCCTAAAATACACTTTTTATAAGCCGAGATTCTCCGGTGACAGCTACCCCTCGCGAAAGCCAGACAAAACACTACGGCGAGAATTGCCTCAATTTGACGCGTACTTTTCCTCTCTTCTGACCATAAATTGAAGCTCCCTGAGCGGACCATTATCTTTATCAGATTTGGTTGGCGCAACGCACATATGGGACAAGAGTGCTGTTGAGCCGTAGGCGAGGATTTTAGAGCACTCCACATTGAGCACCAGCGGAGGGACAACTGACCTGATAAGCTATCTGCTGCCGACCTCATCCTTCACGGGCCCACGCAGACTGCGCCAAAAAGGTGTGGAACGGCGGGGCGGCAGAGCACACCGGCTGAACCCACCGGAGCAGACCCAATCCCCAGAGGAGCTTCCTGGGGTTTGACCAGAGCCTCGCTGTATAATCTTCCCTAGGATCTTTTAATATCCGGGGGACAGCTCAGTTCAGCTGCCCCTTCCGACTTTGACCCTCGGCAACCTCGACCCTGATTCTTCCGGCTAACCCCCTGATGCAGAGGCGACTGGTGGATACAGCATGAAGGACTGCTGTTAAATACAGAGGCGAGGCGATCATGGCTCCGTCTCGATATTTTCTACCCCTGCAGTTTGAGCAAACCGTGTTCGAACACAAAGTACCACGCTTCTGTTGTATTTGTTCTCAATTAAACATCATTGATTGGAGTTGCCCAAAGAGTTAACTCAGGACAACAAGGTGTTTAATTATGTATTGTACTCCTTTAGGCTTTCGCGATTCCTGGGACTGTCAGCTATATTTGCCCCGTTAAAAATGGTTTATTGCAGGACAGTCCACTTCTCTTGTTAACTGAACAGGACGGATTAAGCGGTCACTCTCTTCACTTAGGGAAATGACCTTGACCACTGGCGGCTGAACTGGGGGGAGAGACCGGGGCACAGTGCCCCCCCTCCCCCTTAAATCAGAAATTATAACACTAACACTGTGGCGTTGACTGGAAAGAAATGGGTTGAAAAGCCATTGGTACCCCCCACTCCTCCCCTTAAATTCGAACGTCTCACCGTCACTGACCTTAACCTCGCTATTTGTTCTGCATTTCGTTTCGCATCTATAATAGTGTTTTACTAGTCAAAGCTAGACAGATAGTACAAAAATAGACAATGATTGGGCCTAGCTGTTACTTCGCAAACGGTGGGTCCCTGGCACCAGGCGCTGGGACCATGGGGACCAGTGCACTGAGGGACAGCTGAACGGCGCCGCCCATTGGCGGGCTTAACTAGTACTGGATAGGTATCACCTCTGGATAGCAATGTATCGTAGAAAACATTGTTTTCCGAGAAAGATTCGCGGTAACAAAGTGATCTGTCAATGCTCAGTTTCCGGCACAGCGAGAGTAGCTCAACCAGCAGGCCTAGTTTGACTGATTATGGCTAACAGGTCTGTAGGACTACCGTCCCCCGCTAATAATGACACTCTTGACCCTAGCTTACAAATTGCGGTCCATCTGCCTCGCATGGTGTGAGTACACGCCCCGCCTATTTGAGCCGCCGGCCGCCCCCACCAGACGCCGCAGTCATTCAACAGGCCGGCGGCGGCGCGGGGGCCGGTGGCGTGCGCCGCCCGCCGCCGCCGTCACGGTGCACGGCACCTGGGGCGTCGACGTCGGCGGCGGCAGCATGGCAACGGCGGCCGCCCGCCGGCGGCGCGCCATGACCGTGCGATAACCGGCGCGCAGTCGCGGCTCCAGGCCTTCCCGGCGCCGGCCGCCACATCCTGCCCACTTCCCTGCCCGGCTCCAGATCCCTCCGCACCAGACGCGGCGCTCTCAGGCGTACCGTTTGGGGGAGGGGGACGCAGCGGACCTGGCAACGCCTCTGCCGCAGTGGCGGCCCGCCACCGACGACACTTCCGGTTCCGGTCGTGCACAGTCGCGCCATCGATGATGTCACAGCTCAGCGCGTCAACAGGCGGCGCCAGCTCCACAAAACGGGGCATCGTCCCGGTCAGGTACTCGGCATGCGCTCTCAGCACCTCGGAAGGTCTCGGCGATAGCCCGGCGACGGGCCAGCTCTCCGGCACGTGTCCGGCGGCGGGTGTAACAGCCCCACCAGGCGGGGGCGGTGTGCCGTTTACAGCTGGGCTGGGTTTGTGTCTCGTGTCGTCGCATTCCGGACGATCAGGTATGCGGCCACTATAGAGCACAATATCACACCTCAGCCGCCTGCAGCTTCCCGCCCGCTTATAGGAAACACGCCTCTGCTGCGGGCGTTGAGAAGGGTGACATTTCCCGGTAATGCCAACAAAACGAGAGGTTAAAATACCACTGGAGCATCAGCCGGCCTTCGTAACCCACAACGCGCCCACAACGCGAACGCATACGCAGTACAGCCAGAACAGAAGAACCTCCAACCCTACAAACCCGCAACCTCGTAGGTGTAATTCGCAGGGACACAAGCTTATTTGCGTCATCTGGACAAATCTACCAACCCATTTTTGGGTTGGTATTGGACAAATCCACCAACCCAAATCTACCAACCAAAATTTCCAACTCATTCCAATAAGAAAAAACGCTGCTCAATTTAAAAATAAAATCCCTACATAATTGGCTGATTGAGGTGCACCAAAAGTGCAGCGATGGGTCTCCACTGACACACATTTCAGCTAAATTGGGGCACTCGTAGGGGAAGTGCATGGCATCACAGATGGACTTCCCACCCCTATGAACTGTCGTCCATTTGCTGTGGGACGGGGAAGGGCCGATGATGGCACGTGGCGCAGCATTGTATTCACCATAGATCCTGATTCATGTGACCGGTTCAGGTTTTTCGAACAGCGTTCACGCTGTTAGTTCTCTTCAGGGTTTGTTCTCTGGAGGTAGCATCCAAAAATTAATTGGCTGCCAATTAACTAAAAAGGAGACTGCCTGACATAGCCTGGAAAGTCCGTAGGCGTGCTAGGCATACGTGCCGGAATTGAGAAGGGCAGGCTCCCATTTTCATCCCAAAAATATTCAAGTCAGCCAAATTGGGAAGAGACCAGAACATTCCAGTACTCAATCTGTAGGGGCAGGGGCGTTAAACATGAAACCACGCCCTACAAGTTGTAGGAGGTTTAAGGTAACGTTACACAGAGGAGCATGGTGTGCTTGTAGTCGCCGTTCAGATTCCCTTTCAGCCAGCTTATCCCGGCAGATTTAGTCATCCAACGATATGTGTAATACACATTGTGTATTGTGTGCTATTCTGATCCTGGTCGACTCGGTTCGTCAGAACTTTTCATATCCTTACAGCACATCTTTGATTTAATCAAATTAAAATAAATATGAATGCAAACCTAAACCGCACCACGCCAGAGGCCCAGCGAGTTTTAGGTCTTCAAACCAATTATACAAAATGGTGTAACGAGGGACTTTCAAATCATAACTTCTACATGACATCGTGATTTGATAGGGCATGTCTGAAAAATGTCTGCAAATTGTTACAGAAAGTAACATCCCCGAATTAGATGGGGAGGGAAGCAGAGCACTTACGGCAGCCTGGGTTCAAAATGAACCCATTACAATATTTCGTTGCCTGATCAAACTACGAAGTATATTATCGGGATATTCTACCATAACTAAAAAAATTACATTTCTGACATTGCAACGAGTGAAGAGGGCAAAGCGCAGCAGTTTTTCAAGCGTTAGGTTTTGTTGCGATGAAAGCATCAGGGATCTGGCGACTACGTCTGAACACTGTTGTTGTTGATGCGACTGGGGAGGTGCATTACACCAGGACCCAGAGTGAGCCGGGCCGAGCACGGAGACACCGTTCGTGGCGGCTACCCGAGCCGTCAACTCTGACTGCATGGCTCAGTTGCTGCTAACCAGGTTATCCAAAACCCGGAGACGATCAATTCGGCCCCCGGTGGGGATTAAGCACGGTTATATTTCACGATTGGCATTTATAATCCGCGCGGTGGCGCTCACAGTTTGGAAAAAATACACTCTGATGTAGATTAGAGAATCACAAAAGGGGCACAAGTAAGTGAGTGTATCACTTGGTGCCCAAAATGCTGTCATAAACCACCTCAACATTAGGCCCAACTTTTGATCTTTTCTGTGAATGGTAAATGACACAGTAACAAGTATACGCCAAAAATAATAGATAAAAAGCGCACGATTAAAACTTATTTCTTATTCGGGCCTTTCCGAACTGTCGTATCATTCTCCATAAAAGAAAAACAAACGCAAACAAATTTGATTCTGGAGCCACCAAATCATCCCCCTTTGCTCTAACACTACAGAGCCATGTCGCACCCCCGTGTCCGGCTCTGTCGCAAGCCGGCCCGGCGCGGACCGGTAATCCTTTACCCCAGCCGTGGGATGGCATCATGGCACCACAACCGGCCGCTCCCCGCCTCCTCACAAGTGGCGGCTGTCACACAAAACAGCTCGCTGCGTCGCTGTCGATAAGATAGGCGGCGGTGTGAGGTGCGCGATAGCCGCCGGCTGGTCCCAGCAGGGAGAGCAGCCCCCGCCCGACGCCGCCGACGCTGGCCAAGTCGTCGGCATTCCAATAACGGCGAGGGGCGAGTCACCCTTCAACCCCGCGCCACCTGAAACCCTTCTGGTCCAGGCGATTTGTCCCACTGCACTGTTCAGGCCCAAAGCTCTGTCAAAAGTATGGCACGGTTCAAGCGATGGTCAGTTCAAGCCTATGGAGGGTGCAGCTAACGGAGAGTGAAATACTATCGTCCCCCTCACAGGTTGTATCCCGTTCTGACCGACTCGTCCGACCGCACAGTTCCCCCCTCCTCCGCTTCTGTGTGAGGCTTAGCCGAGGGTTCAGATGGGGCGTGTATGCCCGTCCCCCTTTGGTCACAACAGAGGGAGGGACCTCGCGTCACGACAGAGGGAGAGCCCTCGCGTCACGACAGAGGGAGGGCCCTCGCGTCACGACAGAGGGTGACCCTGGCGTCACGACAGAGGGAGAGCCCTCACGTCACGACAGAGGGAGGGCCCTCGCGTCACGACAGAGGGAGAGCCCTCGCGTCACGACAGAGGGAGAGCCCTCGCGTCACGACAGAGGGAGGGCCTTCGCGTCACGACAGAGGCGAGACCTGGGTCCAACAGGGGAGAGCCCTCGCGTCACGACAGAGGGTAACCCTGGCGTCACGACAGAGGGGAAGCCCTCGCGTCACGACAGAGGGAGAGCCTTGCGTCACAACAGAGGAGAGCCCTCGCGTCACGACAGAGGGAGGGCCTTCGCGTCACGAGAGACGGCGAGACCTGGCGTACAACAGAGGGAGAGCCCTGGCGTCACGACAGAGGGGAAGCCCTCGCGTCACGACAGAGGGAGAGCCTTCGCGTCACAACAGAGGCAGAGCCCTCGCGTCACGACAGAGGGAGGGCCTTCGCGTCACGACAGACGGCGAGACCTGGCGTCACAACAGAGGGAGAGCCCTCGCGTAACGACAGAAGGAGAGCCCTGGCATCATGAGAGGGCGAGCCCTCTCGTCACAACAGAGAGAGAACCTTGGCGTCACGACAGAGGGAGAGCACTGGCATCACGAGAGGGGAAAGACCTGGCATCATGAGAGGGCGAGCCCTGGCATCAAGACAGAGGGCGGGTCCAAGCATCATGACAGAGGGGAGAGTTACACACCACCTGGTGACGGGCAGCAAACCCACTCTGTGCCTATCGGGAATTTCGTCACTGCAGGGGAATTTGAGTACGCAGAGGGAAAGCCCTCGCGTCACGACAGAAGGAGAGCCTTGCGTCACGACAGACGGCGAGACTTAGTGTCATAACAGAGCCTCGCGTCGACGAGAGAGCCTTCGCGTCACGACGACGGCAGACTTGCGTCACAACAGAGGGAGAGCCCTTGCGTCACGACAGAAGGAGAGCCCTGGCATCATGAGGGCGAGCCCTCCCGTCGACAGAGGAGGGCCCTGCATCATGAGGGCAGCCCTCGCGTCCGACAAGGTGACCTGCGTCACGACGAGGGAGAGTTACACACCACTTGGTGACGGGCATCGCAAACCCACTCTGTGCCTACCGGGAACTTCGTGTTTCAGCGTCGGCGACTGCAGCGCGCCCCTCGTCCTGACCCAGAGTCAGCACCTGCTCAAGTTACCCGGGAAATAGCACTGGTCACGTGATCAATATTATTTCTGATCTTATATCTTATTACTTTTTCTTTCTTTATCAATTCGCAGCAATTCCCGAAACTCCAATGGGTTCAAACTGATAGACTTCTATAAAGGCATCTTCAGGGCATGTACCACTTTCACAAAGTGGGGAAATTTTATATCAGGAACTCAGTTTTCCTTCTAAAATAGTCATCCATTCTATCCTCAGCCAAATGTTGACGTATCTAAGTGCTAACATACAACAGAAAAAAGCCACTAAAATACCCTAAAATTTGAAGTTTGTAGCAGCCCGGTTTACACACTGCCTAGGTAAACAACAAGGGACGACCCAGACCGGACCGGGGTCACTCAGAACGCAGCAGTATGTGATCAGCAGGGACCCAATCTTTCACTCATCAAATAGTTATAACATAGATGAACATTTTCCCGTCCATATCTACTAATTTTCTGCACGAACGCTGCCTGATCACTTAAATTATGCACAGAATTCTGCGAAATAAGCCAGCTGTGTGTGTTCTATTGCATTCTCATTTCAATCAGCTCCGGTGGTGGCTGATGGTTGGGTTCAGAGACGCTAGACAGAATGGAGAGTAAGTGACGGTAATGATTTCTTTCCTCCTGGATGGCAGTGAAGTATAGAAAACGTCACAAACTGGGCGTTAACAGCGCACATTTGTTCCGGTTGTTAGCTAGTGCCAAGACATTATATCATTTCGGTCGCTTTAAGTGAGAGTCACCATGAGGATTTTTATGGTTGGTGAACTTGGATCTATATCTGCTAGTGATGAATTTGTGTTATGTTCTACAGGTGAATTAGTCAAATTAGCATATTCCCTATTTGCGTAACATAGGTATCGGTTTCTTCACTTCGATTAGGTTATAAGAGCTAAAGAAAATGGATGAGATTTCTATCCCTTGAGGCCCAGGTTGAACGCTCACAGCACAGCTTAGGCCATAGGCTGCTTGGTAACAACATTAGCCGTCTTCTGCCTCAAACTACCTTACTATCTTATCGACACTCCGAGCGATTCCCCACAGGCAGTTTGCACAACTCCAGAATGTACTTCTCGATCGTTACTATCGTTGTGATAGGACGAATTCACATTGCGACCGCTGCGGTGTCTTTCCCCTCCGTCTCCCCGTCGGACAGGCCTGTTAGCCGGGGGCGGTGCGGCGACACACCCGCGACTCCTCGCCACTCTCCGTCAGCTCGCGGTAACGGCCAGTCAGTATGGAAGCGGTTCGCTCCTGTGCCACCGCCCACGGCAACCACCGAGTTGCCGGCTCTCCCCAGACGTGAGGCACGCCTCTGACAGCCGGGGCTGTCGCGTCTGTTTCGAGCGGGGCCGTCACCGCCACTGCGCCGGGTTCACAAGCACCTGAACCCCACCGGGTTCGCGCCACCCCAGTACTCGGCGGAGGGGCGGCGACGTCAGAGATCTAGTACTGATGCCTCTGCAGAGCCGGCCCTGCCGGCACTGGCCACCGATCCAACCCCCATCCAATGCACCGCCGATCCGCAGTGCCACCGCAGCACCGATCCGGCAGTGCCACCGCAGCACCGATCCGGCAGTGCCACCGGCGCACCTGATCCCGTGCCACCCGCCCGATCCGGCAGACCGCGCAGTGCCACCAGCAGCACCCGATCCGGCAGTGCCACCGGCAGCACCCGATCCGGCAGTGCCACCGGCAGCACCCGATCCGGCAGTGCCACCGGCAGCACCCGATCCGGCAGTGCCACCGGCAGCACCCGATCCTGCAGTGTCACCAGCAGCTATTGATGCCCTGCAACAACCTCTTCAGCGCTCCCACAAGAGGCTACTACGACCCTGAACCTTCCTATCAGGACTAGTCGGCGACGATCTGAGGTTCAGTGGAGGCGGTGGCACCAGTATGAGGCCCCTGGATAGAGGTGTCCATGCTTACCAGGGCGCCGCGCACGTGCTGCCACCGGCTGCTGGCGAGCCCGGTCACGGTCCAGCGCCGCCTCAAACGACGGCGCGTAGCCCGAGGCCCTCCCTACTGCCTACTGGGCACACGGGAAAATATGAAAAAATAACTGTTTCCGCACTAGTACCCGTGCTTTAACTCACCAATTATATGCATGACTATGAGCAATATGTCTGACTTGAGGAAACATAATCGAAAATACCCCATCAAGGCTTACGGGGAAGACATGCTTCTTGCTTTCCAGGCACGGATGTCGAGAGTTCAGTCAATCGGAAAGGACAACGCAATGCTTGTTTCCGAGACAATCTGGGACCTGATCAAGAGTTATTCAGGCCGTATTGTTTTTAAAACTGGTAAAAAGGCAGAAAGTTTACAAAAATATAAGAAACCAGATTAGGAGCAAGTTTCCTTTCCACTGAACTAAGTAGTATTACAATTGACGGAAGAAGGGTCTGAAACTGTTATTTTGAAGTCCTCCATTAAATGAGAAACGCCTCAGAATACCTACAATGGGCAGAAAAGGGAATTCACAACCTTTTGATAGCTCATTACAAATTTTGCTTGAGTATATAACATTGAGAACTGAAAGAAAAAAGACAAAAAACAGCTCTTTTTCTCCACATTTCATTCTAATCCGTACATGACTTAAGTGTTTTTCGGGGAAATAAACAGGTCCGTAATGCAATATACTCGAGCCTTCCACAATATTTAAACCAGGGTGTTTCATTCCATTTGACAGAGTACAAATCACGGGCTTCTCCGCCATTCCTGGGAGAAAAATGAATTCGGCCCCCTTGGTCTAAGCGTTGCAGCACTCATTTCTTTCGGGATCAATTCACGAATATATAATGATTTCAATAAAAGACGGTGGAGTATAGTCGCGATCACTTGGCAGTGAAAGCATCTTCAGCCAACACCTGTGAACGGCTCGGATGAATCCATCCCGTCCCTCCTATTCCCCCACACAGCTGGAAGCCCCAGGATCCCCGTCTTCACGGCACGGTCACACCTGAAGATGGGCAGTGCGCTTGTCGGTTCTGCGAAATCAGGTGCTGCTTTTACAACGGTGTACTTAAAACGACGCCAGAAACGCTCCGCTCTCCAACTGTCCACACTCGAGCGCCTGATTTGTTCTTAGCTTTTGCGGTACCTAAGTGGAGGCATAAATCGTGACACGCTTGGTTCTTCCCGCCAATATCTTTCTCGCGGAGGAGAAAATATTTCCAAATGTCCAACCGTGCATCCTACACAACTGGCGACGAAGCTCTGACCAAAAATGTGACAACTGCACCTGATACCTCCACACGCGGCCCGGCCGTCATGCTTTACCACATGGAGAGGGTATCCGTTTGTGCAGCATTAAATTCAAGGTCGCCTCCCGTTGGCTTCTTTAAGCAAGATACAGTTATAATATTCTTAATTAGCACATTCACATGCCATATAACCAGCTGGTCTAAATTCGATTTTGGAAAGTTGAGGAGCAGACACACCCTAATGAACACGACAGACGAATCCCTTCATCACAAAGGACAGAGACTGACCCTGCTGTCGGGCAGCTTGAACTCTATGTTGAGCAGCTCCATGGCGTTGACCATGCTCTGCATGGCCATGAAGATGTTCTGGTACACCAGCTTGGTGAAGCCGCGCCGGTCATCGTCTGTGTAGCCCACACCGTGGATAATGCGCATCTGCTTGATGAAGGTCGATTTGCCCGATTCTCCGGTCCCTGCGGCACAACCAGCATGTCAAGTCTCCGCACGATAGGTCCTCCAGCTGCACAGGTACCAAACGGAGACAACAGAAGGTGGAGCCCATAAACCTGCCGCATTATGGGCGTGGGTCAAAACAGAACAGCTGTTTGGCACGACTGAAAACCACGTGGCTACATTAAAGGCAATGCAGCTAGTTAGAACAGTTAATTGTCATGCAAATTTGGTCACGGTTATTGAAAGTTTGGCTTCTAGGGTCCAAGCATGCAATGGCCTCGTCTCAGAGACTCTGACCCCCACCATCCGAACAAGCAGTTTTCCGCAGCCGCAATAGCGAGTAAATTTGGGACCTATTGTTTAACACCCCACAAAGCATAGGGACAGCTGTCCCACTCATGTCACTCTCACCAGTCAGCTGCTAGCCGACCTACGTCGGCTAAATATTGGGAACTAAAGCGTCCCCAGGGAATCGATCCCAAGCCTTAACACATGCACTACTGCTGCTGCATATTCCTCAGCAGCACACCGGAGCCAACGTTTTACTAACTGAACTACAAGGCGGCTTGATTTGTGTTGGATGTATTTTGCCTTAGCTCTAGAAAACATTCTGTAGCATCTGAACAGGCTCAGATCATAAAGACCAGCTCCCCAACTTCTTGCCTTCCAAGGTGTTCTGAAAAGCATGCCTTACAGCTCATTCCCCTTAAATAAAGAAACCTTGAGTGCTGCTTCAAGTATATTATAGCCACCAACAGAAGGAAAAAGAGATCTTCACCTATAAATATGCCCAAGGCGACTAAAATATAATGCTCAAGGGACTAAAATTTATTCTGGTACTCCATACTCCTGCTGTGGAGCCCCACAAGAAAAGAGCTTGTTGGAATTAATTCCGTAAGAAATATCCTACAAATATATTCACCGTGAAATACTCCAAGACTTAACACGTTTTCACCATCAAATTGAGCAATGCTAGGATGGAAGTATCTTGCAAGAAGAGAGCAAGATCTCGACATTCGTTTAGCATCCTGTTTCCATTTCTATTTAATGATTTTTCTTTGGTTGTCCACTTGTTACATTCATGTCTTTGATCCAGCAAAACATAGATTGAGCCTGCACGTCTGAGCAGAGCCCTATCGCGACTGCCTACATCTCACGACACGGTCACAATCACGGATATTTCTTGAAAGGCATTGATTGTGAAACCAGCCACAAGGCGCGGGAACACAAAAAAACAGACTCACGAGCGCTCCAGTGAGGGCTGACAAGTGTCCGCGGGTGACCGAGCTAAACAGTGCCAACCCAACTCGGGCAAGCCCCTACCGAAACACTATCCGGCCCCCGCCGAGAGCAGTCCTGGAAGAAAGCCTCAACCTGAATACCTCCAGCACGTTTATAATGACCAAGTACTATAATCATTTGAATGTTGAGCATACCTTGTTATTTAATAAAAACATGTCACAATCACAATTATGAGTTTTGTTGACATGGGAAACAAGCACATATCACCCACCCAGGGTTGGACCCACCCACCCACCCACAAGTGTCCCAAAACTGGTTTTGAGCTAGGGTAGCAAGTGTTAAATTCATACTGGAAAATATTTAGTCAGCAAGTGGAACATGCAAAAGTTGCAATATTGTAAAGTCAGTAAAAACCCTTATTTAGACTTTTCTTTGAAGCTTAGGAAGAGCTTTCCCCATCCAAATTCCCTCACTATCATACCTTTGGTGAGTTCACATACACCATGATTATCAAACTGTGCTAAAAAACATATACTTGAAAAGCAAGTGGAAATTTGAGCAAAAATAACAGCAGTGAAAAATTAAGCTCACCCAATTTTTACTCTCCACCCCGCATTCTGGCATTTGGAACACTGACCATATCACTCCATACATACATTGAGTAGTAGGTATATAAAACAGGAGCACATGGGTAGCTAGTTAAAAAGAAAGCAAAAGAGAAGCATGACTGGGAACTGAATTCATGTACACAAAATACATCAAGACAAATACACAAACATTTGGAGCTACACCTTTGGTGTGGGTGACACATTTAATATAAAACATGTACTGAATTAAACATTTTTTGACAGACATGCATTAGCATTAGATTTTCTTGGATATAAAGTAAAAACGTAAACTTTAAACTACCCAGTCAATCAAAAGAGCTACTACCCACAAAGGTAAAAACTGTTTCCAGATAGGAATTGAAGATTGGATTCATTAGTTTTGACCAGATATTACACCATGTGGTCAAACAGTACATAAATCTTTGTCAACACTTTTTCAAACAATTTACCTCCTCTGAGGGGTTAAAATTGTATCTGGTGTGGCCAAGACTACACTCAGTCCTTTCAGCAATAAATCCTTCCGAATGTGATGCTAATTTCCTAGTTAAAGCTGCAGTACCAGTTTATTGATAAATGAAGAATTAATGTGCCAAGCATCAGTTAACAGCATGCTGTCAACAGCCTGCAAAAAGAGACCAGCAGTATACTTTACACCACTACTCAAGTGCTGTTTACTGATTACTCAATTGAATATGTGGTATATGATGTGGGAGGGAGGGTTTTTCTAAAAGTGAGGATCAATTTCATGCAAAATAAGCAACTAGCAAGCAGCTGTTGAGCTGCATGCTGGCTGCAACTCAAATGCTTGGATTTGGGTGTCAACATAAGGCAACAGGGTTGACATAAAAATAAAAACAGAGAATCTCCCATCACTAACACATAGGAGATGCTGTTATGTTTCAACTGCATGGCAGAGGGCTTTGCCTCCTCATGAAAAAAATATGGCACAAAACATGGCCCTCCAATATATCATGTTTTAATCTTAATCACAGCAAAGAAAGATACTTACTTTGGGAGAAATGTTTCAGTGAAAGCATAGCAACGTGCAGTGTAGCTAAGATGAAATGTCATTTACACCAGAAAACTGCAGTTTAGGAGAACAGCCCAGTCGCCCTCTGCATTTCATAGCAGGCCCATCAACAAAAAACATTTTACGAATGCCCTGTTTTCAATTTCCTTTAAAATATGACAAGCTTTAGCTTGAAAATAGTTAACTGTGCCTCTAAAATTACAAAAAAATTACCCAACTAGGTGTAGAAATCTACAAAGAACTACTTCTTTGAAATATTCATCTTGATATATTGATAGATTTCTGCTATGTAATGACTTAGCTAATCTGTATTCAGGTATTTACACTGAGATTAATGTACTATTCTGATGCACATTCTGATGCACAATTATATTATATTTCAAGACAGAAAATAAAATACATTTATATTAACTGCCATGAGATGCAATTCTTAGAAATGACCAGCATAAGTCACCCTTCCTAATTTGTGCCCAAGTTTTACATCAACAAAATTATGGCTATATCAACTAAAACTAAAGGAGATAACTTTAAATAACACAGTGTGCCTAATTGTATTTCAGGGAAAATACTGTTGGCACTTAAATAGAAAGCCTGGGTACAAGTTAGCCAAAATCACAAATTTATAAGATCTGAGCATTCTTCAAAAAACCATTCTGATCATGTGAAGATACTCATTCAAAAGATAATAACAGAATGATAAAAGTGATAGATTAATATTGACAGTCAATGCTTCAGCACCCTGTTTCAAGGTTACACATATATGGACATAATATTTTTCAAAACCTCATAAATTTGCATGTTGGGATATATAGAAGAATAATACAGTAAAAAATATAGCCCAGCTCAAATCATGCAACTTTCTCTCACTCATTATAATACTTGAAGTCCAGGTAAGGTTGATGAAGGAAGTTACCAACTGGATGTTTCTAAGAAAAAACAGATGCTGTTAAAGCTTATCCCACATTAGCTTAACATAACCTAACCCATTTCCATTCAATATCCTTCCTTGACAATGTATAGGAAATGTAAAACATAGGAGGCAATTTCCCCTTCATACCCCAGAAATAAAAATACATATTCATGAACACCATTTGCACCAACAATTGCAGGGCAGCATACACTCCATTACCAATGACAAACAGAGATGGCACAACACAATGAGCTTGTGTTGTGCGTCCAGGCACTAGGCATTACACAACAGCATGATGATGACACCATCACCCACACAGAAAAGATAAGACATACATTTAAATATATGTGAAGTATTAAGAGGTACTGGAGAAGCAAAGCACTCAACAATCCACCATGATGATAAGAAAACAGAGCAAAATCAAGATGCACATGGGCTTCAGTACAAATTGCTCACCCAGCAACAATAGTTTGAGCTCCCTCCTGGCATCTCTCTTATCTCTTTTCAACTGCTTTTCGATTTCCTGATTGATCTTTATTTGCTGTATAGCTTCTTCCGATAAACAGCAAGTGAACATCGTAGGATGGTGTAAGTGTGCGCGGCTTGGTTGGGCCGCCTGGGGTATTTATTTTGCCTCCTTCTACGTCACACACTAAAAGCACGGTATATATTGATGAAACGAAAATAAAGAGGTGCGCGGCATGTCCACAATTTAATGTCCCACCAATCTTCTCCTTTAAAGTTCACATGAATGTAGAAAGTATCGTCACGACATTAATCCCATACTCCCAACCGCCCCGATTATCGGTTGGGTGTGGACTGCCGAATGGTGGCCGCCGCTTGTTTGTCTGGGCGGACGAGCTGATTTAAAAGGTCAGTTTTTTGGCTTATTATGCGTGAAGACGTAAAATACTGCAAAATAAACTAAAGAAAATAGTGCTTATTACAACAAAACCCTGTACAACGTTCACTAAAGCACAAGTTTTAGCTCTAAAGTCGATTTTTATGAATATATTTTGGGGCTGACATTCGGTAAAACGAACAGCCCATTTGTGGCCCGACATCTAGGGCCAGGATTAGACTGTAGAGTTAATCAGTTCTCCTCATAGATGGCGCTATAAATACGAATAAAAGAAGAACGATTATTGGAATCACGTTCGAATATTGCAATAGGGTGGAGTGTGATTTTCGAGCGTTTCCAATCTTCTCCATTCAATTGAAAATAAGACCGAGTGCTGCAAAATAAGAAGCATGTACATACTTCAATAGGTGAGACTTGTACGCCTTTTTAGATTCTGTCCAGGCCAAGCTCGCACAGACAGATCCAGGATGGCAGTGGCGGACACAAACACGGGGGGCTGGAGGGCTCAAGTCCCCCGCCCTCTGAAATTTCTGAGTGCCCATAGTAATTGTACAGCAAGAGGTCATTCAGAGTAAACATTGGGTGTAGTTGAGCGTGGCCTCCCCTCCATGGAAATACGGATCCGACACTGAAAGATCGGCATGAATATCTACATCCAGTGGTGTAAAGGGAGATGTCTGTGAAACCAGCAGGAGTTCGATGTTCGATATTTAAATTGATATTCAGGATTTTTATAATCGCTTAAAATCATACATCATTGGAAAGCCCTTGCCGAGGCCATTCCGAAACTGGTCTTTATTTTGCTCTATCGCGTCGTGTTGCTGAGATAGAGCGCAAAATGTGCCGTGAAAATCAGTTTTGGCCGTAACGCATTAAATGCCATTGGCTTTAACATGGGACCCAACGTATCACCAACATCGGGGACAATTGATTTCACTTAAAATCAGTATGCAAGCCAGGAAACATGAAATACAAAACCAGTTCGCGGCTTTTTGCGGGGCACAGCTTGGTTCAGGCTCCAGAGCCTGTTGAAGTCACATACATTAAAGGGAGGTGGAATGAGATTTGAGAGGAAAACGTGGCGGTTTCAGAGGGTCCCGGACGCGGTCGTAGGGCAACCGGTCATGCTCGGTCAGAGGTAAATGTGCCCACCCTCTGGATCCGCCTATGCCAACGTAACCAGCCCAGCTCCCCCCGTGTAGCGGTCTCCGACTGTCGCGGTGCCCCCCCCCCTCCACCCAGTTTGCCTGCGAATGGCGTAAAAGGGTCGGTTCATGCTGCAATTTTTGACCAGTGACCTCTGAGAGGTCATCTGGGGCTACCTAAGCAGTTTTCAGACTTCCAATTACATTGCATGAAATGATGATACAGCTTTTATTTTGATACCAATGCGTTTGGATTGCTATTGCGAGTCGATTGATATGCATGCATATTGACTATGCTTGGTTAAAAAGTGGCCTTGCCCTGACCTGACGTCAGGTCATTTTTGTGTTTTAGCCTTGTATGGTCATATTATACATCATTCGATTCGCCGTGACGAGAGGAAGTGAACGGTGCCTACAAAATGATTGTAACTCAAATCTGCCAGATGCTAGAGCCCAAAAACTCCTCTCAAAATGTCACCTTCTGTGACCTGTCATGACTTCAATACTGACCAGAGCCAAAAAGTAACCGATGTAGTTTCTTCATGAATTTGTATGAGCTATCCACCAGTTTTCGCGTTTTTTCGCTATCCCGCATAGGGGCCGAGTTAGAGGGGTGTTCGAACACCCGCCATCAGGGTGAAGGTGACTCGGAGGTCCACCGGGGCGCGGGTTAATGACATTTAATGGATTGCTGCAATAACTGATTTTGTCGGTACATTTTTATTTTGTACGGTCGGGGCTCCAGCCCAAGGGCTCAAAATTATGAGCAGTTGTAAAACCGGTCTTTTAAATTGGTGTCAATAATGCACGGGTGCATGCTGACCGACGCTATGTATTTCCATGAATGACTTTGTACATTCTTTCCTGCCTTTTTTATTCATTGAATAGCGTTTCATCGGCTTGGTGTTTTTTCCACTTCGTTGTGGACGACCCGTCTCGTCTCGTCTGTCAATGTCCGAGGGACGCCTACTGCTTGACGTTTGGTACGGGATGCGTGTCTGAATTCGTGCTCCGTGTTGCCAACAGCTCAGACCGCTCCCGGGGAGCGGTCTGAGCTGAAGTTTGATCGGGTCCAGTTTTCGTGGCCCATCTGGAAACACTCGGGTAGAAGATGCTGGCCTTTTTCACAGAATTCTCCTCGTCCAGGTGCTTGCAGAGGGCATGCTATGGAAATGCAACTTTACCCGACAAGCATGTTGGGCCAGTTTGTGCTTTTTGTTCATATCATAGTCACTGATATTTTTATATCCGTTGTTGGGGCCCACCACAGAAAAGTGGGGAAAAAGGGGGCAGCGAACCCCCCTGCCACACCTATGGGGTAGGATGGGTTTTGGTAATGATCTTGTCCAGAGCTTTCAAATGATATATTGACATGCTTCAGAGAAGAGCTGATGTCGTTCTAGTGACTTCTGGATATCAGGGATTTGACCTTTATTAGGTATGTCAGGTTCTGCGGCCTGAGCTAAGGCATACCCTAGAAACAGCCGTGCCCTGTTTTCGTCTAATGTGTTCAGCAGTATACATGCCAATTTTGAGCGAAATGTTAGGTCTCATATCGCTTTTCACGTGCTCATAGGGCTCCATGTTAAATTCAATGGGACTTAATGCATTACGGAAAAACTGATTTTTGCACACAAATTTTGGACTCTTGCTTAAGAAAGTGGTGAGGTAGAGCAAAATGCAGACCGGTTTTGGAATTCTCTAATGAATAGTTTTCAGAGGATGAATTGCTTGACATAATTCAGGGAGCAAATGTCGTTCCAGTGACTTCCGGATGTCAAGGATTTGGCGCTTATTATATTCAGTTCTGCGGCCTGAACCAAGCCATGCCCCGAAAAAATTCGTGCACTGTTTTCGTATAAGTATTTCATCAGTGCGTGTGCCAATTTTCAGGGAAATGTAAGGCCCCGTACCACATTTTACTTATTCATAGTGCCCCATGTTAAAGTCAGTGGAATTTTATTTCGTTTTTAGGATTGCTGGATCACTGTGGTGTCCTAAAATAAATGAAAATTCTCCGTTAGGTGCACGTAATTAGGCCGCTTTCCCCTTCTTGATCTATTTTGTCACCAAAATTGCTAGCGCTTTTGAATCTTTTGTCTGATACCGGCTTCTCCACAAAGTTGTAGTTTGAAACCCGTTTTCGTTACTGCACTACCATTCAGGGAGCCCGCAAGTAGCGGAGTAGCGAACTAAAGTAGCGAACCGCCCGTCTCTGCATGTTCACATATGAATGACCCGAGCCGGACAGACTTGACCCGGCCCGTCCAGGCCCGGCCAAACCGTCACACTAGTGAAACAATAGCCGTGTTATTCTGCCGTGCAGAACGCATGCGTGTGGCATACTATTATGCGTTCTGCCGGCAGAATAACACGGCTAAAGTATATCTGCTCGAACATGGGCCTTACCGTAATGTGTGCGCACGTAGCGTAAGACCGGTGGTGGATCCAGGACTTCATTGGGGGAGGGGTCTGGGGGCTCGAGCTTCCCCGCCATTGCCTTGGATCAGCCTCCGGCTATACATTTACTATAGGTACTCTTACATTTGGGGGGGCTTGAGCCCCTGGCATCCCCTTGTATCCACCACTGCTAGGACCTCAAGTGTAACCAATATCATCTTGTTCTTAGATTAGCCCGAATATATATTGTAAATTTCATCACCATGGGAAGTTATACTTTCTGAATTATAGCGCAGGGGTCAATGATCTGCCCATCCCTTTCTAGTACACCTGTGCAAAACCCTCTTGATATATGATAAAATTGGCCTTCATCTCTTAACTTCAAAAATTGTTGCTCTGCACACCAACATTGGGCCTATTAAGATCAGCAAGAACCGAGTTATGCGGTAATAAATGACGAAAAATTGATAACTTGACGGGCCCATGCTTTTTCACGTGCTATGAGCTTTACCAAAATTCCAAGCAGTCCTGATATGTTCAGTCAGTAATTGAACTGGTCAGGTGATAACTTGGTGAAGACCCCGCTAAGGTACGTTGCACCCTTTCAGAGATATACGCTTTGTGTTAACGTGACGGTGTGGCTGGGTAGCACCAGACCGTGTCCGGCCCGACCGGCCCGTGTCACTCACAGGCGAAATTGTATCCACGCGTATTTTCATTTGTATTTGCTACGAACACTTCCATACATACGGTGACTCTTCAAGTGCCGTCGCAATCGAGCTGAAGGGATGAATATTATGGAAGGAGACGGTAATGATTAATATGGATGTGGAAAAATGAGGGTGAGCACTACCTGGAAGGGTCGCTGCTGAAGTAGGAAACTGTACTTTGGGTGTTTTATCGAAATGTCACAAAAATTGTATCCACTTTAGAAAGAGACCTTGCGGGCGCTAGACGCCCATTCGATAATAAGAAGGGACCTACTTTTGTATTTGGCTTTGAGTTTAATAGCTTTGACTAAGTTCACTCCAAATTTGAAACCTCTATGCATCTTCATTAACCCAGGAACGATGTTAATGTTTGTGTGTTTAATACAGTTTAAATAAAGAAACACATTGAAGCAGAGTGAGGTGTATTAAAGAAAGCTTCCAGAATGCTTCAACAATAGCCAGTTCTTTATTTGCCAGCATCCTTATTTACCTATTAGCCTGCATTTTTATTTACACAGGAACGACGTCGCAAGTTGTTGTGTTTAATACTGTTTAACACGGTAAAAACGGTCAAATAGCATTGCAGGCATTAAGATATGCCTAAGAAAACTCAAATGGGTATCAGAGGAAGTTAATACATAATGTATGTGTCTCTGTAGTGTTTTATTGGGAGAAGATTGATATTGGGGGTCTTTCAGCTAGCTCGATGACCTAGCTGCCCCAGCTGTATTTAAAATTGGGAAACGTAGTGCAGTTTCTCATTATGTTCACCAAAATCCTATCAAATCTAAACCGATGAAATTTCAATCAAGCCAAGTACAGTGTTTTTCCTGCGTCTGCAAAAATTCAATGTTGTATGTGTCTTTGTGAACCCGGGAACAATGTTGCAATGTGGCATAACTATAACAGTTTCAATCATAACGGTTTAATCATCCCTATAGCGTCTTATTTACCTCTGGTCCTTCGGTGAACACATGGTGCCTCCATCTTATTTAACGTTACGGAACTGTGTGCAACTTGTGGTCATGCTTCTGAGCAACCTACTACTCCTTGGCCAATTTAGTCCTCAAACTAAGTACTGTACCTTGGCTACCTCCACACGAAACTCGAAATATCCACGCGTCTTTGCTGTTGCAAAACCATGTTGCAATTTGCAGTGTTTAATACAAGTTTAACAGAGTAACAACTGTCAAATGTCATCACAGGAATTAAGATAGGTTTCACGAGACTTTAATGCATGTCAGATGAAGCTTAGATTTTGTTTAAAACAATATATGTGTCTCCGTACGTTTTAATTAGCCCCTGGCCACAGGGAGCGGCAGATAGGCTGACCCATATCTTATTCAACCCTATTGCCGTCAGGGGGCGACGGATGCTTTCCAACGCTGATGTTTTCTCTAAATATCTTCTAAACGGTTCGTAATATGCTTGTGAAACTTCCTGAATTTTCCTAAAACTAAACTTGGCATATCTCTTAAGTTTTTAGTTTTTGTTACCAGGGGAGAGCTATTACTCGGTACTTAGGGAGGATCTATTCGCAAACCGAGTATTATCGTGTACGGTACGTTCGCCAAACAACAAAGCCGTCTGTAACAATATTGAGAGCAGTTAAAACGTTTTAGTGTTATGAATGATATGTCAGGTGATTTTCATCCACATTTTCATATAATTTTTTCGACAGGGGCTGTTACAGCAACTCAAAATAGGTGGGATCCTAATGTAATTTCATTTTACTCATGCAAAGTGGAGTAAAATTGCTATTGCTCCTGGCTGCCCTGTAAGGGCAGCCGGGAGAAATAGGAAACAATATCATTCTCCCGGCCCTATATCGTAAGGTAATGGGATGCCGCAAGCGTGCACATACATTATTATTATTAACGCGAGCATTGTCGGGGGTCTGAGCCACCTTCGCTTTGACGGGGGGGCCGGGTACCCGCCCCCCTAAGATCTCGAGAACCACGCTAGATAACGAAAAACGGTAAACGGTGTTGGGTAGCCCATCCACTTCTCTATAAAAAAATTTGAACCATTTTTTGTCAGGTCACATTTAAGGTCACTAGAGGTCAATAAATGGCATGATAGGGATAGCATGTTAATCAAGGTTTTCGGTCATTTCCGAACAAGTCAAGATGGAGCAAAACAATTTAGATCATTGGAATCCTCGCAGAAAGCCAAATCGAATGATATACCTGAGGTCAGGTCAAGGCCAAATTAGGTAAAATGCATATCATTAGAACCGCAAAGACGAGGCAAATCTAATACAGTTAAAATAAATGTTCTCCCACCATCTATTAAGTTATTCAGTTAAAACTATTTTCCCATGTATTTCCAACGGAGAGGTCATGGCTCGTACCTGACCTTAGGTCATCGATATAAAAAAATTCCGGAAACATATTCTAGATAAATCGGTGGGGTCATTATGTGATTTGAGTTCCAATCAGATAAGTTCATCCTGTTCTGACTTATGCTATCTTAAACTTTTTTTGAGGTTAGGTCACTTGACCTGTACTGGTGACCTGACCTGAGATGGCCTAACCTTAAAATTTTGACACAAGTTGTAAAAGTGATCAGAGAAAAGGTATGCCAAGTACGGCGGCGCTACGCGCTGCCGTTTTTATGCCAAAAAAACGAGGGCGGGTACCCGCCCCCCGTTAATTCGCGTGTTAATACACGCCCCGCTGGGGGCGAAATTCGCCCCCTCCTAGTTTTTCCCAGATAACGCAAAAACGAGGAGAGGCAGAGCAACGAAACTTACAGTACATTATCCCTGATAAATTTTACGCATTTGATCAATTTTTTTAGGTCAGATCATGTCAGGTCAAGGAGCTATCCAAGGTCAAGCAACCCGACCTCAAAACCTAAAGTCACGAGTTTGAAGCGGCGCCTAAGGAACATCTGCCAGCTGATCAGTTTGAAAATTTCGCAGTATAATAAAGTCATTAGGGTCTGAAAATTGAAAGGGCTCTTTTTCAGTAAATACTGGATAGATGGGGTTGAAAACCCTCACACCGTGTATTCTTACCACCATCTTGACCATTAAGTTGAGTTTTTGACCATCTAACCTCTCAAAGGTCATGCCAGGTCACAGGAGCATACAGTGATTGTTTAACCAATAACTTCTCAATGAATTGAGATAAAGCTCTATTATGAGTTGTGCTTATGTTGTCACGGGAAGTTGATTGATACGCAACATGACCATACCAGGTCACCCTGTGACCCTGACCTAGCTCGAGGTCAGGTCATTTACACAATTTGACCTAGCAAGGTCATATTATACATCATTCGATTTGCTACACCGAGAGGAATCCAATGATCGATAAATATTTGCTCTAGCTTTGCTGAGTAAATATCTAGAGGTGGAAACGTACACTGTCCTGTTGTAAGCCTATGGAACCTTATTTGACCTATGCTGACCTTAATATTGACCTGACATAAAACATTTTCGTATAATTTCTTGTTGTCTCCTCAAGAGCTTTCGAACTCCGTCCGTAATTTTTATTGAGCTTTCCGGGGAAATGAGATACGGAAGGGGGGCGAAATGCGCCCCTCAGCGGGGCGCATCATGCCGGGGACCCAGCGGGGCGCGTGTTAAGGGGGTTTCTGCGTGTGCAAGCGTATTTTAGAACATTAATAGCAATGAATGGCACAAGTATCTTAAGATTGTACTTCTTTCCAAGACCGCATGGAGAGAAAATCTTCCATAAGCGGATCAAGAAGGCAAGATCACTCAGAATCCCCCAGTTTTGTGTACAGGTGGATAAAGGTTAGGTTGATAGGAAAAGTATCAATAGGTGAGGGACATATGTATATACATGCATACATATGTATGTACATGCCTTTTAGACATTTGGATCTAAAGCCGATTAGAGAAAAAATAATCCATAGGCGGATCAAGGAGACAAGATTATTCAGAATCACTCCCTCAGGATTTGGCATGGGCGGATCAATGTTGGGTAATATTAAAAGTATCAATAGCCGAGGAACATATGAAAATGGTTTTTAGTCATTCTCGATATGTGCTTTGTCCCATTGCTTTGTTTTCCTGCATCCACCTCTGATTTTTTACGGTATAAGATTTTTGTTTGACGATGTTACATGGTATCTGCCGTTTGTTAATCTTTGCGATAAGCAACTGGCAAAATATAAATGCTTTACCATATAGTTCTGGTATTGGCACCGGCATTCACGGATGAATATTCGCAAATCTAAGAAATATGCCAATTTTGCATCAATGTTCAATCCATACGTACTATCTTTTTAAATAACAGGTTCAGTGTTTACGGAGAATAAAACAAAAACTGAATGATTTATATTTTGAACACCTCTGCGCACACTTTCAAAATTTTGTTTTTTTCACGCAAATGAAGTTAAGCATGAGGCAAATCAATCCCATTCTGAATTTTTTAATCAAACGGGTAGATTTCGAGATATTAGGGGTCCAAATCCGCCCTCACCCCTACCTAGCTGGAATACGGGTAACCAGGAGCCTGCCAGGAATAGGATTAAATAATATACTTGTCTCTATAGCGCTTGGCTTAACCCGTGGCATCTTGAGGGAGGTACGGTTCCCGAAGATGCCCCAACCTTATCTAACCTTCGCCCGGGTGCGGGTGTATTTTTAGAGCCCCCCTCGGATTTTTCCAAAGTGATCGAAAAGCAGCGGCGCGCAGCGCCGCCAAACTTAATCTAGCTGTCCCTTCATCATTTTTACATCTTTCCTGAAAAGTTAAGCTCAAGTTCATATCAGGTCAGGTCACCAGGCCAGGTGAAGTGACCTCACCTCCAAAACTGCTTAGGACTGCATAACTAAAAGGAGGGTTAATCGATCAAGTTGAAACTCATACAACATATTGGGCCCACCAGGAGCTACAACATAATTCCGGGATTTTTATATTGGTGACCTAAGGTCATGTGCAGAGCATGACCTCCCCATTGTAAGTACATGGTGAAAATCACGAAATGAGCTTTTCTCAGTAAGTATGGATGGCGTCAACTTGAAACATCGTTACAACTTGCTCTTAGCCCATTTCTGAAGTTGATACCAAAAATTTTGATTCGTGACCTTCAAAGGCCACTTTAGGTCATATAAACATTTTTTGGTGCTTTACTGTATAAATTTTGAATAAACAAAGATAGAGCTTTTATTTTGTCACCGAAGTGTTTGTATAGTCACTGCAAATCAAATGATATACATCATGACTATACCAGGTCAAGTTAGGTCAAACCGTTGACCTGAGTCAGGTCAAATCTTAAATTAGATCTGGCATAACAATATCATATATCATTCTATTCGTATTGACGAAAGGATTGCAATTGTGAATCAACTATGGCGGTATCTTGCTTGGCTTGGAAGTTATTAGCGAAAAAGGAAACTGCCTTATGTATGGGTGGCTATGGACATTCCCGAGAACATTCCCAAAAAGGTCATATTATATATCATTCGATTTGGCTTGCTGCAAGGCTTCCAATGGCCTAAAATATTTGCTCTATCTTTAATTGTTCGGATGAAATAACCGAAAACCTTCATTTATATGTTATCCCTATGATGGCATGTGTTGACCTCTGGTGACCTTAAATGTGACCTGACAAAAAATTGTCCAAATATTTTCGGTAGAGAGGTAGATGGGCTACCCAATGCCCTTTACCGTTTTTCGCTATCTAACGTGGTTCTCGAGATCTTAGGGGACGGACCCCCCCCCTCCTCGTCAAAGCGAAGGCTGCTCACTGCTCAGACCTCCCTCAATGCACGTGTTAACACCCGCACTGGAGGGGGTCTGGCACTAACGCGGACTGGAGGGGGCCTGGTAGGCCCCCTAAGATCTCAGAAACTAAGAGGTGTAGAAAACGCCATTTTGGAGGTGGGTGGGGGCTATGGTGATTTACATCATGACCAATTTTCATTGACTCAGGTCAATATCTTTAAGGTCTAACGAGGTCATAAAGGTCAAATCTTGGCCATGCCGGGGACCGATCGGTAAATGCCGTGATTATGCGGGAAAATGGCGGGAATAAGCTAAAGGCGGACCAGGGACATATAGAGAAGGTCTCAAAGAGCCTTCCCTGCAATTTTGGGGTCAAGGTCATTCAAGGTCATTGACCTTTAAGGTCACAATATGGTATACTACTTATAATGTACACTTTGAATAACACTATAGCCACTGTTTGGCGGGAAATGAGGATTGACCTTTCCAAATGACCTTTGATCTTGTCGTTTGACCTTGACCTTTGTTTTGGGGTACCTTATCGATGACGTCATAGCATAATATACGTCAGACCGGGTAACGCCATTTGACCGGGAGCACTGTGGTCAGTGACCTTGAAAGTGCAGGTATGACCTTGACATGTGACCTTTGACCTTGACCTTGACCTTCATGTGAGGTGACCTTGGTATATAATTCCGGTTATATGGCGTTATGACTTCACCACTCGGTCTCCAATGCAAGCTAACTGGTCCGACCGCGCGATTACGGCGATCTCAAAATGCAGGTCTGACTTTAAAAGCCTATAAGTCAAAAAAATATCCGGCCGATTTTGAAAAAAAATCTTCACCAATAGACGTGCTTTTAAATTCTGTTAAATGTGGCAAAGTATTGTGTTTCGGCTACGAGCGGTTCCCCGGCCATCTCAGAAAAACAGGTGGGGGGCTCGGAGCCCCTCCCCCCTCCAGTGCGCGTGTTAAGAAGGGCACCGTGCCCCAGTGCCCCCTCCCCCAGTTCCGCCACCAGTGGGCGACACTCGTGAATGTATGTACCCTGGCGCCGTTCTGGAGGGTAATTTAGCGGATTTATCGGTAGTGCCATGATATTAGAGTGTATCTGGAGAGTCCTACAGCATAGTAATTGCCAGTTTCAAAGTACTGGCTCATGAAAGAGCTTCTTCGGTGACATACCTGGCGCGTTTTATCTGAAGCTTCTCTCATGTTCTGATAATGACAACAAATGAAATTATACGACACTGGTCTGCATTCATTGCAGGATCTATTGTGTCTGTTCCTTTGTTGCCTGCATCGCGGTAGGTATCTGTATCGTGGTGGACCTCGTGGATGTATGTTGTAGAACGGAATTACAGTGCCAAGCCGGGAACGCCACTTTGACTTCAATCCTGAACTGCCCTGATTTCAATTTGCATCAGTCTTGATTTGCATCGCCTTCTTATTTTTGCTGGAAGTGTCTCCTGTTTTGTATGTATTGCTGTGGAAGAAAGGAGGTATATAAGCCAAAACAGGGATGCAAGAGCACAGAAACAAGGCTCTTTGGCAGAAAGACAGGTGAAGAGAAGAGTACTTAGAAGAAGAGTAGTACAAGAGAAGTAGAGTAGTACAAGAGAGGAGAAGAGTACTTAGAAGAAAGACTTAGAAGAAGAGTACTTAGTAGACTCAGCTGTGTGTGACTATGATTGCTATCAATTACCCAGTCTGCAAAGTATGGCAGCAAACCAGACGAGTCGCACCAGCCATCTAAAATTCTCACACCGCCAGCCACCAAAAATTCGCACCAATCTGCCATATACCAGGGAGAAAAACTCACCAATTCCTACCCACACAATGCAATGCTACTTCTCTTATTAGTTAGTTGTTGAGGACTTTTTATAAAGCCCCCTCCAGTGTCTTTTTAACCATTTAGCCATTATTTGTTTGGTTTTCAGTGTTACCTTCCTCACACCAGTCTCACAAATTCACACATCAGGTTGATAAAATTTGCACCACTCGCTCCTGTCTCCAGGGGCACTCACACCAACAAGATATCGTCAAAAATGTCATACTTTGCACACTGGTCAATTACCCTCAAACATTGATAGGGTATCTCAAAAGTAACAGATACATTTTAAACAGAAGTATCTTGGGTAATCTTATCCTGAATACCTAAAAATTTCTGACATGTTTCATCATTATGTCAACTCAAAATGTGGCCAGCTTACTATTCAGGTATGAAATACTAAACTCTAGCAATTTGGCTGGGGAAAATCAGAAAGGTTCCCACAGGAATTTTCACGATATATTTATTACCTCAACACCAGCAGCAGTGTTAGATGGCACAGCACACTTCAATGAAACACGGGTAATGACACAGAAGCAAGAGCGAAGGAGCAGGTTCAAGCTAAGTGCAGTATGTGGCTGGTGAGGACACCTGTGCTTCCAGAGTAAATGTGTCTGGGGGAAAAGGTTGTGAAAATACCATAGACATACTACCATTATTCAATGTCTGGTAGAATTATGGTGTACAAAACAGTTCACCAAGATTTGAAGATTTTTTGCTGCACTTGGCCGGAAAGTTGGGTGGCGCCAAGGCCCGAAAAGGGTGGCGCTGCAGTGGCTGCTAGGCAGCGTTGGTGCCTGGTCGCTGTCTAGCACTGCTGAACGTTGCATTGCTGCACATCATCATTACTAACCCATGAATTTATTTTACTTTTTCTTTTTTATTTCCCTGTGCCCCTATTTTTTTCTTTTTCTGAACAGTTCTAACACTATTCCTCATGATGCTGCTGATGCACTACTGCTCCAATATTTTTTTAGCTGACATCTCAAGAATTCCATGTTTAACAATCACAGAATCAGGAATTCAAGAATCGCCAGAATAGCGTGTGTGTTGATATTCGTTTTACCCTAAGTGCATGTTGTAATGTATGTCGCCCATGTATATGTGTGAAAATATATGTATGGATATATAAAGTGAAATCAGTAAGTTATCAGCTCATCAGGTCCTCAATAAAGTACTCAAGCTAAATCTTGGAGTTGCAGTCCGAAATGACGAAATCACCGCCTGTCACAGATTACAAAGCAAACGAGTCATACTGGTACGGTTTGCATATCTGGATCAACGCATGTTTGTGTACAGTCGCAGGGTGAGACCTGAACGTCATGGCCTCCTGGTACACGAGAGCCTGACTCCTCAGAGGCTCTCTGTTGTGAGGGTCCTGCAGAGGCTCCACACTCCAAGGGAAAAGTCCCCGTTTGTATCTTACTATACCAGCAGTGGACGAATTTTCATTAGGATGCATAACTCCAACAAGCCTACTGAGATCCCTGTCAACTCGACCAGGGAAGACATCCTGGCAATATGCAGCTCTCACTCGCGGAGTTCGGGTATGGTGGAGACAGAGCCCAAGAGGCTGATGACGCCAGTGCTTCCATCTGGCCGGCGGCCGCGGGGAGCAGTTCCGGCTGTGCCCTCCAGTGCGCTTCCTCTACCCGGCTTCCCTGGTACCGACACTGATGCCCTGCCGGATGTTCCTGCCGTGGTGGTCTCTGGTGGGGGGCTGCTGACCTGGGCCCCGGCTTGGGGCTGTGCCTGCTCCGGCTCCACGGTCGGGTGACAGCCTGGGCATGCCTTTGACTGTGGGCGGCCAAACTGCTGAACGGGCCTCTGCCCAGCTACCGCCACAGTGTGGTGCAAACAGCCAGGTGGCTGTTGCCGATCAGAATCAGGGCGGGGTGCCGGAGGTTGGAGCAACCGAGGAGGTGTCTCTCCGGGGTGAGGGCTTGGCTGGGAACTCCGACCCAGTTACACATGCTGGGCCGCCCATGGGGGGTGGGGATTATGGTGCGATCTGGTCGGGGGACTGTGGAACGTCACGTGGCGCTGGGGAATGTGTCCCACCTGTGGGCCTAGCCTCGCAGCTGCCTGCCGCCCGGCCGCTTCTGAGCACTCCGCCCCCCGGATTTGTGCCCGGCTTTGATTCTGCCTCGTCCTCCCAGCCGTCCCGCCCGTCGTCACCGCTGACGACTACTGGACTGACTGATCTTGTCTGAGATTTTCTTGGTCTGCTGGGCGCCTGAGGGGCTGGGGGCTGGTGTGTGGAGTTCGTTGCTGGTTGTTGACCGTCGTGGGCCTTTGTTTTGGGGGCTGGTGGTGGTGACCGGCTTCTGGAAGGGGGCTTGCGGTTTGTTGATGGTTGGCTTGCGCTTTTCGTGCTGCGGTTCTCGGTGCTGGGGTGCCCGGCGGATCGATGGTCTTGGCCTGAGGATCATCCCATCATTCATTGCCCAGTTAGTTCATCCTTGCATTGCTTACTACTTTAGTTTAATAACAAATCACCTTAAAATTTAGGCTTTTTTGTCTGGAGATTTATTGGTACATTTTCTATAGCCATTTTCGATGCCTATCCGAACATTTCTCTTCACAAGCGATTTCCATTTGGTTTATATTTGCTTCTAGGGGTTACTTATTATATGATCAGTATTCTATGCACATTTTGGCAGGCCTACTTGGTGTTATTTGTTTTGACCTTCGCCCTATTTCTACAACAGTTTGTTTATTCACACTGTTTTTCTGGCTTGTTTTTTCTCTTTATTTCTATGCTTGCAAACACTGCTTGCTTAAACACACAACGTAAACGATTTTGCCCATTGTACTCTGGAACTGACAACGATGCTAACCCAATCCCTTCCAATCTCTCAGCAATCCTTGCATCTTGTCAATACCAAAATGTTTCCCTTAAAACATCAACAGCTTGCAAGAGTAATTTCTCCCTACTTCATGTCAACATTAGATCGTTACCCAAAAATTTTGACAGTTTACAGCACTTGATCCTGAATTTAGACCCTAAGCCGCAAATTGTCCTTGTTTCTGAGCTATGGCTCGCCCCCGAATCTAAAGCATCTTATGACATTGAAAATTATTTTTTCGAATTCTCTTCAACAGCCCAATATAGAGGAAAAGGGTCTGGAATTTATGTTTCTAAATCTATCCCTTACAAGAGGAGACCAGACCTGGAGGCTCACTGCACTCAACAACAATCTACATTCATCGAAATATCTAGGGTTTTTCCCTTCCACATTGTAATAGGATCCTGCTATAGGTCCCCTTCATTCCCCTCATCAATTTTTCTCAATTACTTAGACGTTACTCTTGAGTCCCTATCAAAAAGTAGAAAAACTTGCATACTAGGAGGAGATTTCAATTTTGACATTCTCCAACATGAAATTTATGAGCCTAGCTCCTCATTTCTTCAATCTCTTGCTTCTCACGGCTACTTCCCCTGTATTTCAATACCGACCAGAATTACCTCTCAGTCTAAAACCCTGATCGACAACTTCTTCATAAATGATACTTCCTTAGTTTGCTCATCATCGGTCCTCACCACAGATGTCAGCGATCACCTCCCCATTTCACTTAAACTTCAATTCTCATACAAACCTGAAGATTCACATGACAAATACTACCGGTCTTTTGACTTCAGAATGATTGATATCCTCAAAAACAATTTATCTAGGAAGTTAGAAAACATATTCATGATCCAGGAACCTGTGACGGCAGCAAACCTTGTCCAATCTACCTTATCAGAAGAAATCAATAGACTTTCACTAAAAAAACTGGAAGAAGACATGTGCCAAAACAGCCATGGATCTCTTTTAGTCTACTCCAATCAATCAACAAAAAGAACGACCTGTATCACAAATTTATACGCTCAATGAACCCTCAGGATAACTCACATTACAAGGTATATCGCAATACTCTCATCACTGCAATACGATTAGCCAAAAAGAATACTTCCAAAGGAAATTAGAACAGGAAAAGGATGACCCAAAAAAGCTCTGGAGCACGCTGTTAGGCTTAACACATAAAAATAAAACTAAAAATCTCTGCCCGAACAATTTGAATCAAAAGACGAACTAATTTCAGAACCTGGGCTCATTGCCAACCACTTCAATGAGTATTTCTCCACCATTGCTTACTCATTAGACGAAGCCCTCCCAACACCTACGTCGGATCCCCTTCAACACATTGAAAACTACCAGGGCCAACCATTCGAATTTGACCCAATAACTGCCGAAACAACTTTTGCTGTCATATCTTCCCTAAAAACACCGGTCGTGGACCCGATGGTGTCTCTTCCAAAATACTTAAACTAATCTCTCCTACAATATCTCTACACTTAACACACCTATTTAACCTCTGCCTACAGTCTGGCATATTTCCGGCTCAATTTAAGGAATCTATTGTCGTCCCCGTCTACAAAAATGGTAACCCTTCAAACTTTTCAAATTACAGGCCTATCTCCCTGCTACCGGTTCTTTCTAAAGTACTTGAAAAAATTGTATACAGCCAAGTCATCCAATTTCTTTCGGCCAATCACACAATATTCGAGAACCAATTTGGCTTCCGACAACACCACAGCACATTCATGCCAGTTGCCTTACTTTACGAAAAATTACATCAGCACTAGCTTCAAAAAAAAGTTGTGTGACCATTTATCTAGACTTCTGTAAAGCCTTTGACACAGTGAACCACGAAATTCTTGTTCAAAAACTTCAAAAATATGGAATTCAGAACACTTCGCTAAAACTATTTGAATCGTATCTGTCTGGCCGGTGTCAAAGCGTCAAAATAAACTCTCAAAGGTCCACAATTACCAAAGCAATTACGATGGGCGTTCCCCAGGGTTCTGTTTTGGGCCCTCTCCTCTTTTTGCTTTATATTAATGATCTTAGCTGCTGTTCTCAAATTCCTACCTTCTACTTATTTGCTGATGACACGGCCTTACTTTACACTGCTGACACAATACAATCCCTTCAAAACGATATCAGCCTTAGTATGCCTCAAATCTGCCAATGGTTAAATTGCAACCGACTCACTTTAAATGTAAAGAAATCAACCTTTCAACTCTTCTCTAACGTCAAAAACACAGAACTAAAAATTGAAATAGGCAATGTACCTCTGCAAAGGAACTTCACAACCAAGTACCTTGGTGTACAAATTGATGAAGATCTAAAATGGACAAGTCATATCAAAAGTCTTGAAAATTCAATCTCTAGGACCATTGGCATAATTCAAAGAAACCGATACATCCTAAATTCACATTATCTTTTGCTACTTTATAACTCTCTTATTCTGCCTTTCTTGACATACTGTATTCAGCTCTGGGGATCGACATACCCTTATAAACTTCTCAAACTGACGACTCTCCAGAAAAGGGCTGTGCGAATTATTGAGGGTGCGGACATTTTGGCTCACACCAGTCCCATCTTCAAAAAAACACGGCATATTGAAGCTTCACGACCTCATTGAATTCTCACAAATTAATGTTTTGCATAAATTCTTGTTAAACCAGCTACCACATCCACTATCTTCTTGTTTTACACTTATCGAACTTCCCCGGACACAGCGAAATGTCAGACTAAGACAACACTTTACCATACCTTACGCCCCTACAATGTATCGCAAATTTTCACTCTTTATAGCAGCTCCTAGGGTATGGAATAGAATTGTGGCTTCAAAAATAAGAAATATTGAAGATGTGCCCCTGTCCAGACCGTTTTTCAAAAAGGTGCTAAAAAAAGATATATACTGATGTTTACTAGGGACTATTTTGTTTTCATTCATAGGAAACCAAGTATCCTGACACTGTTAATGATCACTTTTTTCTCTAAAAGTCAAAGTTTTCGATTTTTCTGCTCTCAGCTATAGATTATATTATGAATTTTATATTGTCGATCGCTCCTCGTAACGGCCCACTTACTCACTAATCGCGGAGCAAACTTTGAATATAGGTGTTTGGGTGGTTGAACAGGCTCGCCTCCGGCACTCACTTACCGTTTCCTTGAAATCCCCTCTTAAATGTGTACCGTTAGCTTGGACTCCCCGTGGCCTCCCCCTCTCTCCCTCGTCGTGTTGCGTGCTTGATTACCGCCATCCTAATCCCCTCTTTTTCCCTCTAACTAACTGTATGTCCGGCAGCTACTGTAATGCTCCCAGCGCTGCCGCCGTACCCGCGTCGCTGCGGGCTCCGGTGGCTGGGTGCGGCGGCCCTGCGCGGGCGACCTCTGGGCGGGTGCTCGGAGCGAGATCGGTGCCGTTAGATGGCGCAGAGTTATGCCCACTGCCGGGGCGGTGTGACTGATTGGCGGGGCGCGTAGGGCCCGAGGTGCTGCAAACAGACGATGATATGCTAATGTATTCTACTTATCTTGTTTTTATATCAATGTTTTTAATGTCATTACCCTCCCCCGAGCCGGCTCGCCCCCCCTCATATTGTGCTTGTAAATGAGATAATGTGTTGTGTATGCAATATATATATAGATGTGCTGCACATGAAATACATGTATGGAAGTAAATGTGTGGGCAATTAATGTGTAATTCTGTCTTATTATCAACAGCTAAGTAGACTGTTGCTAGGCTTCAGCAACCCCTGGCAGACTGTTGGATCACTAAAGGTGCCACCATCAGCTGGCCACCTTACTCCCCTGACCCGAGCCCACTAGATTTATTCCTCTGGGAACACCTCAAAAACGTGATGTACAAAGGCAGCACTGGCACTGGGGATGTAGAACACCTCAAACAAATCTGCAGGCATCTGCAAGATCACATACAGACACATGCTAGAGTAGATAAGGAGGAAGCTGTGCACCAGAATCTGCAAAGTTAGAAAAGGAGGTGATGTGGAGCATCAGCTTTTTTGATGCTCTGAGTTAGACATGCACGTTTTTTTTGTACTAGCATACATTTGGATTCCAGAGGATCTGATGAGCTGATAACTTGCTGATTTCACTTTATATATCCATACATATATTTTCACACATATACATTTCCTCAGAGTCTTCTATTTGTTGGTGTTAGTTTCATTATTCCAGGACAGTTTGTTCAAAATTTAGGAGCAAAACAAGGGTTTCCATTACTTTTAGCAAACTCTGTTTATTCATGTCCAGTAAAAAATGAATATTGATATTCAGTATGCCAGACTTCTGGAATGTTTGTGTTTTGTATCATGTGCAAGTTATGTTCTGTTGCCAAGCAGTCAATAAAGAAATGCTTCCGGTGAATTGGATATATTTTGATAGAATTGCCTTTATGTTGGGTTTTTGCATTGTGTTATTTATGTGTGTCAAACTATGAGGGGAGATGGGAAGACAAGTATGCAGGAAAACTGGGACTGCAGGACGGTCACAAAACTTTGGCACACAATTTGTATTCTATGTTGATTTGTGTTTTGCAATGTTACTCAAATAGTACTATGTTAATGTTACCAAGTGTTCTCCTTTTAGGATTTATTCATACTCTCAAGTGATCTTTACTGTTTGTTTAGTGTATTTTTATGTTCTTGCAGTCCACGCTGGATCAAATTGAGCCTTAAAGGGAATGTGGCACCTTCATAATGTGATTTCAACTGAGATAGCCAAGTTGTAAAGGAAGTCGGAAAACCCGGTACTCCATATATCATTTGTCTTGGAACTCGATATTTCCGTATAAAAAAGCTAAAACCTACCTGACACCAGCCCCCTCATCAGCCCCTCGCCGGGCGGTCATTGTTGTGAGCTGCTGGTGTGACAACATATGCTGACGTCATGATGAGCATCAGCCAATCGAAGCCCTTGAAGCGTTTCAAGTATGGTAGTGGTTGCCAAACCGTGACATCATCCACAGACTGATATTTCTTTCTTTTTCTAGAGGAGTATTTTAAAAATAAAAAATATTGAGCTTATTGCACATTTTTCAGAGAAATCATGAGTGGTTTCAATATTTTTGGCTAAAAGTACGCCTAATTGCACTAAATTCCAGGACTCGACCAAGGTGCCACATTCCCTTTAACTCATAATTTTACCTATCCTTACTGGTATGCCATGCCCATCTTCAGACTGTGTACCACTTGAATACAAGTATATTCCTCTTTACTACTGCATATATGACCCTGTATCTGTGGCCGTCTTCTACTGTGGTTGCCCTGCATAATGATAATGCAACCATGGATGCAGGAGCAGCAAAGCATGGCAGCAGTAAAGCAGTACAATGACATGGCAGAGAAACATTAAAAAATAGTGACATGAGCACATTACCAGAAAGTTGAAGCATGGTTGGCAGCTGCACTAGTTGGGTAATGGTGTTTGAGTGAAGCATACTGAGGCTCGAAGGGTGGGCAGTTTTACTGCTGCCAACAGCCACTCCCAGGACATTGTTAAGGTCAAAAACACCCTGAGGTACCCCAGCTGCCCGGGCGAGGGGCGGGAGCATATCGAGGGGACCACAGCGGCAGCTGCTCTGTGAACCCTGTCGAGGTGGGAGGCAGCACCTCCAACTGGTCGCCGCCACTCATGCTGGGCTGAAGTTCGGGCTTATTTGTCGGCGAGAACGGCACAGAGGTGCGGAGGTCTGGCAGCGTCTCGGTCCGTACCGGCGCCCCTAATAGCGATGAATGCGATGTGGGTGGCCCGCCGCGAGCAGCTGATGGCGCTGCGCTCATCGCGGCTGTGCGCACCAGGCAATGGTGTTGCTGCTGTGTAATGTGCTTGGCACTAGGCATCCGAGCTGGATTTCCGAAAATAATGACGATAGTGATCTACGAAACCATGCCAACAAAGCATCATGGCAGTGTGACTAACACTAGAGCGTGTTGGTGTCTGTATTATACGATAGTGAGAAACTATAAGGCCCTTGCAGCATCCATACACGCTGATCTGAAGATCTGAGAATTACATTGTATCTTTTTGGGGTACTAAGCGATGGGAAAATACTAGAGGAGCTAGTCTTCCAACAATGCCATCAAATCAACACAGGTCCGCTGTGTAGGTACTGTTCAGCTATTTTCAGCAGCAGCTAGTAGTTAAGGATGTCTGTGCTGTGTTTGCCTACCAAATTGGGCTATTTTATAATTTGGTGCTTGCTGTTAATGTATGGTTGGTGTGGAGTCTTGCGTTACTCAGTTGGCCCTGTCTTGTCTGTCCTCCTCTGAATATGTCCCTAACAGCTTCATATTGAAAACACGCTTTACAGAGTGTAATGTGAGACCATAGTATTTAAGTGAAATTTATGGACTTCACTGATTTCGTTAATATTGTGTCTTTCAGATCTCATCCGTGACTGCGTTCTCTTAAACCACATCACAACAACAACGCAGTCTCTGTTTGATATTCTCTGTCATTGAAGAATTTATGTAAGAAATACACTCACTAAGTAGGCTCGTCAGAAGAGTGATTTCCTGGCCACCATCTGTAATGGTGAGTATCAATGAAAAACAGGCTAAGGGTACACTGGCCCGGGATGTTTCAGTAATACCAAAGTGATCTTCATCTAACTGCCACAATTGAATTTTGGCTCTTAATTCAGAATTGGCAAAGCATCGACAAATTGCATTTTATTGCTGAAGTTCCATTTACAGGCTACGGACTCCAGGGCACATTTTCATTATAAATATTTTGGTACATTCGTATTTTTTGTGCATCACGCCCTTTCGTAACCCATTTTTCGTGTGAAAATCTCGGCATGCATACTCTCATGTCTCATGGTTTTGTACGCGCAATTTTCGTGTTTTCTTTTGCAATTTTGTTTCTTGTATTGGCCATTTTGTGGTAATTTACTCACCCTGAATTGTTGGAGATAATACTTGTGTAAAGACATCGGAAGGGCTTATTTTTTTAAGCCCAAGTATCTCGTGCTGTAGAGTTACCATTATGAGAGATCATTTTTACCGTCATTTATATATATTTTGCAGGTGATATGATGTGAAGCAGCCATTGAAATTTTAGTCATATGACCAACTCATGTAGAATATGTGTGACTTAAGGTACCATGTCTAAATGAGGATTAAGTAGTTTTTCGGACAACGGTGGGTTATTCTATCGATTGTATTTTTATTGAGGGCCAGGTTCACAATTTTTCCTATACTTGATTTAAATGCATTGTTTGCATTTTTATTTAGCTATTTGTCTCAAGTATCATCTAGAAGACTACCTATATTGTTCGTTACAAAATTGCTATCAGACACAAATTTAGCCTTACTTTATCATAAACTTTGACGGTCTTTAGACTAGCGCCGAGGTGTGTGATTTTGGTGAGGGTTTCAGGGGAAAGTATTCACGGTTCTGTTTGCTTTCCAGAGCGTAGAGGACGCCAACGTGGTGGAAAGCTGGGAAGAAGCCGAGGACTCTGGGGTAAGTCCTTGGAAGCGACTGAAATCTGACGTATGCGGGGGCTTCTGCTTAGATAAGCTTATTTATCACAGTTGCATGATATGTATCGCAATGTTACTACCCAAACCCGTATATTTCAGCATTTTTGCTCGGTGTGGGTTTTTAAGGGCTGACTTACGTTACGTAGCTTTACATGAAATTCACATTATTTCGATTCCTTTTCATCGTTGGTTCCTTAATATTTAAGCTCCAACTATCGGTATAATTCTGTTGGACCACAAAACTACAAAGCGTTCGATTTTTAATGTGTTGTGTTTGGTTATATCTTTACAAAGACATGTATGATGCGAGAGTACTAATAGTTTAAATAATAGCTCATATTTCGACAACGTATCAGCTTTATGTCCCGCAAAATATCATTCAAGTTGCGGACCCGACTGTCTCTCAGGGGTGCCGGCCGCTGGAAGCACTGGTTGTTTGAATAATGCCCAAAATTTTCCCAGCTCGGGGGCGCAAGAATATTTAAAAAGAAGAAAAAATATTTAGACTCAGAAGTCATCAGCAGAATTTCCCACCCTGAATTTTCAAAAGAATAGTTACGACCTGAAAATTAAGGCCTTCTAAATATTCTCATCATTGGTACACATTTCATCTATGTTTTGTATTATCAGCGTGTGTGAGGAAGATATCAACAACACTATTCCTAAGCTTCCATCATTGACGTGAACTTGCTTTGATATCAGTGCCCTCATTGTCATCATCATGTTTGGGGATTAGGGGCGCACCGATATCGTAATGTGCCATCAGTCTGCAAAGAAATAGCATAGGCGTGTCTTAATTGTTTCAGCCATGCAAAGGAAAACCTGGTATATATTATTGCTAATACATTGGAGATACCTTTTTTCCTCTGCACAGCAGGCTTTTCCGGTATTCGGTTTGCAGTCAAAAAGGCACTCGATTGCTGATCGCGGAATTTCCGCCCCATTTCTAGAAAATACAAAATTACTTTGTTTCCTTCATTTAATCATGAAGATCACGAAGACAGAAAAGTTTTATGGTTGATGCACCTGGAAATATATATCTGTGATTTCTTTCTTGGTCAATTTTCGTTAACTACGTACCTCGTAGCTACCGTTAGTTACGTAGTTAACCTGTAAGCAAAGCCGTTAATATCAAAATATTACTTTTTGATAGGTTTTAGAGTGCTGAGGCGAGGAACATGATTATAAGTTGACAAGGTATATACTGGCCTGTCCCCTCGAATCCTGGATCAAAAATACACTGAGACTATATATCCGGACACTATATATATCTGACGGACATTATATATCTGACGAGGGGCTGTGTCCGAATATATAATATAAGCGCATTTTATTTCCAGGATTCGAGGAGACAGGCCAATATATAACTTGTCAACTTAGTACTTTTTTGGGCCACTTAACGATGTGAGTTCGATTCCCTCTTTTCAAATCTATGAAAACGGATTTAACGGTAGGAAGGAACTAGAAGTAGGAAAACTAGTGTCGTGGTTGCTGTCGGCACGACCATTGTTGCAGTTTCGCTCGGGTATGAAAGCTGGCCGGGCGGTAATATTTTTTGTTTACGAAAGATGTTGAGGGATCAGGACAGCTTCCTTTTTCTTGTTCTTTTACTTATTGTTATTTCCTTTACTTGACAGGTTTCCTTGTAGGTCTGATATGTCCCTGTCAGCAGACCCATTATTTCCTGCTTGTGCCCGTAGTAGTTTCTACCATAAAGATGCAAGTTAGATAATAAAAATATCGATGATGCAATATTATTATTCTTAAACTACTATTGCACAATTGCAGTTATAGTTACATATTCTGGGATTGCGCCGCGACATGAAATGAATTGGTAAAAAACGGTATCAAACGAGCCAGAAAGGTCACACAGGATTTCAGTCTCTAGTGTGAGTATAAAGGACAGCATGCTGTATTGTGTAATATGTGGTACGTTTAAGTTATAATGCCCTGGGGTTTTTATGATGATTTCTACTCATTGTTGTCAAGAAGCTTTGCTTGTTTCCAGCCAATGCCAGAAGATCATCGGTGTGAATTGGATTGTTTCCACTGTGGTGGAGTGGGGCATTGAGTTTCTGTTTCTGCCTCCTCCGCCCAGAAGAGGACTGAGGCGGCGCTCGAGGCGGCGGAGGGACAAGTCTGAAGCTTCCACCAGCTGAGTGCAAGTAAAGCGAATCGGGCTCGGCAGCGCGGCAGCCTCATCTCGCACCAACCACTGACCAGTCTTCTCCTGCCTGTGATTGTCTTGCTCGACAGTCATGTCAAAGCGTAAGGGTGTTAGCGCCGAGGAGAAGCGCACGCGAATGCTAGACTTGCTGTACGAGAAGCAGGACTTCTTTCAGCTGCGGGAGTTGGAGCGGCTCGGCCCCAAGGAGAAAGGCGTCGTCTCGCAGTCCGTGAAGGAAGTGATACAGAGCTTGGTGGACGACGGCCTGGTCGACACGGACAAGATCGGCACCTCCATCTACTTCTGGGCCTTCCCGAGCAAGGGCGTGAGCGTGCGGCAAAACAAGCTGAACTCGTTGGAGCAGAAGCTGACGGAGGTGCGGCAGAAGCGGCGCCAGCTGGACCAACAGCTCGCCGACGCTGCTGTGGGTCGGGAGGAGTGCAAGGACCGAGAGGCGCTGCTGCGAGATTTGGCCGCCAGGCGGCAGCAGGTGTCGCAGCTTGACGCGGAGCTGCTGCAGTACAAAGACTGCGACCCAGCAGCCCTGGAAGAGCTGCGGCAGCAGACTCACGTCGCCACCGAGGCGGCCAACCGCTGGACCGACAACATCTTCAACATCAAGACCTGGTGCAAGCGCAAGTTCGCCATGGAGGAGTCTCAGATAGACAAACAATTCGGCATACCTGAGGACTTTGACTACATCGATTGAAGGCAGTGATTGGTGGTGCTGGCGTATGCTTTGGGGAAAAAACCTAGATGTTTGCCAAAGAGTGTCTTCTGCTTATCGTTTCATCATTCCAATTCAGTGACATTGGCAAGCACATGTTTGAATGAGTCTGCAGATATGTGATACTTTCGCTTATTCTGTCGCTCAGACCTTTTAGGTGTTTTTTTATTTTGAGTTGCCTTGCTCAAAAGTAGGTTTTCTTCTTATGTTTCCAATGTTTTCACTTGTTCTAATGATGAGGCCAATAAATAGCGTTTCCCGTAGTTGCAGAATGAGCGTTTTCTATACCACTGCTGTTTGGTTTATCAGAAGCGCTTTGCCGGAGTAAGATCAGAAGCCAGTTTAGCAATCGTTATTTGTGACTGGCATAAAGTTCGATGTTATTTGTTCATAAGTCTGTGGGATTCGTCTAAAAATTTATGTAATCGGTCAACAAATCGTAAGTAATTTTTGTCCTCTACTGCAAATCAACCGAACGAATACACCCCACATCTCAGAGTTAGATGGAAATGGGCAGTGGGGATTATCTGGGGCGCTGAGGTACCTTCGGAAATTTCAGACTTTCATCCATCGGGTGGTTTATTCGTCCTAGCCTGGGGAAATTTTCTAATGTCGAACTGGACATATATTTTTTTAGCGCCTATATCTGCGGAACTAGCACTGTGATCTGTATAAAATAACGTGACATTGATGTCCCCTTTCTGATTTGACGGGGCACGCAGTTGGTCAGTGACACCGAAATGTAACAGAAGCCAAGGACACTGTGCTCGGGAAATCAGCCGTTTACAGCACCTCTATACAAACACACCTGCCTCAAACACACCGGAAAGTGTTGAATGCGCGGAGACCATTGTCGGAGGCTGTTGGGAGGCTCGGGTGGTTCAGATGATGGCTATTGGACCGTTCGGAATCGTAGCTTGGACTGCAGATATTGTCTGGAAAGATAATGCTCCCGTTTTCTCCATGGCTCGATAGATCCTCTATGCAACTGCGGAAACGTCCCACCAGTCGTGAATTCTTATCTGTATACGATTTCGGGGAATTATGACGAAAAGGTATAGCTTGAGACCAGTGGTGTCGCCACAGCGCCCCAGAAACAAGTTGTGTTCCTCCCTCCCCCGCTTTGAAAAATTGGGGCTGGTTCCTCCGTTTTTTCTACCCAGTTCATTTTCTGAAACGATTTCTTGCTCCGAAATCGGCGAAAGCTATCTAATTTTGGGTGGATTTTCTCGCATGGCCTTATCGTTATCAAATGTGAATGCTCGCACTGACCTGTCTTGCCAATTGAACACGTGAGAAAGCGGATGTGTGTCTATCTGTGTGACTGCCTCCGCCCCCTCCATGTTCTTCAAAATCTGTGCTGACGCACGTTATTGGATTTCTAATGGGAACCTAACGTGATTTTATTCAACATAACATTTATAACATAACCCAACATCTATAACGGAGCGCGATGCTATGCAACATATGCGAACATGACTGAACGAGCACGTGAGTTCGGGGAGGTGCGATAGATTTGCATTACGTCGAGGTGTACGTTTTACCGCTTCAATAACTGTGCTATGTTTAAAGGACTGCGATGTCTTTCAGTCGCACATTGTGAGTGGGGTATCGGGAATCTTGGCCCACACGGGCATTCTAAGGGCAAGACAGCAATGCCCTTTCACCATCATGTCATAAAGAATTCTCAAACTTTGTTCCTGGCTAGATCTGCGCCCTGCACATAGCTATGATAACATTAACCCTCTCCCACAAATGATGGTTGAGTCTCAGTCCGAGACCATTTCGAGAGGTTGCGCTGCCGACTTCATCTTCATCTAAAGACGCTTAATTTAGATATATATTTGATACACCAGCGAGCTTTTGTTGGAACAGGATCGGTTAAGAACAAATTGGCTTTGTAGAATAGTAAACTGTGGATATTTTGGCCTATACAACTTTTCTTCCGTGAGCTGCATTGATATTTTGACTGTTGAAGTTGCATTTTTGACACGTAATCTTTTTGATTTCCATAAATGACTTTCTGAAGAAGGAAAAATGCATTTTGCCAGAAGTTTTGGATTTTGGCCATCCAAGATATGGGTGTAGGTATTTTGCACGGTGTTCTATAGTATAGCCTCTGTCTGCGTTACCACACTAAACGGTCATTCTATTAAAATCGACGAAGCAGCAACAACCTAAAGCTAATATTTTGTTGTATGGTCACCAAGGGTATGATATGGCACTCTTATTCTACCTGAGACTTAGCGAGCCCACCCAATGATTTATGTGTTTTTGCCTCCGCAAATTTTCACATCTTAAAGGGAATGTGGCACCTTGGTCGAATCCTGGAATTTAGTGTACTTAGGGGTACTTTTAGCCGAAAATCATGGAATCGTGCATGATTTCTCTGAAAATGTACAATAAGCTCAATATTTTGATTTTTAAAATGCGCCTCTAGAGAAAAAATAATTATCTGCCTGTGGATGATGTCATGATCTGGCAACCACCACCATATTTCATAGGCTTCAAGGGCTTCGATTGGCTGATGCGCACCGTGACGTCAGCATATGTCGTCACACCAACAGCTAACAACTGTGGCCTGCTGATTGAAGTACATGAGGGGTACATTTCAGGTAGGTTTTTAGCTTTTCTCTGCGGAAATTTTGAGTTTCAAGACAAATGATATATTGAGTACCGGGTTTTCCGGCATGCTTTATAACTTGGCTATCTCAGTTAAAATCACGTTATAAAGGTGCCGCATTCCCTTTAAGCTAAACCAATTATGCGGCCAAAGGGTCAGGCCGAGCCAGCGAAATAAAGACTGAACTCCCAACGGTTTGAAATCTGTGTTGATTGCTCGAAAATAAGATCACTGACGTTACGTGAATAATCTATTGTTGCGGATAACCCGACTTTTTATGTAATTTATAAATTTGTATAATGCGTTTTTGGCCTGTGAAGCGCCGAAGCTGCTTCTGCAGTTTCGCCTCTGGAAAATGTATCGGGCCATAACTTGGTCGTTGTTGGTTAGTGCCCCATTTTCCATCCATCCATGGAAGGCCGACGATGTCGGTGGAGGCATTGGTAGGACAATTCAGTGACACGTGTCGACGATTCCCGCTAGGCATGTATCGGAGCAAAATATTGTAAAACCTTTCCATGTTATGATGTATTTTGTTTTAATTTCTGAAAAGTATATAAAGCTGGAAAATTTCGCTGGTACGACCACGCTTAATGTATTAACTAGTATCCTCTGATTTTCTGTGATCACGACAAAGTCGGGGCACGAGGCCTCAGGTGGTCCCATCAGAATCCCGTCCTGAACCGCGATCGGATCTTACTGTCGGGATCGAATTCCGACACCAGGACACAGGGAAGCAAAAGTCAGACATCTGCCCGCATCCCAATAATTTTCCATGGGCCCTACCTAAAATCTCAGCCATAAATTTCAAACGTATAATTGAATAATCTGAGCAACATGTTGGGGGAGGGAAGACCAAAGAGGTAACGGATGAAAGCGAAATTTGGCACCCTTTTTTCTGGGCAAAGCAGAATCCGCAGTCCATTGCAAAGCTTGCACGGACAATAAGTGTTTCATCTCAACGTCTTGATTGCCTCCAACTCTGGACAACAAAAGCTCAAGATATTACCCAAGATCATGGAGAATATTGTCGGGGCTGTTTTTCCGGATGCTGCGAGATACTGGAAGGGTAATTTTCGCGGGAAGTTTTCAAAGATCAGACAGTGACGTCACATTTCCCGGAAAAGCCCGATCCAGAATGTTTCAAAGAGCGCAGCCTCCTCCGTGTTAAGGCAGCGCCGTCACGAAGTGGCGTGGTGTGACGGCCTCTCCGTGCTGCCAGGAGTTGGACCGGCAGCTGGAGCAGCTGCGTCTCAGTCGGGAGCGGTCCGCTGCCGCCGCCGCCGCCGCCGCCGCGCCGCCGCCCCCGCGTATCATGGTGCGAGTCCAGGCGGAGGGCACCCAGTACGTGCCCTCGGCGCCACCCATCACTATCCTGAAGCGGCCGGAGTCGGCGGGCGGGCCGGGCCGGCCAGCGCGGGAGCGTGCGCGCGCCGCGCCCAAATCACTGCAACAGGTCAGTGTCAACGGCGGGGGGTGAGGAACAGGAATTACAGAGACAAGTGTGAATGACTGGATGTTCAGTGGTAGAGGGATAGCAGCTCAGTTCAGTTCAATGGCCGCATTACGCCTGGTATAGTGCTGAACCAATTTCTAGGTGCTCAGGACTGGAGGCTCATTGCATTTGGGAAACGTGGAGACTTAAACATTGAAAACAGCCGTTGCTGAGAGCGATGGAGCATGCTCGATGCAATGTCTGATAGAGAGTAATATCGTCCGCTCGCCCCTTTATTATGTGTGTACAGTTTAGTCGGCCGTGCCGTGTATGTCGACGGTGGGTGTTGGTGCTGCTGTACGGCGTTCGCAGCCATGACTGAGCCGCGTTACTGGGCGCGTGCGGGCCGGCTCAGCTCTGACGTAGTGCCCCGACGTCCTCCAGAGAGAGGCGGAGTATGCAGAAGCACGCCAGCGGATACTGGGCAGCAGCGGCGATGCCGAGAAAAGCAAGGAGCCAGAGCGGTACGTACCAAGCGGCGCTCTGGGCCGGTGCAGTGAACTGCCACGGCTGAAACCGTTCACATGCGGGGCTCTTAAGGGTATTCAGCTTCGAATGTAGGGTGGATTCTTGTTTCCTAGCATTTTTATGTGTTTTAGCCCTGTCAGCATGGCACATTTTCGGTCTGTCAGCGCAGTTTTGGTAGTGGGGTCTCTAACCTCCCCTCCAGAAAAGCAACATGAACGCTGCAATTGCCTTTAGTATCTGCTAGCACAACGAAATGAAACAATGCTTATCTTCCATTCTCAAAATGGTAGGCTGCTGCTGTTGTCCTGTTACTGTTCTGTCCAGCAGCACAACAGCTAGCCGTCAGCTCGCAAAATCTCTAAGACCAGTTCACGGGGAGAGGTTACGGTCCTGCGACGTGTGCGCAATGCTACCCGCTAGTTGACGCTGACAAAACTGAGCTGGCAGACGAAACAGGAGTAATTTGATGTTAAGATATTCCCAAGGCTTGGCAGTACCTAAGTTGAGTCTGTGTAGTTTTTCATCTTGCGACTCTATCGCTGCAGTTGGTGGCTATAAATAAACATTTTTTGTGCAGTAAAACTACAAAAGAAATCCAGAGTATTTACGTGGAGGTTGTTCAGTGGGGTGCAGTTAGTCTGCCACCGGTCAGCTGACCAGGTGCGTGACTGGAACAGGGCGGCGCCCGTGGCGCTGCTGCGGCCCAAGGAGGCGCCGCTGGTGGAGCGGCAACCCCGCGGTCCCGACGGCACCGCCGGCTTCCAGCTGAAGAGATAACGGACCATCGGCCGCTAGACACCGCTGCCGGGCCCGCCTCGGTGGCCGGCGCTTCACTTAGAACTATTTTTGTACTGGACTGGTGTGTAGATCCAATTCCAACGGAATTGGCCGAGCCGCAGGTTATAACCCCGATTTGCAACGACGGAGGCCTGCGGCTCAGTAGACAAACGCTGACGTGATCACGAATAGAAAGTCCGGCGTATCAAGACTGCGGAACACATTTCAAACCACGCCTGGCTCAAACGGGGTTGACGGTTTTTGCTTGTGAGATCGTTTTATGTTGTGGTTTTGAGGTGTCACGCAGAACAGACCCGTGATCCAATTGGCGCCTTGACGGTCTCAACTGATTTAGTTGTGTGGGGAGGATAAAGACCTGTGATTGTCACGTCAGCAAAGAGCGTACAGATACGGCCAGTGACGGCAGCCGCGGCATATGTTTCCAGTCCGCCCGAGGGCACGTTGGCCTAAGTACTTGGATCGAGGATAGAAGTGGAACATGGTGACATCTTTGAAAGCAGATCAATCAACTGGATGTGATGAAGCGACCCCACCGCTACTGTCGCTCTTAGTCGTGGGAGGGCACGTGGATACTATTGTGGGAAGAAGGAGGAGGCCTGGACCCTGGATAGGTGATAATTTGTAACATTTTAATACGGCGAAAAGTCTCTTCTAGTGTATGCGAGCAGCTTGTTCCACATGCTTCCGCCCTTATCCTCTCTCGCACCTGCAGTCCATCATACTTCATTGGCGTAAAATGTTATATTATGCTGAGTGTGTAGGCGGCGGTGCGTCCTCGGCCGTGAAATTGTGCATGCTATGTGAACTTGAAACAGTAGTTGTAGAGCTAAGGTTTCCTTTTTAGGAAAATTCGCCCGCATGACTATGCTATACCTCCTTAGGGGAACGTGGTGTATTTGACGCGGCCGTCTCGAAAAATGTATTCAGTGACGTCAGATACTAGTTTTTTATTTTGTCTCCCATCTGCATTCCTCGGAGGAAAGCTGAAATATTCAAGCACTGTGTTCCGCGAAGTAAATTGATAGTGTTGGATTTGGTATTGGGGTGTCGTCACTTCTTTCCTCGTATTGTCCGCTTTCGTGTCGTATTTTCGTTGGGGTAATCTTGTCCAGATGTAACCCAAGTGCCAGCGCCTATGGTAATGTTTTTGGCGAGTTTTGGACGTGTCGGGGACAAGTGCCTTGTAAGAGAGGTGCTAGTTCCTCCTGAACCGCTGCCCTGTCACTGGAGAACGGAGCTGTGGTGGTGGTCCTCCGGCCAGAGTACGACCCGCCGCCCAGCACCCACTGCTATGTGATCGAAGAAAACTGTGTTTTATCAGGCAAACCGATCGTTCATCAATAAAACGCGAAATCTACTCTTTCCTGTGGCATGCAACGTTATGCGATTGATTTTTAATGGGCGTCTACGGAGAGAACGGTTAGGGTTTTTCCAACCGTTGCGCTCGGTCAGAGAGGAATGGTGGGCGACTTTGTGTGTGTGTGTGAAATGAAAGTTCGATTATTTAAACTGATTCACCGGTCAAACTCCGACTGGCTGGGCTCTCATATGAACGAATTACTGATATTTTGCGGAGTTTGAGGCTCAGGTGGTCCAGAGTCAGTCAGCGTTACCATACATTATACATGGCTGACAAACGTTGCATGGGTAGGGGGAGTAAAAAAAGACATAATGTTGTTTATGGACATCCAATTCTGATTCACTCTACAAGACTTACTGAGCGTGCCCAGCAGACCCAAATAGATATGAATCTACACCGTAGGCTGCCTGTAACTTTTCTCGCACTGTCCGGACCTGGTCTGATTGCATATTTTGGAGTAACTGTTCTAACGACCCACGTGGTAGTGCCTGTCCTATATGCGCATGTCACGCAATGGGAGGGTCCAGGGCATAAGCGAATCCAGTTCTGTCATCCGGACTAGAAGGGCGCCACTTCTGGACGATGAAACCATCTGGTGGCCCAGATCCTCTCGTGGGGATGCTGACATTCGGATCCAGGTGGAGGGTGGGAAGCTCCATTTCAGAGGGGCGCCATCGATCTTTTAGGGGGTGCAGGGGTTCAATTGAGGGAAAGTGTCCCTTTACCCATCTCCTGGATCCGCCTATGATCTAGGGAGCAAAGGGAGCGTGCCCCCCCCCCGTCGGTGGCTGCCCACGTCGGCGACTGCCCACCACCAGAACTCTCGTCCCACATATGAAGGTGTGAGGAGGTAAAACGGAGGTATTTCTGACATATCAAACCGATTTAGAGGGTATTTTTTACCTTCATCTGGCATCACAAATGACCGGCACACGTTTTCTTCCTTCTTCAATGTTTGTATGATCAGCTGTATCACTTTTCTCTGCGCCTTATTGCCCTTGTGGGTGGTCAGGTGCGATTATCGTCATTTTATTATTATTTCGGTTTCATATCAACACCAGTGTCCTATAATAATGAATGGAAGTGCTAGTAGCTAATGCATATATTATTGTACTATTATGCATGTATCTATACCCCTTTTCTTTTCTATACATCGTTGAAAAAGTGTTCGCAAGTTAAAGTTCCGAAGCCGAGAGCCTGAAGAAGGTTTGGATTTGATTTGAAGGCTGCGTTGAAAGATAAGGTCCAAAACTCAAAGAAGGTGAGAGCATCAGCATTTTGTTGTCATCATTTTGGGCTCATTGGCCTTTATTGTTCTAGGATTTCCATCTTCATTGTGTTCTTCATTCCAATTTCTATATTCCCAGTGAATGTTTTGTGCCCATGTTTTATTATTATGCTGTCAGTTTCTTATCAGCATCTTTAAAAGTTCTATTATAATCCCATCCAGCCAGCTAGTGTAGGTGGAGTTTAATTACTCACACAATCACAAGCTACTCATCTTGCTGCCATTATTAGGGGCTAACATCCATTATGTTAAGTATGGCATTTTCAACGAGATCTCATCAGTGTCAGTGTCCTTCGAGACATCAGCGACTGGGAGCAAGTGGTGCATATTTTACTACCTTGGTCTGAATTTGCAAGAATGGTGTGAGGGAGGGGACACTGATACATGAAATTATGCGGCAGGAGAGAAAACTGACCCAAAATAAAGAAGTACAAACAACTGCACTGATTAGGTTAAGAGTGCTAGATTAGCTGCAAATTCATAGTTGGCTTTTGGTAGAGCATAAGCTTTGTATGAAAATGAATGAAATGAATGAAAGTTTTCAGTGATAATGTCCTGCCAAAAGTAGTTCTCCCTCTCAGCGCCATAGACTCAAAATGACTGCTTCAAATTGTTGTTCCCCCAACTTTGCCACGCTGATCAGTGTGATTATATAGCATTGTTGCACTCTGTGCTACAGGTGCACCAGTAATTTAACCAACTCAATTTCTGTGATGGGCAATGTATCCGTTAAAAGGTTTTTGTAAGCCTTTGTGTTACTGGAATAAATAAATTTGAGCATATATCAAGTCTGGCAAAATAAAATTGTGTTGTTGAATGTTGGTTGCATCTGAAAGGGTGAGTAAGGAACAGGGTAGCTAAAATACAGTAAGGAGGAGCAGAAGCGGTATTATGCAGTAGGTGGATCACATCTCACGGTTCAAAGGATCACATCAGAAGGTCCACAGATCATATGTTCTACTCAAAATGTCTAACTTAAAAAGTCAAACATTCAAAAGGTCCAAGAGGCGTGCTCAGATGCATGAGAGTGGGGTGCATGATAACGCGAGGCGTGCTAAGGCACCTGATAATAGGAGGCTATGAGGGTTAGGTTAGGTTAGGTTAGGTTAGGTTAGGTTAGGTTAGGTTAGGTTAGGTTAGGTTAGGTTAGGTTAGGTTAGGTTAGGTTAGGTTAGGTTAGGTTAGGTATTAGGTTAGGTTAGGTTAGGTTGGTTAGGTTAGGTTGTTAGGTTAGGTTAGGTTAGGTTAGGTTAGGTTGGGTTGGGTTGGGTTAGGTAGGTTGGTTGGTTGGTTTGGTTTGGTTTGGTTTGGTTTGGTTTGGTTAGGTTTGGTTAGGTTAGGTTAGGTTAGGTTAGGTTAGGTTAGGTTAGGTTAGGTTAGGTCAGGTCCAGTCTGCAGAACGTGGCAGATTTCGACGAGATCTCGTTGGGCAGCCTGGGCAGACCTACCGATTTGGGGCAGCTTTTGGTCGATCTTGGGGCAGATGGGGGCTCTTGGGGCGGAACTAGTACTTGGGGCAGCGGTCGGCACGGGTAATCACCGAGGGAAGATGAAAAATAATGAAAAGGACGATAATCATTAGTTAAGGTTGCGCTGTAAAAACTGAATTGTCTCAAAGCGTCATGTTTGTCGTCTAGAGAAATATGGTTAAAAGATACCAAACAAAGGAAATTTTTAATAGATGTAAAGTCAAAGTTCCTGGAAGTGAATAAAAATCAGGCAACAGGCGCCTTTAAGCTAAATTTAAATTTATTTTCTAAATTTTTAATCTAAACCTAGTTTTAGTTACAAAAACAATCTTAGAACTTGAAATAAAATTTCCCTGTATGTAGTTTTTTGATTTCCTCTGCTATGTTTTGATCGCCAAGGCCGGCAAATCGGGTCTATGTAAAGGTCCACTGTTCAAAGGGTCCACCGTTCAAAGAAAATCATGCCAGCCCCTCCCCTAAGACAAATGCTAGTCAGTGATGTGACGTACAAGCGTACGGAATCTTTCTTCGCTTGGGTCTTGTGAAACTAGGGGTGAAAATATTCCAAATTTTGTCATGCTTTCATGCAAATGTGAGAAAATGGAAGGGGGAAAATGCTTTAGCTGTGGAAAAATTATTCTTTATCGAATTTAGTTATCAATTGAAATATTTTTAAACTATTGATTACACGGCGTGAAAGCAGTGGCAAATGACGTCTTTAAGGGAAAATACTTGCTTGTAAATATACCTTTGAACAAAAGTATTCTTGAAGTGTATCATGAATGCAAGATAGCTGCTGCTGTGCGTGGAGGGTCGTGAGTGCATTGCCATCGTCGAGTTGGATGCACGGTTTTCTTTCATTTCTGGGTGTTTCATTTAAAATGGAGTAGATAAACATATATAGGTAAAAATACCCCCGTTGGAGGAGTCTGCCCCAGCATCCAAATTTCTGCCCCAATTGGGGCAGGCTTTGGCTGCCCCAGCGCCTCGTCGAGTGCCTGCCACGTTCTGCAGACTGGGGTTAGGTTAGGTTAGGTTAGGTTAGGTTAGGTTAGGTTAGGTTGGGTTAGGTTAGGTTAGGTTAGGTTAGGTTAGAGTTAGGTTAGGTTAGGTTGGGTTAGGTTAGGTTGGTTAGGTTAGGTTAGTTGACCACAGAACGCCTTATAAAAGCCCTTAACTAACTAGGTTAGGTTAGGTTAGGTTAGGTTAGGTTAGGTTAGGTTAGGTTAGGTTAGGTTGGGTTAGGTTAGGTTAGGTTAGGTTAGGTTAGGTTGGGTTAGGTTAGGTTAGGTTGGTTAGGTTAGGTTGGGTTGGGTTAGGTTAGGTTAGGTTAGGTTAGGTTAGGTTAGGCTAGGTTAGGTTAGGTTAGGTTAGGTTAGGTTAGGTTAGGTCAGGTCAGGTCAGGTTAGGTCAGGTCAGGTCAGGTCAGGTTAGGTCAGGTCAGGTCAGGTCAGGTTAGGTTAGGTTGGGTCAGGTCAGGTCAGGTTTAGGTCAGGTCAGGTCAGTTCATTGTGTATGCCTTGGTCCTATTTCTAGTCTGGGGATATCACCCTCTTTCCTGAATCTGAGTGCACCTCTGGTCTGGGTACCACTTAACACTACTCAAAATATCCCTCCTTCTGTCTGTTTCATCTCTAGGGATTTTCTTGCAGAATTTCGGGATATTTCTATGACATTTTGAAAAGTGGTACCCAGACCAGAGGCGCACTCAGATTCTGGAAGAGGGTTGATATCCCCAGACTAGGAAATAGGGACTTAGGCATACACACCTGACCTGACCTGACCTGACCTGACCTGACCTGACCTGACCTAACCTACCTAACCTAACCTAACCTAACCTAACCCTCATAGCCTCCTATTATCAGGTGCCTTAGCACGCCTCTGTGTTATCATGCACCCCACTCTCATGCATCTGAGCACGCCTCTTTGGACCTTTTGAATGTTTGACTTTTTAAGTTAGACATTTTGAGCGGTAGAACATATGAACTGTGGACCTTCTGATGTGATCTTTTGAACCGCGAAATGTGATCCACCTACTGCGATAATACCGCAGAAGGGCAACAATGTTCAGCAGGGTATGGGGGACGGATGGACGATTGTAAAGACACAGGAGGGGGATGGAAGAGGTAGCATTGCAACATGTGGACCAGTCTGCAGAATGTGGCAGGCAACTTGGCAAGGTGCTTGGGGCCTGCCCCAATTGGGGCAGAAATTGGTTGCTGGGGCAGACTCCACCAATGGGAGGGGGTAATTTTTTACGGATACAAGTCTTATCTACTCCATTTTAAACGAAACACCCAGAAATAAAATAAAACTGTGCATCCGACCTGCGATTACAACATATTCACGATCCTCCATGTACCAAAGCAATAGAAACTCATGTAAAGCAATTATCTTTGCAGTCATGATGCACAATTTCAAGAAAACCTTTATTCAAAGGTATATTTACGAGAGAAGTGTTTTCCCCTAATGCCATCATTTTCCCCTGCTTTCAAGCCATATTACTTGATACTTTTAAAATATTTCAATTGACAATTTTATTTAAATATAATAATTTTTACACAGCTAAAGCATTTTATTCCCTGTTGTGTTCTCCCATTTGCATGAAAGCATCACAAACTTTGGAATATTTTCACAAGACCCAGGCGAATAAATATCCCCTTACGCCTGAGTGACGTCACATCACAGACCAGCATTTGTTCTTGGGAGGGGGCTGGCATGATTTGCCTGCCTTTGGCGATCAAGACATAGCGGAGGAAATGCAAAAAAACTTTATATAGGCAAATTTTATTTTGAGTTCTAAGATTTTTTAATGTAACTAGAATTAAGTTGAGATTAAAAATTTAGAAATTAATTCTAAATTTAATTTTGAAAGGCACCTGGTGCCTGATTTTCTTATTCTTTTCCAGGAACCTTACGTCAATTAGAAATTTCCTTATCTGTTATCTTTTAAACCATTTTCGCTTGATGACAAATATGAAGCTTTTGAGACAAATTAGCTTTTCCAACGCAAGTTCAACTAGTGATTTTCGTTTCTTTTCCTTATTTCTTTATTCCCTTAGTGATTACCCAGACTGACTGCTGCCTCAAGTACTAGTTCCTGCCCCAAGAGCCCCCTCTGCCCCAAGCTCGACCAAAAGCTGCCCCAAATCGGTAGGTCTGCCCCGAGGCTGCCCTATCGAGATCTCGTCAAAATCTGCCACGTTCTGCAGACTGGCGTGTAGGTAGGTATAGATGCGTTTTTCCCCTGGTATGTATAATGCAGCTTGGTGCGAATTCTAGGTGGCTGGTGGTGCAAATTTGTGCAAGAATTGTAGATGGCTGGTGTGACTCATCTGGCCTACTGCCATACTTTGCAGACTGGATTAAAGTGATATTCAGTCAGGGAAACTATGGTTAAGCATACCAAAAAATTGACACTTTTAAAATTGGATATGCATCTTCTACTATACTGTTTCTAGAATCGGATGCACATCTTCTGTGCATGTGCTACCTGGCACAGTTTGATTTATCATAAAATTTTAGGGGGCTTACGATCTAGCAAAGAAAAATCGAATCCCGCCTAATTGTGGCGAACCTCTAAAAGCTGAAAAATTTCGTAAGACGGTCAAACACTTGCATACTTCGCTAAAAAGATCATATCTGGCGAAAGCGTATTTGCACACCGTCATCGGATTCCACGTCATCATATACCATTCCCGAATGCAAACCTGAATTAAAATCGCTCATCCTTAAATTTCTGTGGGCGTCGGTAGCGAGAGTGAGTGCAATGTAAACAACGTGGGGTGCGCGCAAATGTTAATATAAAACGGTTTTATTCTCATTTTCGGGTTGATGTGACTATAGAATATTGAATAGGAAATATCTTACAATCACATGTGAAGTTTTGTGGTAATTGATTGTGTGACTAATCATAGGAGTTCAGGGACATGATTTTTAATCCATCATCACGTTTATGCAGCAACAGCAACATATACAAAAATTTTGAAAATTGATATTAACCCGCTCCACCGGGGTCTGGCGCCACCTTCGCCCACCGGGGGCCATCGGTGGCCCCTCTCTAACTCTAAAAATATGAGGGTTAGCAAAAATCTGCAAAGTGCATTAGAAAGCTCGCGTGAATTCAGTAAGAAATTACTTCGCATGTTTAAGCATGCAGGTCAATGGTTTGACCTCCAGACGTCAAGTTAGGTCAAGATAGGCTGTTGTCACTCATATATGCAATGCTTAAGCAAACTGGGTATAACACTCTTATGCCATTAGAGCTATTGAGATCTAGTAAAGTAAATTTGATAGGAAAACGCCAGACCTTTTTCCGCTATGTGGAACGTAATGACCTTCCGCCTGTGGTTTGACCTCCAGAGGTCACCTCGTGACCTAATATGACCAGAGTTCACGAAAGGTCAGAAGAGGGCCTTACCGATGTTTGATTCAGCGCTGTAGCTTAATTAGTTCAAAAGGTATCGTCAAAATACTGTTTTTGACCCCTGGTGACCTTGGATGACTTCGGAGAGGTCAAAGAGAAAATATGGCCCCTGGGATCCGTAAAAGGCTTCTCTGAGCAAGCCAAGCTTTTACAATCGTTTTAGTGACTTTTAGATCATAAGACAGCTTTTCCCCACGCTTTTTCAATGGGAGAGGTCACCTCGTGACCTGACCTCAGGTCACGAAATCGAAAAAATCCCGGATGTACACCTTGTAGACCCTGGCGGGGGCATAAAGTGTAGGAAGTTTCAAATCAATCGATTTAAAAATGTAGCTGTTATTATAGAGCTCAAAAGTTGAAGTGAGGTGACCTTGGTTGACCTCGCCTGGTGACCTGATCTTGGGTGACCCGGGTAAAAAAATCAAGTGATGGTGGGAAAATGATGGGGTGAGAGGTAGAGCCCTCATCCGTGGTGCTGCGCCTCGTCGTTTTTCTGCTATCCCGAAAAAACCTTAGGGGCCATCGATGCCCCCCCGTGGGGCGAGGGTTAAAAGGCTGCCTGCAAAAAAAGCACGGCTCCTGGACAAAACAATGAGAAGGACAGAAAAATAGGTTTCCGGAACACTGCAAGCGAGGCGGCGCCAGGGACACCGGACCCAGATATGGCGGACACGGAAAACAAAGTCCCGGGACGGGTGGCAAGATGTCGACCTCTTCTACGCAGAGGCGGCAAAGCGAGCGCAACCCAGCGGTGAGGCAGGTGTTATCCCACAGTAACGCAAACTTAAACCCAGCGACGGTGGAGCGAAATTTCTTCGATGTTTCCGGCCATTTGTGTGGTTGAGTAGCGTATTCCGGCCACGAGCAGTTCACTGGCCACCTCGGAAAAATAGGTGGGAGCTTCCGAGGCCCCTTCCCCTCCAGTGGGCGTGTTCAGACTCCGTTCAAGTTTCCAAGTTGCTGTGCCCCCATCAGTACTAACTTGTATGGTGCAATAAAAGTGTGACATCAGCATTTCCATGCAGAGGGTATCTTACAGCGTGAGCCTATGACAAAATATGTGTTTTTGGCCGGATGCAGAAACAAATCTTCTGGTCGTTCCTTTCTGAAAGGGGGTGTTGTGTAAGGTCTCCCGCTCTATTCTGTGCGTTAAATGGGTTCGGTTTTTGGTCTGCTGGAGGGTTGAAAGTTTTGAAGAGCTTGAGCCAGCATGGGACTCTACAGCCTTGGCCCTATCCTTGCGCCTAGTATTCTGGTGGGGCCATGTTCGGATCCAGAGAATAGATTGAGAAAGTCTCCTGAAAAGACGCTGCCCAAGAAACAGAATTTTCCGTCACATTCTTCCGGACAAAAGTGTGCTTCTCTAGACACCCGAAATATTCTATACCGTAAGGCCTAATGACGATAAACTGGCTTCTGAAGCCTGGAGCGTCAATGCATTGCTGATTATGAAGAGTGAACTCCGATGAAATAATTATATCTTTATAAATTTTTCCGTTTTCAACCTTAACAGTGAACAGTGCTTGACTAAAATTTCCTTTTGTCTATGGTGAGGTCAAAGGATTGTCATATTTCTGTCCATATAATTGTATGCCAATTATTTCGACCATTCCCAAAAGTAAAGTATTGCAAGTGGTCAGCCCATGTTAAGAACGGCTTCTGGACAAATGTTGGGAGCGCAGATGTTTGTATACCCAATTTCTATAATTAGATGTTCGAAGGCGGTAATAATCTAATGATCGTAAGCGCTAATGTTCGAACATCAGCAGTTAGGACGAAAATTAGCTCACACGAACATTTGCGTACGTACATTTGCTTACGAACATCTGCGCTACGAACATCTGCCTTACGAACATTTGTCCGGATACCGGAAAAACGCCGAGTTTTGGAGCCCTTTTAATTGATGGACCAGATTCTGGTGAGGCCGAATGCCGAACCACGTTTTTAAGGAGTTAAGTGCAATAGCAAGACCGAATAAATGTATTGGTAAACCAATTTGATTGATCTGAAATTACAACTGGATAACAATTCAAGGCGAAAACGTCTTCCAGCCTTTTGTACTTTGTGTTTTTGCCTGCCTCTCTTGTCTGAAGAGCCATGCTAAATAAAAACAGACTAGACAAATTTGAGAGGCATCCGTGTGGGTGCAATTACCACAGTTTGTCCCTTTTTCACCTTCACTAACCGTTTTATTAGATGGAATCGTGTTTGATTTGACCTTTGGCTGACCTTGCCTAACGTAACAGAAAACATTGCACGCTGGCGCAGCCCAGCTCAACTTAACCCAACTTGTACATGCCAGTTCGGTGTGTCTGTGTAAGTATGCAAGCGCGCTAGTTCCTTGTCGGTGTCAGTACAGCCTGCTCGTGGCGCGTCGCCAGGGCCAGTATGCAGGTGCGGAAGGCCGACCCGTGGACCGTGCACCTGGTGTGGGACGCCATCCAGAGCTGCAGCAGCCAGCGCCAGCAGCCCAACTTCGAGCGGGTCTCCAAGTTCATCATGCGCACCAGCACCCTTACGCCAGGTGGGACTTCTCGGCTCATTCGTGGTGACATCGATACCAGATGCACATTGTGCGGAAGTGCTCACAGCCTTATTATACAGGGTATCATGTCTGAGGGTTGAAAATTTGATTTGGTGGGTTCGCTATTTGTAATGCTGGAAGGGCCTGGTGACTGAGCTGGTTACCGGTTGGCTGAGCTCCCTTGCCGTTTTTAGTGTTCTGGAAGATTGCGCCATGAGGCAGGTTAAGTATTGTAGTTTAAAATTATGAAGTATTGCCGGTGCTGTACTTCCTACTTGATCATGGAACTTTGGAACAGTGCTGCTGGAAAGATGAGCTGTAAATGCTCCCTTTGATTTGGATATTTAAAGCAATATTGTTTGATAATCAAAGTTGCCGGAACCAGTGATGCATGTGAAGAGACTCGACTGGGACCACAAAACATTACTGCAGTTAATGATTCATGGAATTAACCCTCGCCCCACCGGGGGCCATCGATGGCCCCTAAGTTTTTCGGGATAGCAGAAAACGACGAGGCGGCACCGCGGTTGAGGGCTCTACCCTCTGCATATTTTCCATCTCCTGAAATTTTTACCGGGTCATCCAGGTGGTACCAGACGGGTCACCAAGGTCCTCCTTCCTTTAGAGCTCTGTAAGAGCTACATTTCAAAGTCGATCGATTTGAAACTTCCCACTTCTAACCCTCCAGGGTCTACAGGTGTTATCCGGGATTTTGATTTCGTGCCTGGGTCGGTCGGGCGACCTCTCCCATTGGAAAGCATGGGGAAAGTTGTTTCATGATATAAAGCCACAAAATGATTGAAATACTCAGACTGCTCGAACAACGTTTTTGGACACCCTTTCACGGATCCCGGGGTCAATTTGCCTTTGACTTTTCCAAGGTCATCCAGGTCACCAGGGGTCAAAACAGTATTTTGACATTTTTGACCTAATTGAGCTAGAGCGGTGAAACAAACACCATCGTGTTTGTCTTGTCACTGGCTTTCATTTGATATACGGAGGTCCTTTTGACCTTTCGGGACCTAGGTCATACTGGTCACGGGTGACCTCTGGAGGTCAAACCACTGGCGGGAGGTCTTTAGTTCCACATGGCGGAAAAGTACTGGCAATTTGCTATCAAATGTCTTTACCAGGCTTCATAGTCTAATGACATAGGTTATGCCCGTTTGCTTAATCATTGCATATTTGAGTGAAAATAGCCGATCCTGACCTATTTGACCTCTGGAGGTCAAACCATTGACCTGGCACTAAAACATGCGAAGTTTTTTACTGATTCCGACTTTTTGCTTTGTTTGGCTAACGCCCTTTTTGGAGTTGGGGCGGGCCTGATGGCCCCCGGTGGGGAGGTGGGCCCCCGGTGCGGTTAAACGAGCGCTAATGGGGACTTTGTACAAGGGCGAAGCATTGTTGAAATTCCTTAAAACATGTTTTATTAGTAAAAGGAGCCTCTTGATGCTCTAGGATATGTTGTGCCCCTCGTTCAATGGATCCAAAGTTCTGTCAGGTCCAAAACCGGCGTCATCAGCCCTCCGAGTCGAATTCAAGTCCATTGTGACTGTCATGACCTTGAGATCGCGTCGTTTGTGGCGGGGCAAATTTGCTTGTGGCGGGGGGCATTGCCAGACGGTTTTGAGACTGCGCCAGGATCAGTGCCGGGGTTGAAGATAGAAAACAATAAACAAAATCGCTTACCCCGGCCCGTGTGCTTCACATTTTCCTATCGCCTTTACCAAGTCTCTGCACACGGTGGCGTTAACTTCGCTTTAAGTGCAAACGTGCTGTCGATGGGAGCCCAGCTACCAGTGTGGTGCGGTGGGCCGTCACTGGTGCCGCCTGCCTCCGCAGAGGAGATTGAGGAGGAGCTGAACAAAGTGATGGAGGACGGACTGGTACGCTTTGTGCAGCGGCTTGGCGCCAAGGGGGCCAAAAAGGGAGAGGAGCAGGAGCTCTACAAGCTGCCTAAAGAGACGGTAAGTGGCCTCGGAGTGGTGGCAGGCTCTGACGTGCGAGTTGGTGCTAGGGCTGAGGTAGGGCTGGGACCGGGTCTGAATCGGTGAATTTTCGGGCAATAGTGGTGAATGTACACCAGCTTTGAAGAGAGCCTTGTGCTCGTATCAGAGTTGATCGTGGGCACAATATTATCGATTCCTAAATGTATTCATATTTCCAAGTACCCATTTATTTTTAAGTCGTGGGAGGGGTTTGTCTGTTGCACCCTACACTACCGTCATCATGAGTGTGTGCCGTTGATCGGAGGGGAGCAATCACGACTGGTAGATTGTGTAAGTCTGGGGGACGATGTCAGAGTGTGTACCGTCAGCCGGAGGTGAGCAATCACGATTGGTACGTTGTGAGTCCGAGGGGAACAGTGTCAGAATATGTACCGTCAGCCGGAGGCGAGCGGTCACGACCGGTACGTTGGAGTCTGGGGGAACAATGTCGGAGTGTGTACCGTTAGCCGGAGGTGAGCGGTCACGACTGGTACATTGTGTGAGGGGGGAAACAATATTATAGTGTGTACCGTCAGCCGGAGGCGAGTGGTCACGACTGATACATTGTGAGTCCAGGGGAACAATGTCAGATGGTGTACGTCAGCCGGAGGCAAGCGGTCACGACTGGTACATTATGTGAGTCTGGGGAAACAATGTCTAGAGTGTGTACCGTCAGCCGGAGGCGAGCGGTCACGACTGGTACTGTTCGGCGTGCCACCGGCCGGGGAGGTGCGGGGCTGCTCCTCCTGCACGGCTGCCTTCCACCCCAGCTGCCTGTCAGAGGCGGAGCGGGACGTGGTCCCGCTGGTCTGCGGACTGTGCCAGGTGAGCTCACCTGCACCTGACCCTGCCAAATCCTGAAAAAGTACGGTAAAGTCCAGATATTAGCGTGTCTGCTCTCGTCATGGGCAATCTTGATGAAACAAAAGGCCTTAGGCTCAAGTGAGGGATGTTTTTTTTACTTTAGGACGTTGAGTACTGGAGTTGAGATGAAAACATTAAAAATGTATGAAATGCCATCGTATGTTTCCTAAATTGCTTAAGGTGAAAAGAAATCGGACCGGAAGCCTGAGTGGTGTGCTAAAATGCAGGATCTTAACTTTGATCGGGATTGTAACCCCTTGCGAAGGTAAACAAACGCTGTTGAGTTCATCAACATGGTGTAGCCTGTACTGTACAGTGAGCTCGATGATGACCCCAAAATACTACGAATTAACTAGAGCTTTCGAGCTTTTCCGAGATGAGCCTATTTCCAGATTTGTTTTCGGCTATTTTACGATCAAGTTTAGCAAAGGGCCGAAATCATCTGGAGATCTGAAATCAGGAGAATCTGCAGAATGCGTGGTGTACCAAAATGTCAAGTATGAGTTCCGAGTGTTTTTCTTAATCCATGTGCCTATTCTGTTGCACTGTGCGCCCGGCGGCTTGCAGGAGAGTCTGGCAGAGAAATCTGACATGAAGAAGAAGACCCTGAACACGCTGCTGGGCTACACGTGCATGCGGCTAAAGGCCCGGGTGAGTGTCGGACGGCCCTGCTGGTGGTCCTCGCCTGACGGGCAGACCACCAGGGTAGGCGGGCTTGTGGGGGCGCTGGACTCAGTGGATTGAACCAGTACACTTGACTCGGCATGAACTGAGACTGAAGAGTGTTCAGCACCAGCACTGGGATGGAACAACAAGCTTAGATGCCTCGATTTTAATGTTCAAGCATATGGTTACACGGCTGCCAGGGAAATAAATATTTGTGTCTGCAGTTAAAAACAAAAGCATGGCACGTCATCCTATCACGTTCACTGAAATTTTCCAATATGAGTTCGTGTTGCCGCCGTTTGCGTCCCTCCCTCTGACCGTGCGCTGTAGTTGTATCTCTCCCTTCTGGCTGTGTGCCGTAGTTGTATCTCTCCCCTCTATGTGCAGTAGTTGTATCTCTTTCCTCTGACCGCTGCCGTAGTTGTATCCCTCCCCTCTGACTGTGTGCTGTAGTTGCATCTCTCCCCTCTGACTGTGTGCTGTAGTTGTATCTCTCCCCTCTGACTGTGTGCTGTAGTTGTATCTCTCCCCTCCGACCGCGTGTCGTAGTTGTATCTCTCCCCTCTAACGGTGCGCCGCTGTGCGTCAGATGCTGCCTCTGTCGGTTTCGGCTGGCGTCCTCTGTCCGAGCGCCGACCCTGAGCTGAAGTTCCGGGCCGAGCAGCTGCTGCACCGCCGACTGGAGATGTTTGACATAGAGGACAAGCTGGACAGACAGGTGTACCAGAAGCTGACCGACTTCCAGATCGACATCAGGCTGGCCGTCCACAACATCATCCTCATGAACGGACGTGAGTGTCCTGCCTGACTGGCCTCTCTGTGGGGGAAGGAATGACTACCGACATGGATGCAAGTTGTGCTGGTTGTCAGAAGTTGGCGTGTGGATGGTGCTAGTGATGTATGCTGCTCGAAATGTGACGAGGTTGCCTGCCCTGCTCCTGGTTTGTTTTTAGGAACCCAAGTATTGAAGGAAATCTAACGATACGCACTTCCTTACCGCATTGAACGCCCTGCTTCACAAATTAGTCTCCGTCTGTCGAGTTTGATTTCGGTAGGATATCGCCCGTGTGTGTGTGAGACATCGCCGTGGTGTGAGGGGTGCGTGGGTGCCGACTCTGACGTGGGTCCGGGACCAGTGCTGGAATGTGACGTATGTCCGGAACTGAGCCGTGACCGCTGAGTATGTCCGGCAGTGGAGGTCCGCAGTCGACCGTGTCCGGATGGATGGCTTGACTATTATGTGAGCGAGGGACCGTCATGTTCAACGGCCGCATGTCCGTGGCAGCAGCCTAGCATGCCGGCTGTATGTGTGTGGCGGTTGTATGTGCGCAGTAGCACCAGGCCTTGGCAGCCCCGTGTCCGGGGAGGGAGGTAAACGCCACACCACCGGCTGGTGTGGCGTGGTGACGCGTCAGTGTCGGCGGCCTCCGGGTGATCCGGTGTCCTGCGCCTGCAGCGGAGTCGGAGGCGGCCACCATCGCGGCGCTGGTAGTGCAGGACTGCGCCTACGACCTGCAGCAGATCCGTATCTGCCGGCACTGCTACCGCATGTCCAACGAGAAGCGCGGCAAGACCTGGTTCTGCAAGCCCTGCCGGCCGCCGCACGAGCTGGTCTTCGCCAAACAGAAGGGCTATCCCTACTGGCCCGCCAAGGTGAGCGCGCGGTACCGGCGGACGGCTGTGTGTGACTCTGTGGGGGTTGAGACCAAACCTGATGTGGGCCATGTCCAGTAGGGTGTCCCAAAATATCACTTTTTCGTCTGTGCAAGCTTGCCGGTTGACACCGCATTCTCATTTGAGTCAATAACAAGCATGCAAAATCTTGATTCGATCCTTTGAGTTTTGGTCCCCCCGCCCCCCAAAATTGGTGAAAATTGAAAATAGCTGTATTCGCATGACAATAGGTTCATTCGAAAGCTTATGAGATAGGAAAACAACTTTCCTTCATACAAAATGATGTAAAACAACTTCTTAGTGCTTTATAGAGCTGAGAAGTTCCAAATCGTGTGATCACGGGCCAGAGGCGGGTCTAGGCAACCTTTTTAGGGGAAACTAGGGAAAATGGTAAAAAATTTGTTTTCAAGAAAATGCACCAAATCAGCCAAAAACATTACAATATGACCAATTTGGTGGTGGCTGCGCTGGATTGGTTTCCTTGAATCCGCCACTGGCATGGGCATCGGGCGCTCATTGAACGAATTAGATTGTTTCACTTTATTCACATGCGATCGATGTGGTTAAAACGGCACACCATATCACAAGCCCTATGGCTTCATTGGGTCTATTCGGAATCCCTTGAATTGGCAAGGAAACTGTCTCCCTGGCAAAGTGTTGTTAAACTATTTCTCCTAGTTTCATATTCATCTAATTACACCTTCACATCATCCAGCTCTTTTTTTCAACAGACTCGGCGCTTGAAGACGGTGTGCACAGGCTACCGTCACTATCCTAGCTCTCACGTCCCCATCACGGGCAGCATCTCTGTAGTCCGTGATGTCTTTCACTGATCGTTCTGCGCTGTCGTTCGTGACTGCGAGATTTTCCATGACAGCGCTCATACTGGTGAAATCTGCGTCGCTCGCCCATTCACTGGGTGGTAGGTGGAGCCACTGGTGGCTGACGTCCACCAGGCTGAATGCCAGCCATGAGCGCGGTCCGACGAAGTCGCAGAGCCTTGCGTCTTTGCACAGCTTCTCTTCACCTGGCAACATCGGCTTTCCCGGTGCCAATTGTTCTGGCCGTGTGACTGCCAGGAGTGCAGCAGCTACCTCTGTCTTCTCATCTGTCGACACACGCTCATCAAACAGGCAGGGGATGACGTTCTCCTCTGTAAGATACCACGAGTGGCGCATGATGGAGCGCTGTGCAGCTTTCGCGGCGTCTGGTAGCTGCCCTGAATAAGTATCCATATCCTTGAACAGCCTGAGGTCGAGCCGTGGAGCTGCTGCAGCCAGTGGGGCCTGCAGGAAGTATGGGCCATGAAAGAGGGCGATAAACTCTGCCATCTGCGTGATTTGAAGGTGCTCGGCGGGGGTCAGGGAGATCTTGTCTGAGAGCATCGCCATCTTCAAGATATACAGACCATGGTGCATGAAGCGAGCTCGGTGAAGCGCGCCAGGGCGACGCATCTTGAAGCCTGCTTCCAGCTGACCGCCCTTCCGGGACCTGCGAACCTGTCAAAGGAATAAACGTGACTGTTTGGTTTGATTTTAGGGGTTTGTATTTTATTTCGGGTTGCTTACATGTTGCATTAGGGGCTGCACATTAAAAAAAAAACAGAAATTTGAGCAGAAATCATACAACAATTCACCTTTCCTCCGAGGTACACCACGATGGATCCCTCCTGTATCTGTGGACACAACAACGAGGATACCAAACATTACTTTTTACACTGTCCACGATACGAAAACATCCGAAATTTGCTAGCACAAAATATAACTCAAATAATAGGAACAGACTTTATGGCCCTTAACAGCATTACAAAACTAGATATCCTGCTTCACGGACATTCTCTCAGTGATATGGAGGGTTATGCAGTAGCACGCCAAACCATAAAATTCATCATGTCAAGTAAGAGATTCAGGCCAAGCCAACATAGTTTAACCTAAATTCTAAACAGTGGTAGTGCGGCGCACCTGCGCGGCGGCGGGACACCGGTGGACTGATAACCGGAGTGGGCGGCCGCGGACCTAAGGCGGCGTAATTTACTAGTGTAACCAAGAACCTGTCGAGAGGTGCTACAATTTAAGCGCATTTAAGCGCTTTTGCACCAATCGTGATATTTGTGTTGTAAATGATATGTTCTGAACATGAAATATATGTTGTTGTTGTTGTTGTTGTATAAGCTCGCAGAGCTCCCGGTAGTCGTCCCTGCCAAAACTGCCCGCCAGCAGCCGTTCCTTCGCCCAGTCCTTCACGTGTAGTGCACGTGATGTCAGGAACCCGACCGGCTGAATGAGTTCGGGATCGGGCCAGGTCCGGAGGCAGATGTCCTCGGGAGTAGGAGGTGGAATTCTGCTGAAGGCGTCGCGGAACCGTAGGAAGGCCGGATCATCGGGTCCTGTTGACATGCCAAGGCACAATGGAAGGGATGGATATGACAGATATTGGAGTGGTTCAGTGCTTACGTAATTACAGTTAAATTCGGCGTGGACATATTTGATGTGGATTAACTGGTTTATGGGGATGCATGGTTGGACTTTTTCTCGTCTGTAAAGGAGGAACCTGGTGGAAAAGTTGTGTGTAGAGAAATTATATTTCATTTCTCGGCAGGGAAACGTACTGTGCTATTTAGCTCAGCAGGTCACCCACCGGTTGAGGTTCCACGGATCTCCCGATCGACGTGCTTGATGTGGAGCTCCCCAATGTGGTGGCGGCAGGCCAGCCACAGCCGGGCACTTCTGAGCTGATTCTCCACCAGCGTTGATGATCCTTTCACTGCTCCAGTGTTTGAAGAAGTAGTGTCCCAGCTGAGCCCGATGACAGCTTCCGCTGGAATGGCCCATTCAGCAAGGGATTCCTTCACCGCACTAGCAATGCTTGCTCCGCTGCCATCGTTGAGCTTTGGCGCTCCCAAGAACTGTGTTGGTCGGTCGTTGCCCGGAAAGCTGGCAGAGATGGCGAGGCGTTCATCGTGCTCGCGCTTATGTGCATATTTCACCACCTTGCTATCCCAATGAACCACCATGTACTGCGGCATGATGGCCTTGAAGTCCTGCACGATGACCTGGTACGATTTCTCGATTTGGCACTGACGGTGACGATGAGACGAGGATTTGCTTAGAGTCATTTCAGCCAGTGATGCTCCACCAGCCTTCGCGATCGCAGCTGTAACAGCAACAGTCTTGCGGTGGCTCAGGTTACAGTGAGCAGCTACAGATGCCGTTGCCTTCAGTAGGTTGCGCTTTGGGAGCGTGATATGCACCACGTCCTGAGACGGCGAGGATTCTCGCTGGCGGGAGGTTCTTGGTGGCATGTACTCATCCCCATCCTGCTCTGGACTCAGGTCCTCGTTTTCACACTCGATATCTTCGTCTTGAAGGATTACGTCACCGGGCTCGATACTGTGGAAAGAGGATTGGGAGAGGTCTGAAAGAGTTCTCCAAGGCTCAGTGGCTGTCAAATAGTATCTGATAAGCTGACAGAATTTGTGCACAGGCAATCGTAGTTATTCAATCCTACGGTGAGGCAGGATTTGGCGCACTGCCTCAGCCCAAGGGGCTATAGAGCTCCAGCAGCTGAGGTACCGTAAAATTCTAAGATAAAAGAGGCCTGAAAAACGTCTGTTGATGTATTTTTTGTTAAAAATTAATCTCACATGAAGGCGAATAGACTTACGTCCCCGTGGCTCCAGGGAGACTATGCTTTTCTTGGAGGGCCTTGAAGCGTTCAGAACGCTCAACTGCTCGCTTTTCTCGCTGTGCAAGCTCAGCGTCGGCAGCACCCAGCTTCTGGTTTCGGGTACCCTGGCAAAGTAGTCGTCACTGTCAATCTGGAACCAAACACCTTTACCGTAAGACGACGTTTTATAGACTGTTTTTTTTGTCGCGAACAGTGAAGAGATACATTACTCAGAAAGATACACATTACAGAACAGAGAGAACCAATGACTCGCTATGAACCAATGCGCATATTCTTTTAAAGTTCTAGTTTTAGTTCATGAATCTGAATTATTTCCTAGACAGACCTGTGTGTTTATAAAGGATTTCAGCAGTCTGATGAAGAGTTCCGAAAAAAACAACAAAGAACAGCGTGGCCGGAAGAAGTTTAGATATTTCTAGAAGGATTAATTACCTGGTATGGATCCATGAAGAACCTGAAGTCCTCTTTCCAAGAAGGGTTTTTTCAGCCCTCATGATGACCCGCAGGTTCTCTAAGAAGTCATCACCGTTACCGCCAGAGGTATAACCGACCGCCACGTTGAACAGCTCATCGAGCTGGCGCTGAAATGTAGGTGTCTCTCGATTCCGATTTCGGTGTTGTTTGAACCATACGTTCAGCGTATCCATGACAATCTTCTGACAGCTGTATTCCGTCTTGCAGGGCACTCGAGCTGCGACCCATAACGCCTGGACCTCTGTAGCGATCTGCCCAGCTAGGTAGCGCTTCGTTGCAGTGGGCTCCTGTATGCGGAGGGCTCGGTACCTTTGGAGGATCTGGCGCTTGGTCGGTAGCTGATGGGAAGGTAGTTGGTGAAGGGATTTACCAACAAAGTCATCCCATTTTTTTGGTTGATCCCCTGAGCGCTTGAGAGGCCCACCAGGATGTTTCGTCGGTCGCTCACTTGTCTCTTCTTCATAGTTAGATCTTTTCTTCGAGTATGTTGCAGGCATCGTACACTTTACTTCACGCAGACTATTTACTTCCACACACATGTATTCAGGAATGAATGCCACACATCCCATACACAACACAGCAAAAGAGCACAGAGGGAGCGCAACAAATAAAGCACGGGGGACAAATGAGTGCAACATTAAGTGCATTTCAACATTAAGTGCAAATTACTCATGATACGACAATTCTGTAAAGGAACAAAAGACATGGTAATCTTCTATTATCGGTCACGGCGGTAGCATGCACTAATGCGCCACATCCGCAGTGGTATCGTAAAACGGCTTTGTTTCCCCGAAATCAGGCAAAATACAATTTATAGTTCGTTCCTAAAGCCTACTAAGAAATAATCCCCCAACCTCTTGTCCGTGCATAATTTTTCTCTTAAATTCATGACCTTTCAAATGAACCCAATAGATTCATAGGCTTTATGACATGGTGACCCATTTTGTGCACACCGATCGCATTAATATAAGTGAAACAATGTTATTCGTACAGTTAGCGCCCCAATGCTTACGCCAGTGATGGATTCAAGGACAACCAATCCTGTCAAGCCACCACCGAAGTGGTCAAATATTTATCAGTGTGGCCGATTGGGTACTTTTTTTGTTAAAAAAACACGTTTTTCCATTTATCCAGGTTTCTCCCCGAAAACAGTTGCCGCGATTCCGCCTCTGGTCAGTGACCACGCAATGCAGAACTTCTTTGCTCAATAAAAATATCAAGACGTGGTTATACATCATTTTGCAGCTAGACAAATTGTTTTCCTATCTCATAAGCTTTCGAATGAGCCTATTTTCAAGCCGACACAACGATTTTTAATTTTCACCAACTTTGGGGGGCGGGGGGACCAAACCTCAAAGGATCAAACCCAAATTTTGCATGCTTATTATTAGCTTAAATGAGAATGCGGTGTCAACCGGCAAGCTTGCACAGACGAAAAAGTGATATTTTGGGACACCCTAATGTCCAGTGCCTTAGTTCGTTCTCATGCCTGTAGCAAGTTCGGCAGCTGTTTGGTTTCAACTTTCGAAGTAATCACATGGACCCCAGCGCTTGCGGCTGAGAGCAATGCTGGGTTATAACTAGACCCTGTGCGTTGTCATTTGTTTCACATGTGGATTACACTCTAGTACACTACGTCACCTACACCGCATTAAACATTTGGCCGCTTTTCCCCGAATCCCTTGCTGGTAAGGTCTCTGCTTTACTCGGGCTTCGTCCCCCAAAGGTATATCCGAGAAAGCTGACAGGACCATCACTGTTCTTTATCCTCACGTCTCGTCACTACGCTCCTTCATTCTGCGACACGTTCCTTGGATGCGCTCCTCAGCAGAGGTGTAACGGCGTCGTTGCACCTCCCAGGTGATGCACGTGGATAACGACATGTACGACGTGCGCTTCTTCGGCGAGCCGCACGAGAGGGCTAACGTGCCACGCAACATGATCAAGCCCATCAGCACCAACCTTGGCTCCATGCAGGTCAGTGTCGGGTTCACTGCTGGGTTCCGGACAGGTCAGTGTCGGGTTATTTGTTAGGTACCGGACAGGTCAGTGTCGGGTTATTTGTCAGTTTCCGGACAGGTCAGTGTCGGGTTCACTGCTGAGTTCCGGACAGGCCAGTGGTGTGCCGCACTGCTGGGCTGTAGGGGGCACACGGGGACCGGGCCGTGCCGGCTGTTTCAGCGACATTGGCGGTCGCCGGGATGTCCGCGGTCCAGTTAGTCCGCTGCTATCAGCATTCGGAGTCTGTGTGCTTTCCCTACTAAGCCTGCAGCGCAGGCTTGTGATTATTTGTTGCAAATTGCTATAGTTGTGAAACCTGAATAATTCAGCTAGGCTATTGCTGCCATGTCTTGGTTCTATCACCTGTGTAGCTTCCGCCCAGAATGTGCTTGATAGAATCCCCTTAACTTGTGGAAAAACCAAAACTGTATAGTTTGTATGCGAAACTATTGATTCGTGGTGCTGCTGTAAGGTTTCTTTATGTATTTCATCACGGTACTGTTGTACCTGTCTCATGTGCAGATAAAGCGATCGGCGCCGTGGAACCGTGCCTATGACGAACTCAAGCGGCACCAGACACAGCTCAAGGAGGTCGAGAAGAACCCTGCGCTGCTGGACTCTGACACTGAGTCTGTCCACTCTGAGGAGCCGGAGGAGGACAAGCCCTCCACCGGCACGCCTGCGCCGCCCCGCGGGGAGCAGGGCCGCACCACCCCCGCCTCCAAACGGCGCCGGCGTCCCTTCGACTCCGAGGAGGACGGCCTGGTGGAGGTCAAGGACTGCAGCATAGTCGTACAGAAGGTGGCCAACGATAAAAACACGGTGGGTGCTGAATTAAGATTTAGGCGGTATTTATATAGGGTGATAGGAATGTGAAGGCTGGAAATGCTCATTTGTTGTAGCGGAAGTGATTGTGACCGGATTTCTTGAAGTACTTACTGGATTTCGGAATGGTTATATATTTCACATGCTGCTATGGACCGCCAGCAATACTGTTACGGTTTGGAGGTACTAGATTCTGAATGAATTCAGGAAATTAACTTCTCACCGACCTCTCTCTTTCTGGGTCAAACTATCGCTCTTTGGATTTACCTGTATGTAGTGTTTCTAGCTAATTTGTAAAAATCGGGAATACTTTTTGAAATCACCTTATTATTCGTGTGATGATGAATGTCGTCGTGAGGCGGTGTCGGGCCGGCAGTCTCCCCTCTCTGACGCGGTGTCGTGCCGGCAGTCTCCCCTCTCTGACGCGGTGTCGTGCCGGCAGTCTCCCTCTCTGACGCGGTGTCGGGCCGGCAGTCTCCCCTCTCTGACGCGGTGTCGTGCCGGCAGTCTCTCCTCTCTGACGCGGTGTCGGGTCGGCAGTCTCCCCTCTCTGACGCGGTGTCGGGCCGGCAGTCTCCCCTCTCTGACGCGGTGTCGTGTCGGCAGTCTCCCCTCTCTGACCCGGCGTCGGGCCGGCAGTCTCCCCTCTCTGACGTGGTGTCGGGTCGGTAGTCTCCCCTCTCTGACGCGGTGTCGGGTCGGCAGTCTCCCCTCTCTGACGCGGTGTCGGGCCGGCAGTCTCCCCTCCCTGACGCGGTGTCGGGCGGGCAGTCTCCCCTCTCTGACGCTGTGTCGGGCCGGCAGTCTCCCCTCTCTGACGCGGTGTTGGGCGGGCAGTCTCCCCTCTCAGACGCGGTGTCGGGTCGGCAGTCTCCCCTCTCTGACGCGGTGTTGGGCGGGCAGTCTCCCCTCTCTGACGCGGTGTTGAACCGGCAGTCTCCCCTCTCTGACGCGGTGTTGGGCGGGCAGTCTCCCCTCTGACGCGGTGTTGTGCGGGCAGTCTCCCCTCTCTGACGCGGTGTCGGGCGGGCAGTCTCCCCTCTCAGACGCGGTGACGAGTTGGCAGTCTCCCCTCTCTGACGCGGTGTTGGGCGGGCAGTCTCCCCTCTCTGACGCGGTGTCGGGCCGGCAGTCTCCCCTCTCTGACGCGGTGTCGGGTCGGCAGTCTCCCCTCTCTGACGCGGTGTTGGGCGGGCAGTCTCCCCTCTCTGACGCGGTGTCGGGCCGGCAGTCTCCCCTGTCTGACGTGGCGTCGTGCCAGCAGTCTCCCCTCTCTGACGCGGTGTCGGGTCGGCAGTTTCCCCTGTCTGACGCGGTGTCGGGCCGGCAGTCTCCCCTGTCTGACGCGGTGTCGGGTCGGCAGTCTCCCCTCTCTGACGCGGTGTTGGGCGGACAGTGTCCCCTCTCTGACGCAGTGTCGGGCCGGCAGTCTCCCCTCTCTGACGCTGTGTCGTGCCGGCAGTCTCCCCTCTCTGACGCGGTGTCGGGCCGGCAGTCTCCCCTCTCTGACGCGGTGTCGGGCCGGCAGTCTCCCCCTCTGACGCGGTGTTGGGCGGGCAGTCTCCCCTCTCTGACGCGGTGTCGGGCCGGCAGAGTCTACCCTCCCCGGACGACCAGGTGAGCTCGTCCTGTCAGGAGCCGCAGCCGCGGACGGTGGCCGTGCAGACTCCGGCCAAGTTCCTGCGAGCCGCCGCTGCCGAGCATACTCAGGTGAGCCGTCGGCTGCCGGTGTAGGCACATTTAGAAATGGGGGCACTCAACTGTGGAGCGGACGATGTGGTAGAATGGACAAATTAATTACCAGGCGAGACCCTTCTCCGCCTCAGGGTGGTTTTGGATGACGCAGGGTTGACTGCTAATGACTCAGGGACGGACAAGAGTCTGAAAGGGTAGGAGTCTAGGGCGGAGCTGTCTCTCGTTTCTTAGTGTTACTCGGGGAATTTGATTTCGGGAAATTAAGGTGGCACTTGAAACAAGCTAAACATAAAAATGAGCGTGTCTTCCCTGGCCCTTGTGATTGAGAGGCTGGCTGATCATGCTCTTGGCTTGAGTCGTCGCTCAGCGTAAGTGGCAGCGTTACCATTGAGCTGATGCGCCCGGCGGAATGCTGCTCGCCGTTGCTGTGTGTCCGTCCGGCCGCTGCCTCGTAGCCAGACGGCTCTGGAAGGGCCTGCTTGTGGCTGCCGGGGTCGCCGTGTCCCAGACTCGGGCCTCTGATAAACTGGAGTGTATGGTCCTTGGCAGAGTGATGCAACGCTCCGAAACATGTACTGGCGTTTCCGCTCCCCGTTACGAACGTGACACCTTCACGCTGGGCAGCCGATGTCGGCGCGCCCCGTTCAGTCCAGTCTGATGTGATCCGCGAAGGAAAGGGCTCGGATCCTGATTCCTGCGGGCCCCGCTCGACATCACAATACCTTGGGGCATGTTTCGTATCCCTTGATCCCTTCCCTGTCCCGTCAGAGCGTAGTGTCCTCGACCCCTCCCCTGTGTGGGCCGACCTCATGATGGGGCCGGTTGCTTTGTGCCGCCGCTGACGCCGCCCCTGCGCCGGCAGCCGGGCGGCGCCGCGCTGGAGGAGCGGGTGCGGTCCCTACAGCGAGAGCTGGACCGGGCGCGACAGGCCCACAAACAGGAGCTGGCGGCGCAGGCGGCCCAGCACGCTCAGGCGCTGGCGGCCTCCAAACGGCGCCAGTGGTGCTTCAACTGCGAGCAGGAGGCCATCTACCACTGCTGCTGGAACACCGCCTACTGCAGCACCGAGTGCCAGCAGGTCAGAGGGCGCCGCCCGTGCAGGTGGTGGGGTGGATACGAGCTCGCAGTTTTTGGCAGCGCCGGGATTTTTAACGAAGTTAGAAAGGGGAGCTGACAGGGTGTCTGGTACTCTCGGGGTAGTTTGTTTTGAAGATTCACATGTCAGGTACTCGAGCCTGGCAGCCAACGAAACCTCTTAAAGGCGAAAGCGGGAGGAGCGAGTGCGCTCGCCGTAGTTGTGTTCAGCACTGCCCTCTCCTCCAGTTTTGTCAAGCCGTGCTAATTACTATTTGTGTCATTGTTTGTCTATACACAATTGAAGTGAGTTTAAGTTTAACTTTGCTTTAATTCGTGCATTTTCCCGAGACAATCAGTATCTTCAGCTGATTCTGTCTTGCATTGCCCCACTTACTGGCTCCCGAGTTAAGACCCGTTCACTCTCCGCAGAAATTGCGACAGAATCTTCTAAGTTGGCAGACAACCTCCGTACGTGATTTTTTAAACTCGTCCGCGGAAATTTGGATAGGTACGCCAGGTGTGAATGGGCGTTTAGTTGGTTCTGCAACCGTGCGGCGGCGCTGACTGACCCCTCCCTCGCAGTCCCACTGGCACAAGGAGCACAAGCGCGTATGCCGACGAAAACGCACCGTCTGAGCGGCGCCCTGTCCCAGAAACACCGTCTGAGCGGCGCCCTGTCCCAGAGGCACCGTCTGGCGGCGTCCTGTCCCGCCGCCGGGTCTCCGGGCGCGGGGACGGTGCGGTAGGCTGCTGTACGCCGTCTCTGCCACGGCTGCGGCGGGCCGGACCAGTCGACTTGCCGCCGGACTGACACCACTGCTGAAGCACCTGGACTGGATGGCCCGACTGCCAGGCCTCCTAGCATTGCCCAGACGGGACGGCTAGTGTCGGCCGTAGTGTACCCGTACGTGGGTTAGTCCGCTTATGTAGTGTTTCTGTAGTGGCCATCCCCGCCCGCCGACACTAGCCCAGTGCAGCAGCCAGTGGGATATCGGGGGCACCGCTCCAGCCCCGCCGGCATCAAAATGTGACACCGCCGAAGCCATCTTTCCTTTAAAGGCTGTGTGAGTACTCGGAGTCGTGCAGTTCGTCCAGTCACTACCCGGGGCCCGTGCATCGTGTCCGCGCCACTAGGGTTGGAGGTCGCGCATACCTAGCATGAGCGCGGCGTCCTCGGCGGCGCGGAGTCCAGGACCCAGGCTGTCTTCGCCCCGCGCCATATTTTGGGGCGTAGCATCATTTATCGTACAATTGCTGTGAATCCAGCTGATGCAGCATTCGAATTATGTAGACCGCACGTGTGTGGGTGTTTAGTGTTGTCGCCGTATCCGGGGATTCATCGATAGTAGATATCGTTAGAGCCAGATCAGGTTTTGTTTCGGGAATTGCGTGAAGGTGTGTTGTGTGTCGGTTCGATTTGCACCGTGTGTTTATCAGGCCACCGATAAAGCCTCTGAAGAACCAAGTTCAGTTCATTGTGTTAACTCGGTCGCCGCAGTCATATCAGTGCTTGTGCTATCGCGTTGTATCCGATTTCAGCTAGGGACGAGAGCTATCTGTAGTTTTGCGTGTTCATTCGGCCGTCTCGTCCGGTTCAGTTATGCTCTGTTGCACTGCATGGTGTGTCGTATGCTGTGACAATGTCTGTGAATGTACCGTGTCCCACGAGATGACAGCTATGTGTTCACTTATCACCAGAGGCGTCAGGGGAGAAGCTTACAAGCCGTGCCCACCTTCCCGTCTCTTCCACGGAGGCATTTGCCTGTTCGTATGTGTAGTCGCTAGGGGTCACTGTTTCACCGTTCAGAGCTCAGGCGCGTGAATGCTGCCTCTGGTCGACCCTGTCCGCTAGGGCGTCACGTTTGTGGTCGGCTCTAGAGGCGAGGCCACGCCCCCACAGGTGTGACGTCACCAGTCTGTGTTCAAGTATGACGTCTTACTCCTGTGGTCCGACTGATGCCGCAGTATTGTCGGTTCAGTCAGGCTCAAAGTCCGGGAAACCCTCGGAGGATGTATGCTACTTGTGAATGTAAATACGGACCTCACCTCGTGTGTGATGAGTTTGTGGACGAGAGTAAACACAGCAGAAAAAGACTGAAAGCCGACAATGACACATCCTTGTACCTTTCGAACACTTTATTTCAGTTCAAAACAAGCTGAGAGCGATGCGAATAACCGGTCCATCATTTCGAGATAGAACACGCATCACGACACCTCTCCACGGTCCTGTATACGAGTTCAATTAGCTAATAGTCGCCAGATGTTTCATCTCTCCCGGAGCGCTGCTATCCGGGGGCGGCGGAGGCGGCGGCTACTCGTCGTAGTCGAAGGGCTCGGGCGGCTCCGGCTCGCTCTCCTCCGGCTCTGTTTGCGGGCCGTGCGCCACCACCCAGTCGACCAGCTGCTGGTCGCCGGAGCCGGTGTCGCGCACCATCAGCACGCCGCCGGCGCGCAGGTCCTTCACTGTCTGGTAGCGGCAGGGCTCGGCCGGCTGCACCACCCGCAGCTGGTGGCGCAGCACCCGCGCCGGGTTCTGCAGCAGCTCAAACGTCGGCTCGTCCGCCTTCTTCTTGGCCTCCGCCTGCGGGCACCGCCGGGACGGCGGGGTTACTCTGCGGTCTGGTACACTGCACACTCCACATCTCAATCACATCCCAGCGACCTACTCATCGCGGAGTTTCCGTCAACAAATCATGAACAACTCGATCAGTGTTTATGAAAGGGTTTATTGCGTGGATACAAAGGATAGCTGATAAAGGCAACGTGAAGAACACAGAAGCGACCCATCTGTGGGGTCTCTTCTAACGAAGGCAGCTACCCTTCCCCTCTTACGATTCCTCACCTTATCCTTTTCCTCCTTCTCTGTCTCCTTGCTGTCCTTCTTCTCGGCATCCTTGCCCTCCTTAGTCTCCTTTTTGTCCTTCTCCTGCCCAGCGTCCTTCTTGGTGTCGTCATCCACGTCCATCTTCTCTGGCTTCTCGTCCTTCTTTTTCTCGGCTTCCTTCCGTTTGGCGCGGGCCGTAATGGAAAGCACGGCGGTAGCCACCTGAGCCGTCGAAGAGCAGTGGTTAATTACCTACACCAGTGACCTAACCCAGCGGACTTGCTCCTAATGACCCAGCATCACCTAACAAAATCACAGAAAACAACTTGTAGCAGCAGGGTATACATACGGACCCGGAGCCGGCTGAGGACCATGGTATCTACATTGGAATTATATGGGAGGTGGGGAATGACTTAAGCTCAGTAACTTTGCAAATGAATGGCCATTCAGATAGCTTATTTTCACATCCGTGTTTTTCCTGCTACTGTGGTTGAAGCGATGAACACTGAGATCCGTGCTTCGCTTCACCTGGTCTTAACCCAGGCCAGTTTTAGGATCTGACCTGGAAAAGTCATGATGCATGATTCGATCAGGCTTGAAGAGACAATCCCAATTAAGCTTGCACATTTTCTGTAGATCTGCTCTGCCGGCTGTTATGGCAGAAAATCTAAGTTTCCATTGTATCACTAAAAGAAGGTTCTATGAACTGTACTGATCTTTGAGTGTCAAGTGACCTGACAAAAAATCAACATTGTAGGTTGAAATCAAGACAGGCTTTCTAACGCCATTTTCTCTACCTAGCATGGGTTTCTAATATCTGGTGGGGGGGTACCCCGCTCCGGCGCAGGGGGCTAGGACGCCCATATACCTGAGCCTGTGTAGATGACTCGCCCCTCCGTTCTACAGATCGCGGCCTCACCTTCTCGCGGTCCTCGCGTTTCCGCTCCTCCAGCGCCGGCGGGTAGGCGTAGGTGCTGGGCCGGGCGTTGGAGCGGAACTGCATCTGCGGCATCCTGAGGTCGGCGTTTAGCCCCACCAGGCAGGTGGGCGTGAAGGCCAGACTGAGGAAGTGGGCCAGCGGGTACCAGAACCAGTACTGGGTGAACACCAGCATGCCCACCACCCCCACCATGTTGTTGTGGCCGGTGCGAGACTGCAGCGCCACAGTCACGTTGCGGCCGCCGGCGTCGATGATGCCCTTGGCGAAGATGGCGCCCAGCTTGGCCATCACGTCCTCGTGTTTGTCCGATACTACCTTGGTGTACAGCTGCCGGAAGTCTTTCACCTGGGGGGGGCGTTGGCAAGGTCAGTGAGAACAGCCGTACTGTGCCCGAGCATACCACAGCACAGGCGGGGGAGCTGACGGCGAAGCCAGTCCACATAGCGCCCATCGTCAATTGCCAAAGACTTAGCTTTCTACAATTTTGCACGTACATTTGGTCATGAGAATACTTGGTGTGAACAGCATCAATTCAGCCAAGTGATAGCCTGCAGCGCCCGACCGCGGCTGTTGGCTGGACATAGATAAACACCCATCACTGTCAGCCTGACGAACGCCGTACATGGCGGTCCGAGCGTATTGGCAGTGTTGGACGTCAGACACCATGGCCCCTCAGTTATCCAAGATGGGCCCTCAGCGCCAGCGCCTCACCTTGGGACAGGTGGCCTCCGTCTGCTGGATCAGCGCCTCACCTTGGGACAAGTGGCCTCCGTCTGCTGGATCAGCGCCTCACCTTGGGACAAGTGGCCTCCGTCTGCTGGATCAGCACCAGGGCCGAGGCGATCAGCGCCCCCTGGCGCACGTAGTTCACCAGGTCGTAGCACATGGGCTCCAGCAGGAAGAGCGCCTCTTTGGAGCCGGTGCCTGCCCACGCCGCCAGGGCACAATGGTCAGAAGTCATGCCAACCAGAAGCCGGCGCTTCCGTAGTTTTCACACCTTGCCAGACACGATTAGAGGCCCTTCATAAATTACGTTACGCTTTTCGACGTATTTTCGACCCCCTCCCTTCCCCATGTCACGCCACGTCATGTTTCGGCCAAACCCCCCGGAGGGTGGTGTATGAACAAAAATTACGGACCCTATTTTTTGTGCTTTCGAACCCTCACGGCATGTACCGTCACTTTTTGACGAACCCTCCCTTCATGCCATTGCGTCACTTAATAAAACTCTCACTTAGGACCCTCCCATTCTCCGATCAACGCGTGCCCAAAAGAAGTACCCGCTTTTCCCCGTCGTGGCGCCGTCAGTTCGTCCCAGACAAGGTGTGTCCGTCTTACCCACAGTGTCCGTGTTGCCCCGGTTTCCTCCGGCCTTTTTTGCCACCTTTAGACTTGCAGGGAGCGTTGATGTGACCCCCTCAAGATAGGCCCAAAATCTACGTAGAGTTCCGCGGTAAAAACTAGCGTGTTGCTCGTCACGAGAACTTGCGATTGATGTATGTTTTTGTGACCTTAGGTCATCCAGGTCAGGTCAAAGTCCTGATTTTCCCCATTCACGTCCAATTTCGCCGCTCTGGCCACTTTCCCTGGCTATTTACCCGGTTTGTGAGTACAAACCATAGTATTATTGCCAGTATTCATCATTGTCATTGACAGTACTATGCTCAGGAAACGTTTGCACTTGGATGCGGATAATTTACCAAACCACAACTCAACAGTAAAAACGAAAAAAACGCCGGCGGGAAAAGATCACCGCGTGGAATTGCACATCACCTTTGGTCAACCCCTCCCCCTCCCACACGTCACGTTTCGGCCGACCCTCCCTCTCGGAGCGTGACGTACTTTATGAACAGCCCGTTATGCAAGATTTTCTACATAACAGTTGATATACCAAATTCACGGACCACGATGACTGTTCACATTGCCATTACAGACAGACCCTTTCAGCTACTCCGTGACATAAAAAAGCAAGCACTGAATGAAGACCAATCATGACATTTAAAGCCAAATTGGCGGAAAGAGAGGATCGGACGGGCCACCCACAGCCAGCGCGCCACGTGACCTGGCTTGACCGGGAGGGTACCCACCTGCACAGGCGACGCCCAGCGCCATGGCGGCGCCGTACCGCACGTGCGGGTTGTAGGACTCGGAGAGCAGGGAGACCACCGAGGGACACTGCTCCGGGTTGTGGAACAGCAGGAAGCCGATGGCGATCACCGCCGCCCGCCTCACGTCGTCGTTAACGTCAGACACCTGTCGACGCCGGCACGGTCGATGGTGCACAGGCTGCGGGTAGGTACTGTCCAGGCACTGCTGCTGGGAGCAGGCGGACTGGACCCCGCACTTGGCGCCTAAACAAACTCCACAGGCCACTCGATTGAAAGTTCGGACTTTGGTGGTCACCATAAGGAATCGCGGGTTCAAAGTACTTGGAAAAGAGTAAAACAATGAAAATGTTTCCATCTGTGTGCAGGCCAATGAAAAGACGACAAACATCCTCCCAAAAGCAGAACCTCCGACCAGTGAGAGTAACTGTCGGCTGGGGCCGTTCGCCAGCGCGTCGGAGGGGCGACACCCACCGCCACATGCAGCAGCCGCTTGATGGCCTGGTTGTTGCCGGTGCCGCAGTAGGCCATGGCCACGGTGTACATGCCGGAGCGGCGCAGGATCGGGTCCTTGTCGGCGCACAGGCTGGTGATGAGAGCGTCAGCCTCCTCCAGCCGCTCGTACATTGTCAGCGCGATTCCTGTGGCACAGACAGCGTCAGCGCGATCCCTGTGGCACAGACAGCGTCAGCCTCCTCCAGCCGCTCGTACATTGTCAGCGCGATTCCTGTGGCACAGACAGCGTCAGCGCGATCCCTGTGGCACAGAGAACGTCAGCCTCCTCCAGCCGCTCGTACATTGTCAGCGCGATTCCTGTGGCACAGACAGCGTCAGCCTCCTCCAGCCGCTCGTACATTGTCAGCGCGATTCCTGTGGCACAGACAGCGTAGTCCTCCAGTCGCTCGTACATTGTCAGCGCGATCCCTGTGGCACAGACAGCGTCAGCGCGATCCCTGTGGCACAGAGAACGTCAGCCTCCTCAGCCGCTCGTACATTGTCAGCGCGATCCCTGTGGCACAGACAGCGTCAGCCTCCTCCAGCCGCTCGTACATCAAGAGAACGACTCTTCCGACAAGGCACAGCGTCGGAGCGAGTCCTCCACCAGAAAAAATCGGAGCGACTTTGATGATAGCACATCGCCAGAATCACTGCCGCAGGCACTGACGCCGCTCCCATACTCCCATGGAAACTTCGTCTTAGTCACTTATATCATCCCAGAACATATGCATGGGTTGCAAGAATTATGCAGACGAACACTCATATTAAGTCTGGAAAAGAATCCTTGGATGATCTTTGTCACCCGGAGTCGACGGTGGACTCGGCAGCAGCCTTTCCCAGATTATCCATGGCTTGCGATGAAGTCCTTCATACGATTGTTTTATTTTTAAGAAAAATATATGCACATAAAGACATCGCTGGCATCGATCCATGTCAGACGGTATACTGTCCTGTTGCAGCCATCACCGCATGCTACCATGGGTGCCATGAGTTCTGAGGGCGTTTGGCACTGACCGACGGCGAGGCCCCGCAGAATCTTCTCGTGCTGGGTCTCCTGCGAGTAGGCCACCATGTCCTCGATGGCCTGCGCCGACTTAGAGCCGAGCATCACCAGACCCATGGCGATCCCTGCAGCACACACACACGCGCACCTCAGATCCACGGCAGCACACACACGCGCACCCCAAATCAACGGCACGCCCATGGCGATCTCTACAAAGCTCACACCCACCTACCCACACACCTGTGTGTCTGTGTGGCACACTAACAAGGACATGACCATTTCAATCATTTCCGTTCTTTGACACGTCCTGCAGACTTTCACCACCTCTGTCTGTGCCCAGCAGCAGGAGCAGGTCCCGTACCTGCCGCCTCTCCGGTGACCGCGTCGTCCTGGTAGAGATTCAACTTGAGCTGTTCGTAGATGTCTGAGCGGTGAGTGCCCATGGCGGCCAGGCCCACGCCCAGGCAACCACCGTGCCGGACCACCTACAGCACCACACAGGGCATCATCATCATCATCATCATCATCATCATCATCATCATCATCATCATCATCATCATCATCATCATCATCATCATCATCATCATCATCATCATCATCATCATAATCACCATCATCATCATCATCATCAAGCTGACCTCGTTGTTGGCGTCCTTGAGCTGCTGCACCAGGTAGTCGATGATGGCGCCGCCGTGATTGACGTGTATCAGCCCCAGGGCGTAGAGGGCACCACCCTCTGTGTAGCCGGAGCTTCCAGCCGCGTCCTTCGGCAGGTACGCCTGCATCAACCCCAACGCTTCCTGCCGGATGTCAACGTTCACGCGTGTTTATGCCAGCGGTGAATGGGAATGTTATGGAAAGATACTGCACTGCCGGGACAACAACGCACAACATTCCTGTGCAGCTAAAGAGCGATCCTGCTGACCTTTTCGTGGCCCTTGTGGATGACGCCGAGGGAGGCGGTGGCCGACATTTTGGCCCAGCTATAGGCCCGCGACAGCCAGTCGAGGTTGTCCCTGCACGCAGTCAGCAGATGACGAGTCAGCACCGCAGAATAGCCAACACAGCGCGCAGGGCACAGCCAGGCCACCCGTACGGGCCTTAGATGGGCTCCAGAACGGCCGCACATTGAACCGCGAAACAACGATCCGATGCAAGCGCAGACTCAAGCTTTTTGTCTACTCGGGTACTACCCACATTTACGCCTGTCTCCTGGAAATGTCTGACAGCACATCACCTGCATCACACGTCACCGCCCAGCGAAATCAAATACCCTCTCAGGCACACATGAGAGCTCTCTCCAGCGTTGATACCAACACGACACAGCCCAGGGTAAGCTGTCCCGGCCTGTTCAGCGCCAGAGTCACACCAATGCCACTTACCCTCCCGCCGCTCTGCACCACCCCCGCCGGGATGTGCGGCCCACCTACCTGAGAAACTGGTCGCTGGTAGTACCACTCTGCATGAAGCCGTGCGCCACCACCAGCGCCGTGTGACACACCGACGCGCGCACCGTGTCCTTGACCTGCTTCAGAATCTGCAGGTCGGTGTGGTTGCCGCGGATGAGAAACTGCAGGTGGAGCTGGATGGCCACGTCGCCGGCGAGGATCGACGTCAGTCGCTCGTAGTGCTTCTGGATGCGCTGGTCGGACTCCGACTGATGGGGGGGGGCGCTGCGTTAGCCGCGCCTCCGACTACGGGCAAACTACGTTTACGCTGAGGGGTCGACACAGAGCACCAAATCGAGTCCGGGTCAAACAAGTGGAATGTCAATACATTTATGCCTAACTTGGAGCTAAGAGCAAGTACTTATTACTGGCAACGTAAAAATCGGGAGCTACTAGTTCGGGGCCGCTTCCTAGTAGACATTTTGCCCGAGTAGATGTCAAAATTAACTGTGAGTGAGAGGCGGTGGCCGCTGGGACCGGGCTCACCAGCTGGGAGGCGGTGGCCGGCTGGGCGGCCGTCTGCGGCGAGCCGTCGGCCGTGTGCTCGGCGCCGCTGGAGACAGGGGTGCTGAGCAGCTCCGGCAGCGGCGCCGTCACGCGCACCGCCTGCAGCACCCGGCCCAGGAACTGCTGCGTCGCCGAGTCGTACAGGTCGAACGCGATCTGGTAGCCCATCAGGGCGCTGTCCTGCACAACGGAAAGGCACGGTCAGGGGCTGGGCGACGACCGGGTTGAAGAAGCGCCGCTACCGCTTAAGTGACGGTCTTGTTATCTGATTAATCTGTTGCACCTTTGAAAAGACCACATAAAATGATTTCTCTTCTAGATTTTGAACTAAATGTTAAATTGCCTTTGCATAGCAGTCATAGCTGACTGTTACAAGCCATGGTACACAATTTCCATGCAATTCATGATGTCGGTTTTGCTGAAACAGAAGGCGCGTTGTCCAAAAACCCGGCAGATGGCACAAATACACTTGACAATAGGTGCTCCGTTACGCCGTCCAGGCCTGACCTGCGTGCCGCGTATGAGCTTCTCCAGGATCTGCGCCACCGCCGACGGGTCGTCCAGGAAGATGAGGCACTGGCACATGCTGACGTAGTCGGGCGTGGTCAGGTTCCGGTAGAGGTCCACCAGCTGGCGCAGGGCCATGTTGCGGAACTGGCGGTTCTGGATGAGCGACATGGAGACTGTGAAGGCGTACTGCAGCATGCCGGCCACGTCATCCTGCCGGCCACGCAAGAGGCGGTTAGAGTCACGTGGTGGTAGTCCTGGTGTTGCCATCTGGTTTCGCTGTTATGCACTTGGCGATGCTGATGCTCGCAATAAGCTGAGGTTTCATGGACGGTTACAAATTGGTCGGGGCCTGCACAGTCTACTGTGCATTGCCCGAAAATTGATTCGGTATTTGGACGCTGAGGGGAAACCTCATTCAAAAATCGCCAATAAGCGAATGAAAAATGTCAAAATCATGTCAACAGGGGAGACCAATTAAGCTGTGAGGGGTTCTGAGCGACAGTATGCTGTTTTCTTCTAATTTCCGCACCATTTTAGGGTCTAGATTGTATATAAAATCTCATCGAGTTTCTTGACTGGACTCCAGTCAGCCATGCCAGCATTCAGCAAATTTGAGGGAATCAGACAACAAATTATCAGCGTGCGCACAAGGAGCACAAAACCAGCCCATAGCCGCGACGTGCATGCCAAAAACGAACTTCCCTGGGTGTTTAAGCATTGTATTTCCAGCCGGAGTGGCTGGCCCCCCATCACAGCTGCAGTGTCCAGCTGTAGTGTGGAACTCCAGTACTCGGCATCCAGAGCACCGCACACACCCACCGAGTCCATGATGGCCTTCTGGAAGACGTCCATGCGGCGGGTCTCCAGCGCGATGCCCAGCGCCTGTCTGTACTGGCCGTCTGAGAAGCAGCGGGCCAGCATGCGGTCCACGATGCCTTCCAGCCGCGGGTCGATCTGGTGGGCGGCCTCGCCATCACCGGCCTCCTCCGCTCCGGAGACACGCAGCTGAGTGTAGTGGTCGATGCACTTGGCTGCCAGCACCGCGGAGCCGGTCAGTTGGGGCAGTGTCCAGCTTCGTGTTACAGCACTGACTGACAAATAACACTGCCGAGTAACTTCACCAGAGAACGAGAGTAGTACCCAGGACAAAATGTAGACACCATCCACCTAACAGATCAGTAATGAGTGAAGGGTCAAAAGCACGGGTAATGGCCAGAGCTGATGGTAAGAGATATTCCCAAATCAGCTCAGGCACATGGGGCTGTCTGATACAGGATACCCTAAACCTAATAAAAGAGCGTATCTTCAGATACGACATGACAACTGAAACAGTGATAGCCATACACTTATGTATGTAATCACTGCTATTTAGTACCAACAAATGATAATAAGAGAACAAAAAGAAGAATTTTGGGCCACCCTCTTAAGAAGCACCTACTTTTGGAAGCAAAGAATCCAAACATCAAACAGCTTAAATTGATGATTGAATTTATGCAGCCTTGTGTGATCAGCGAACATACAAAAAAACGCAAAACTCATCAAACGTCCAGATTGTACGTGATTAACCACTTCCCAGTTCAGCCAGTGTGCCTCGCCGCCGTGAACGCGTGCACTCACCGATGATAGTCTCCACATACTGCGACTTGTCATTCACGTCGAACAGCGGTCCGGCGCCCAGCGCGTAGGTAAGCGAGTCTTCGAAGGAGCCCAGGTGGTAGTACACCTTGCTGGCCACCAGCGCAGCCAGCTGACGCTCCGGAAACCCCTTGTCTTCGTGCAGGATCTCGCTGCATGAGCACGGCAAACTTACTGCTACTGTTTCAGGGCCCTTGCTTCTTACTACATACAACGTAAGACATTTCCTAGTTGATTACACACATTTTGCGCGCCGCATTTCTCGCAGGAAATTATTTAAACGCATTTTCCGCCTTTTTCATAAACAGAATTTTCCTCCTATGCGTATTTTCTCATATATGTTTATACTCACATACATATTTCCGAATCCATATCTATTCGTACCCTACTTTATCGCACAAGGGTTAGGCTAGCTTTGTCAGGGAAAGTAAGATAGGATAAGACAATGTAGGGTAAGGATGGGTGAGGTTAGCCTAAGCTCGGTGAGTACGTTCAGCTAAGTGTGAGGTCACGTTGAGCTATCTCAACCCAGGTCTGTTTTGGTTTGTGAGCGTTACGAAAATTCGATTCGTTGTTTTGTGCGAAAATAAATAATATGAAGAAATGGCGGCACGGTATATGCGTCAAGAAAAGGTATTCGCAGGAAAATATAAGAGGTGAAAAAGCAAAGCTACCCAAAAAGTTACATCCATCTTTTTGATATATATTTTTCAGAACTTGTGCGATACGACGAGCACAACAGATAAATGCGACATAAAAATTTGTACTAGAAGCACACAGACGTGATGGACCTGTACCGAGTAACACTCCTCGGGTTCTTATTGATGTACCGTAAGCACAGAATAAGCTGGAGACAAAAGATAAACATACTCGGCATCGATGCCAAACATTTTTCCTGCAGGGTTTATACAAACAACTGAGTCGTATAAACATAATTTTGGTCCGTCCAACGATCATTTTTATTCCACCACGAGCATTTTCTCGATGACTCCAGCCCCGGTTGCGAATGCTCACATTTTCTCGATGGCTTCTGAAATCTCAGCCCAGAACTCATCCACAATCAGATCCAACTTCTTCAGGGCAAACACTTTCAGTTCTGGCATCGGCTCCTCCAGCAGAGAGATAATACCAGCTGAAACCGATGAGGACAACATTTTAACGGATTTATCATTTAGTGGTGAGAACAATTAAAATATACTCACGAGTCAAATATTCCGGTGGTAGTAAGAATAAAGCTGTTTTGCATGCATTTAAAACCATTGACAATATTACCTATACAGCATGTTCAATGGGAAAAACTATAGACAGGGCATTTGCGGCATAAATGCTAGTGGAATAGAAAACAGCACCCAATCGAGCCAGAGAAAACCGGTATGATTCCAGAACAAAAAAGCTCAACAAGAAACCCACCTGACGAGGAGATGTTCATGGTGGCCATGGCGATGACTCACACAACTAACTGCAGCAGGAAGCGTTCACTAGGCTCTCTGGAAAAAGGCAGGCATTGCAGATCAGAGCTGTGTGGCACTAGAGGATGCTGAATCCAACAAACAGCTGGATGACAATGGAAGTGTTATGGACATGTTTCGGTAATTAAATACTGTTTTTTTAATGAAACACTTTGCATCAGATAGAACCAGGATTTGATTGCAGGGAGGGCTGACGATGATGACGTGGTTCTGAAGGAGTTTGTGTAAACCCTTATGCTAAGCAGGTCAGCCAGCCCCGGCAGAGGAGGGCCATCTAAGCCCAACCCCACTGAACCTCCAATCCAACTTCGATTCAGTGGAGGGCGGGGGCTTAAAAGCACCCTCGATCTCGGCTACTATGCGAGATAGCGAAGAAATGCAAAAGTTAGGCAATGAGCTCGTTGAGAAATGATTATCAAACTGTATCACTCACTTTTGAGCTAAGGCCAATATTGAGGTCATGACGGGTCAAAGCTGACCAGTTGGGGACAGCTTTTTGTCTCTAGCTTCTGAATGGGTTGAGTTACAGTCAATTTGCTATGCATATCTGGATTCCTCTCATTATGGCGAATCGAATTATGTATATATATATATATATATATATATATATATATATATATATATATATATATATATATATATATATATATATATATATTGAAAGCTCTGTCTGCCTTATATTCACTTTGCCTTGTTTTTTTTAACCCATTGTCTTTGACCTTGCATACATGAAACAAGATTATTCTGAAGTTATGTCACTTAAGTTAAAACAGCTGATCACATACCTGCCCAACCGCTTTTTTAGTCAGAGTAACTATCATCCGCATTCAGTACCACACAGCACTATGCTTTTTTTCGAGTCGGTGGGGTCTGCACTACGCTCCAGTGGCCTTGACCCGCCGCCGTATTTTTTTTCAATCATTTATTTCACAAAACACGGCTGTAAACTTTGCAAAACAATTTAACAACTCTCCTTCACACCTTGCCGCTCGTGTCACGGTAGTAGCCCCACGTCGCTTCAACGTAACATCGTCTCGACACCAAACTCACCCCCCCTCACCCCCCCTTCCCAATCCCTACCCTCCCACAATGTGCAATCACGTTGATTTCATACACTTCACAGATCACTTCACATCACGATAACCTCCTTCACCGTATGCAGCTCGCCGAAGTGGGTCCAGATTATGCAAACTAAATGTATAGCTCAAAATGTTCATTTATGAATGGTAGCCATCTCTCGTGAAACCTGTCAATTCTTCTATCCTTCTTTGCAATGCACCGTTCCATTTGAAATATTTTTTCCAGAAATGCTGAAAAGACTCCCATTTTTATTTCTTCATCCTTAAACCTCTGATTCACAATGAACTGTTTTGCAGCCAAGACTATAAGATTGACAACATTCAATGTTTCCAATGATCCAAAGAGAATGTTTGTAACAGTGCCAGAGAACTGTTTTGTTGTGGCAAGCTTTGGGTTAATTTTTCTAACTAGATCATCCCAAAATCCTCTAACCTCTCCACACTCTACAAAGAAATGCTCGATTGTCTCTATGTTACCGCACCTATCACAGAATGGATCATCTATCACATTTCGTATGCACAAGAATCTTCGAGTGGGAAAAACCTATGAACTATCCTATATTGTAAATTTTGAAGCTTTGTTGATTTCGTGATGTTAAATGGAAGTAAGTACACTTTACACCAGTTTTCTCCGTATTCAACTCCTTCGTCTATCCATTTCATTTGCGCTCTGGGGGTTATCTCCTTTAGAAATTTATTTGAAAAATATTTTACTTTAATCCGCTGAACCGGGACAACTTTTCCTTTCACTTCTATGCCACAGCCAAGTACCTTCTCCTGAACGGTTAGTACTTCACTGCCAACGGCAAGCCGTCTCCATATCGCAGGAATGGCCCGGCACCAGCCCATATAAACAAGAGGATCCAGTCGTGTCAAGTTATTGTTTTCCTTAAACGAATTATAATCCAAGATTTGTCCCTCATGATTAAAGAATGCATCAAGGAACAATATACTGTTTTCGTACAATGCAGCATTGAAAATAATTTTCCCTTCCACCCGAATAGCTTCATTATTCCACATTATTTGTTTACGGACTTCCTTTCCACAAGTAGGTTCTTTGATGGGGACCGCTTCTCTAAACCAACCTAACATCTCTTTGTAAAACGCAGCTACTCTTCTGTCTTTAACCCACGCAAAATTGTAATTCATATGCAATAAGTGCTCTAACTTGACACGAATCCTTTTCTGAAAAATTTTAGCAAACCCTATATCCATATTCCTCAATAGTCTGCCCATCCAAGAGCAACGCAGCCCTTTATAAAAATTTATCACATTTGGACAATTTAAGCCCCCATTCTTGACTTCTTGACACAGCACATCTCTAGCAACTTTTGGCGGACGCCCCCTCCAAATGAAACGCATAATTTTACTTTGGATTGTGTCCAGATGTCTCTTTTGAAAAATTACTGCGGAGGTCATGTGGATTAGCTGAGAAATAACGAGAGCTTTCGCTATTGTTATTTTTCCTTTAAGCGTGAGATTTCGCTGGGACCACTGGTTCAACACATTTTGAATCTTAATCAAAACTGGCTGAATATTAATGTCACTACACTCATGCAAGGCACTAAATGTAACGCCTAAAATCTTAACTCGCTCATTAGGTTCCTGTCCACAAATACGTTCTGCTGAGTGTTTCTGGGAGCCTAACCACATAAATTTGCATTTATTTAGATTTAATTGCAGGCCGGAGTACATTCCGAATTCCTTCACTAGCTCCAAAGCATTCTTGGCTGAGTCAACGTCTTTTACGAACAAAGTTGTATCGTCTATATATTGTGATATTCTTATTTCCTCATTGGAAATTATTATACCGTTCACCCTAGGCGATGCACGAATCTTAACAGCCAAAATTTCGACAACTAAACAAAATATGAGACTGGAAGCAGGGCAGCCCTGTTGCAGACCACGTGATGGTTTAAACCATGAGGAAGTAAATCCATTGTTTATGATAGCGAGTTCCATATCCCTATGCAGTATCTGAATCCATTCAATAAAATAACTTCCAAATCCGAACTTTTTCAGAGTATCTTCAATGAACTTATGCTCGACAGAATTGAATGCATTCTGGAAATCCAATGCCATAAGAATTCCACCTATTTTATCGGCGTCACAATATTCTATGATGTCAGAAGTTATTCTTAAATTTACTCCAATATTCCGCCCTCGTATTGAACCTGTCTGATCAGGAGCAACTAAATCCCTCACTACTAGCATTAACCTATTGGCAATAACTTTTGCAATTATTTTATATATAATATCTAAAAGACAGATCGCTCGTTTGTTTTTCAAAATTTTTTGATCGCCCTGTTTAGGAATCATCGTTATAATACCCCTCCTTTGAGTAACGAAAAATAGTCCTTTTTCTTTCACTTCTCTAATATAACTTACAATGATCTGTTCTAAATCTTCCCAAAAGAATCGAACAAATTCCTTAGTGAAGCCTGAAACCGACGGTGCCTTATTGTTTTTCATACCATCAAGAGCTAACCTGCATTCGATGCCGGTGATGGGAGCGTCACATAATTCTCTGTTCTCGGCGCTAACCTTAGGACATTCCAATTCTCCCAAAAACATATCGCAAGCTGATTCACTACCTCTATCATAGCTATCCTGTGTTGCGTATATCTTATTAAAGAATTCCTTGCACATAATTAGAATATCCTTGTTACCAGTTACGAAATCACCATTTTTCCGATTGCAGCACCTCAATTTTCTTATCCATATTCCTTTGCTTATGCAGGTTGAGAAAATAGCGAGTGGGGCGTTCACCTTGTTCAAGCCACTTAGCACCAGAATAAATCATTGCTAGTTTACCTTTTTCTTCTTGTATTTCATCAGCACGTACTTGCAATTGTCTATACCTTTCTAGTAAACAATCATCACCACACGTGGCTATTTCGGATTCGATCTTATCTAATGATTTTAAAATCCTACTATTTTCTTCGCGTTTTGCAGTTTCTCTTTCTTTCCATCTTTTAATGCTAGTTACTCTTATTTTACTAGATAGAAGTTCCAATAAAAGACCAGAATCAGAAACATTATTGTAAAGTTCCTGACCCCGTCTTGCTTTCTCTATTTCGGTTTTGACTAATCCTACAAAGATTGTGTCTTCAAGCAGTTCATTACGGAATCGAAAAAGCCCTGGACCTTTATCAGAGGAAAACAAATTAAATTCAGCACTTACTATGCTATGATCGCTTAATATCCCAGGCCTTATCTCAACCTTGCTTACAACATGATGAGTTTTAATGTATTCGCTTATGATAATGTAATCCAGCCTGGATTGCTGTAATTGCGGTGTTAAACGGCGCCATGAATAGCGTCGCAGTTCAGGGTTTTTCTCACGCCAGAGATCAATAAGCTTATGTTCCTCTATTGAATTGAGTAATATTTTGGCTGCGGATGGAACACGAAAATCGGTCCTTGAGGTGTCTCGATGTGATAAATGTGTGTTTAAGTCTCCACAGAAAATGATGTAAGACTTTTCAGCCTCAGACATGCTGTTGATTTTATCATTGATCAAACGAAAAAACTGTTTTTGCTGGCTCTTTTGTCGCTGAGTTGGCGCATAAGCTGCAACTAATTTCACCGTAAACTTACTAAATTTCAAGTCCACGATAATAAGCCTACCATCATTAGAGCAATGTGAAACACTAAACACACAGCTTCCTTGCAATGACCGGGGCATAAGAATGGCGACTCCGCACTCAATAGTAGTCTTTCCATGCGAGAAAATTATATCCGATCCCCATTCAGCCTGCCAAACATAAACATCGCGATCACATGAGTGGGTTTCCTGAATTACCGCAATGTGTTTGGGAAAGTGAGAATGTAGGAATCGAAACAAAGTTCTTCTTTTGGACGCTAACCGAATGCCACGAGCATTAAATGTTAGGATTTTAAGATCAGACATACAACTTAAGATAAATTAACGTTTTCCTCTTCTTCCTGAGCTACCGTTGAACAGCGACCATAACCTTGCGGAAAAATGAGGAACTAGCAAGATTACTTGCCATCTATCGGATAGCCAATTTGTTAAACGGTACAGTGTCAATTCAGGAGCAACCAAGAAGTGTCTTATTTCAATGAATTCGTTTGAGAGTTCAATGTTATGTTCGAATACATAAGATGATTTAGTAGCCCTGAGCAATGTCCTTCTGAAATGTATAGGAACTAGAGGTGCTAATCCAGACCCCACATCGACGAACAAGCATGTTATATGGTGTGCACAAACACCTAATGAAATCCCATCCACGATATCGAAAGTGATCGAAACACTGCTGCCCCGCACCGAATGCGGCTTACAGCCAGAAACCCCTCCCCCCTGGTCCCCACCCCCACAATTTAGCGCGCCGCAAGACAACGGCGCAAGATCGAACAGCTCGATCGCGGCCCGAAGTATTGGGAGCCTCCAACAGGTAACGCAGTATCAATTTACCAAACATACTAAGCAAATACATTTGGACCATGAAACGCAGTTAAGCCCTCGAATTCACTGATCATTCCGCAGATTCGTGGTCATACCTGCATAAGTCACACTGAATCCCCAGATACCCAGCATGCAGGGGCGGGCGGCCGAGCTCGCTGACCGGCGACCCCCATGCGTGGAGTCGAAATTTAGATGGGAAGGTGTTCTCTGTAGAAGATGTCGGGATTTGCCAAATTGCAGCAGGTCGCCGGGCGAGCCCGGCCACACCGCTCTCTGAGATCTGCGGACACAAACAATCATTGTCATATCTGGCAATGCGGCATACAAGTACACGAGGGGCCGATTAGACCAGAGGGCCTTAATGCACACAGTTTGTGGCTCACATGATTCAGGAAATTAACGGAAGCGAATCATCACAGCAATACAAAACTGAATCTGGACTGAATCTGAATTACGCATGGTTAACAAAATACTGCATTAGGTAATATGACCAATTGATCATTCCAGTCAGTCACCTATTTGGCAAACTTGTTACAACGCCAGTCTAGTTACAACGCCATCTAACGGGTGAATCACACATATGGTACAGAGGGCGTTGTCATCGCATTGACCCGATGACCTAACCCAGTCAGCTGGGGATTTCATCACCACATGGTTTTCTCCCGCGTACATCACGTTTCCGATTGCATTCTATGACAAGGAGACATATTGATAGTAACCATCTCTGGCCTTTCCTAACAGCTTGTTCTACCGATCTAACCTTGGAAAGGGTGCTAGAATATAAGCAAAAACTTTTAACGAGAGTGTAGGAAAGACAAATCGACTTGGGATCATCTCAGCGCTGATAACAACTGCAATTAGATTGACTCTTCCGAATTACGTGACCGTTTGCACTCTACAACATGCTAGCAAAAACATGGCAGCAAACATTGTTTCTTACTTTTGCAAACATGATGCTCTACAAGTCGCTTTATATATCCAATATCATGTACCTGTGTGAGGAGAAGATAAAGTCAATCTACCAAGAAGAATTGAAATAACAAAATTATTAAATACGCTCACAATACCGACAGCTACAATCCAGTTAACACTTCCCTGTTTTTTGAAGATCGGCGAGCGGTGTAGCAGTATTTTAGCGGGTAGTATCGCCACTAGTGTAGGACCACAAGAAGACGTGGCCTAGGTCCATCTCCCGCGAAAACGAAGAGGCATTACTCGGCAGACGGAAGAACTGCTCCAGTGAGGATGAACTCTGCCAGCAGGTCCCACGATCCGGCAGCGAGAAGTGCTCCTGGCGATGCCGCTGAAATTCCCAGACGGCCGGCCGAGTCAGACCGAACTGTCTGAGTTAGCCGTGAAGAGAAAGGCTGCCAGCAACCTCGCCCCTCGCAGGCAGACCTGCTGTCCCTCACTGGTTTTCCTCCTCTCACTCAGTCTCTGTTCCAGCTTGGTAGCGGAGGCAATCGACCGCCCAACAGCTCCTTCAACTGTTGCTCGGAGTCAACTCGGATGTTAGCTCCCCCACTTCCTTTCGGCAATACACAATTCCCCGACGGGAAAACACCGAACGCACTTTGGCACCATTTTCTGAGCGTTTCGCTGCGAGCAGCAGCTGGTACAGTCTTTGGTGTTCAGGCACCAGCGACTCAGATAGGAAAAGTGGTGCCATCTGTCGGCGGGACTGAGAACCCGTCTGGCTCCCCGCGCGGCGACCGTCGTGCACCTGCCCTGGCATGAGGTCAAATCTACGCTCGTAAAGATCGTCTCGCTTCCGACGCACTCTCACACTCTCGGTCTCGTTCGCTCTCGGACTCCGACATTTCACTTCACCTCACAATGGTCACGTCTGAAAATGTATGAAAAGTTCCACCTCTCGTTGAGCTGATGCTGTACAATAACAGCTTAATTTTTCACATAGGGCTGGTGGGTACACTTGCTTTGCACTGCGTCACACTGCGGGAGACCCCCAGGTGCCTGGCGCTAACCCCACACCATACCACGGAGCTCCGGCGAGGCACGTCCGACCTTGACCGGTGTCAGCGCGTAACTGACCCGCCGCCGTATGGTTCCACCCACCCTTTCGGCACCGGTGGCGGAGGCGTCCCGTGCCCAGGTGATCCGAAACCCGCTCGTGGTGAGGCCCGGTACAATTTTTATCCGAGACGCCGGAAGCGCATTGGATATGACTTAAAGCCCCTCCCCCATTTCACTCCATACATGTATTCACACAACTGAAAGAATAATACACACAGACACACTCCTGGCAGGCGGATTTGTGTGGGCAAATCGTCGTGGATCGTGCGAGTGGGAAACATATTAGTTTATCATGTGGCAAGAATGTGGAGATCGAATAATAGCGACTCGTGATAAACACTTAGAAAAGCGACGGGAAAATTAAAAAGGAAAATTGCATGGGCTAATGGTTATTGTCCAACACAGAAAGTTTTCCTGGGGCTCCCAGAGTTTGTCTGGGGGACACTTAGGAATCCGTACAGTGCCCCGAGCCATGGGAGCCGAAAGCGGGGGGGACGGGGGACGTCCCCCAAATTTTTGGGTCAATAGTCATTAATGCTGTCAGGTACCGAATATGTTCAAAATTCACCTCCCCAGTCAGCACCAGCCGGGGTCTGTCCCCCTGCGAATATTCCGTGGCGGCACCCCTGCCCCGAGCCTACCTTTGCCCCCTCCTTCAGCAAATCATGGATCCACCCCTGCTGTGCTCTGAGAATTTTGATTTGGCCTTCATTGATGTGCCGGACTAAAATTTTCAGCGCTTGTATTTGCCTCTGTTAGAGCTACTAATTTAGAAGAAAATTTAAAATAAATTCCTGTGGGGTGCGGTGGTATGGTGCTTATCACACATGCTTTCTACGCCATCGCCCCGGTCCAGTGGATTTCTCGAGTACGGAGAATCCAGCTCCTGAGAGAATAACAGGAACAAGAGTCGACGACGCCGTATAACCATGGCAGTAAGTGAATTAATAAGCTCCAAAAATTGTTATTTGGATCAAAACACCCGACAGTATTAAAAGAAAATGAGGAACGCCGGAACACTAACATGGGAGAGTGAAGAAATACACGAGAATGGGATGAGCGGGACGGAAGCCGCGTTAGAGTGGTCCAAGAACAAGGGCGCGGAGCAACAGTCATGCACGGCGGGAGGGAGGGACTGCACAACGGACGAGCGAGCCACGGAGAGCCCAGGAGGTCGACGACCGTCGCGCGGGGGGGTAACGGAAAAGCGAGCCACGGATAGAGCGCAAGAGGCCGACGACAGACGCGTCTAGATGGCGTGCCTAATTGGCGAGCTCAAATATCTCGTCGATTCGGGTGACAGGATCGCGCGCCAGGCACGTTTACGATATTTACCCAGGATACATGAGCAGCGCCAGGACGGTACCACCCGCAGAAACGGCCCAATCGACTCATGTACGCAGGGTACGTTTACACCACCCTGTTTTGATCATCTCTGAGAAGAAGGACCGTGGGGAGACTCCATGCCTCATGGCATGGAAACAAATGGACGCTCGATCAAAACAATGGGAGACTACCCAGACTCGGCCAAACGTAAACAAGGGGAGTGAGTGCATGACAGGCCGGCGATGGACCAGCCGGTCAAAAATAAGGAGAGAGAGAGAGAGAGAGTTTGACATCATTTGTACCTTTTTGAGCTAATGTAGCCGGCTTTTGATGGTACAGCCTTGCTGGATAGTAACGTTAGTTCCCAGAACTGCCTCCTCATGTATCTGGGGGTAATTGTATTACAAGCGAGTGCAAGAGCACTGTGGCGGCTGGGGGAATGCACAGGTGAGACAATTGGTGTGGCACAGGGAGGGAGAGGGGAAGTGACATGGTCAAAAGAATACAGGATCTGATGGCTGATAGATCAATGAACTGCTGGCAGCACCTAAATAGAACAATTTTTACATGGTGTCAATAGAACAATTATATCAGATATCATATCCAATGAAGCAGTTATAATATTTCTGTCATAGCGAAGGCAGCCACTAACAACCGTTGAAGTGTACATAGGGTGTCAGAAAAGAAGACCCCGAAAGGCCGAAAGAAGACCCCGCCCGCCAGAAAGGCTGACCCCGATACCTCCCCCAAGTGGTGTGTCGGCCGTGGTGCATGGTGCTCTTGAATTCGCGCCGCACATATTATCTCTGGTCAGATATGTGCAGTGTATTGTGGTGACTGGTGTGTTTCTGCGGATTCAATTTGGGGGCCCCGCGCCGGGGCACTTTGGCGGGAGTTGTGGTGTCGTTTTTGTTTGGGGGACAAGCTCATGTTTTATGTTTGGGAGTGTATGCTTTGTGGATGATCTTACTGATCTTACTGTTAATATATGTGTATGGTATGAAGACAAATTCACAATTTCCCAGAAATGGTCACTGCCAGATCAACCAGAGATAGAACGCAGAAACATGAACACACTTGAACAGAGCCCACATAATGTAATATCATGCTTGCTTGATTAGATACTTGTAATTGTTTGACATGATTCATACTATTTCACCAAGGACTAGCCCCTATGAGCTGGGACAGACAACTTTTCTCTTTCTTTCCTCACCAGTTGCCAGGGGAATGAACACATTTGAGAACCATGCTAATCTCAGCTAGCACCAGCAGACTCAGTAGAGGAGCTCCTGAAAACTTTTCACAGGAAATGTGAAATTAAACCTGCTTAAACATTTGAGCTGCCTGATTGCCCACACCTCAGACAGCATAAATACAGAATTCAACATGCTGATGCATGTGCAAACATATGAAAGTATTCCAAGATATTTGAAGCCATCACACGTTTATTACATACTCATCATCATACAAAGATTAAAATAAGAAGACAATAAAAACGGAGTCGTTTTCATACCACCAGCGGACACAGGCAGTAAAGGACCACCAGGCAACCGGGCGCCATCAGGCCCCATGGACACCGACGCTCAGCTCAGTGGAAACTAGACTCCAGACAGGGGGAGACGGGTTGCCAGGAACGGTCGTCGAGGAGGAAACCAGACAGACGGCGGGCTCAGAGACGCGACGGACGCGAGGCAAGAAAACGCGGGGCGACGAGCGCAACCCCGGCGGCGCGCACGACGGGGACGGCGGGCACCACCGAGCACGGCCGACGCGAGCGGCGGCGAGCATCACGAAGCCCGGTCGACGGACACGGCGGCGGCCGAGCGGCACACAGACGGCGGCGCGAATTCCCCAGCGGCGACAGCGCGAGCGCCCCTAGCGGCGGCGGAGAAAGCTTCCCCAGCGGCGGCCGAGAAACCGCCCCCAGTGGCGGCGGCGGCGGCGCCAGTGCCCAAGCCGAGGCGACATCCCCCCCCACCGCACGCGCCAAGGTCCGCTCCCGGTGTCCCGATGAATGGAATTGGTCGGAACCAGGCCAGTGAACCTCTACCTAGGAGGATAGTGAGCTGGGACAATGAGATCAGGGTGTGGGTGCAGCGATCAGCACTTCAGACCGAAAAGGAAACCACCACCAATCCTCTGAAAAAAAAATCACCTGTCATGATTACAGTAATGAAAATGTGACAATATGACACTGTTAAGGTCCTCTCAAGAGACAGTTTAACAGGGTACAAGTTGTACAGTTTCAAATTGCATATCCCTGGACACAAGCAGTGTTTGGGATGCAACACCAAAACAGCCTCCTCAGCATTAATATGACAGGAGAGCGCCAAACAAATATTAACGTCGCATGGTTTGTCATCCTACCGGTGCTATGTACTGTACTTGGAAGAGATACTCCATAATGTAAGGAGGGGGAGGGGGAATTAAATGCTGGGGTTGACGGCCAGGCACGGTGTCGACAGGACACGGTGACAAGTAAACAGCGAAATTATCATATCGTATTGCAGTTTCGCACAACTCCACAATGATACGAGTTTGTCAGGCCGGCCTGCAGCTGACAAAGACAAAACAAAATGAGTGACATGGCGACACTAAAGGGCAGAGTTTCTACTCACCATGCTTATCAGCAGGTAATTGGTTAACAAATTAAGCTGGCTCTTAATTTAGATCTAGAGAACCCGGATCATGTTATCAAGAAACAAAAAAGATGGCGCTGACGTCGACTAGCAGGCGGCTCCACCACGCGCGCCGTCACCACCGACCCGGCCTCACCCAAGCTACATTTGTACAGCTGCACCAGGCGTTCCCACCGGACAACCGTCCGCGACAATCCGCAAAGTCTCGGCGCCCCGCCACAGCAACACAGCCAGCTCATTCATTCCGGACTTCTCCGCCGCGCTCTGCCTAGGTAGCGCGCTCCGCTTCCCCTGGCTCGACTCCGCATCCAGGAACCCGCCCCGCAGGACGGACCGCAGCCGCCGCCCCCGCCGCCAATGTCACACCGGCATCAGCTCCCCGGGGCGCGCCTCCGCGGTGCTGCCGGTCGACAGCTGCAGCTCTCTTCCAGGAGCTGCTGCTCCGTCACCAACAGCTTCTCCTTTAAGTTGAAGGTTTCTTCAATAGTAATTCTGACGCGTGTCCAAGCGAGAGGCCGCAGGCGGTACGAGGAGGCTGGCGGGCCGGCGCCAACCCTGCCTCCGGCCACCAGAAACGATGCCGGGAGGGTCGCCGCCTCAACGCAGCGGCAGCGACGAAAGCAGCGAGGAAGAGCCGGCGCCCACCCGGCCAGGGCCGAGGCCGGAGGCAAGCGGCCACGCCCTGAAATAGAGTAGGATTAGAGCCGAAGAGGGGGAAGGGAGAGGGGTAGTTTCAAATGAGTGGTCTTTCCAGAGTTGGGATATTTTTCTTGCCAAGACGGAAAATAAGCGGGTGTCAGGGTGATGGCAAGTGGACCAAGAGCATTGCTCGGTCGGGCCTCTCGTGCCTGTGATATTTATGAATTCCGTAATTTTGATCACGATATTGTACATAGAAGTGGGTGTTGCTTGCTCTTAATGACAGATTATATTTCCCTTCTTTTGAATGTAGAAACTCCAACAGGACATTTGACGCTTCCTATTTTAAACAATTGTTCAGAAGTAAGAAACGTAGGCCGGAAATCTCACGAGGCTACCTATTCTTTCCCTAATTTTACCTAGGCAACATACTTTATTTTAGCCATTGTTAGGCATCAATATTGGTCAGTCATGATTTTTCTGACTACAATTTTAAAGAAGTTCCTAGACAGAGGGACATCGCTCAGCTCCCGAATTCTGGACGAAATCACATTATTCCAACACATAGGCGCTGATATAAATGGTGAAAATCTTTGGTAAAGGGTTGGGACAAAAGGTACAGCAAAGTGCATGGCAGTTCTTGTGTTTCGTGTCTGGTCTTGTTGTATTATGTTAAGTTTTTCAGATAGGGGCGACGGCAGCGTGTCTGTTAGGTAGCTGTGCAGAAACAGTAACTGAGACATCTTAACTAGATCTGGCAGTTTAAGAAGTCCATACTTTTTGAAAATAGGTGACGAATGTTCGAGATATGGGGCGTGGTCAATTATTCTGACCACTTTTTTCTGGAGCGTGATCAGTTTTCTCAATTTGGAGGGATAGCTTCCTGCCCAAAAGAGCTCTGCACAGTAATTGAGATGAGGTAGAATGAGGCTGTTGTACAGCAGTAGTAGGTACCTGGAGTCTAATATAAATTTCGTTCTACCAATCAGTCCAATGTTCCTGGCGATAACATTTTCCATGGCATGAATGTGGCTGTCCCATTTTAGATTGTCGTCTATAGTCACCCCTAAGTATTTTACGCTCCTCTTTTGTTCCAGAGTATGACCATTCATCACGATTCTTAAATTTTCGTTATGTCTGTTCGAGAATAGTTGGAAATTTGACTTGGCGACGTTTAGGGTGAGACGGTTGGCAATGAGCCATTGTTGAATTTGAGCAAGACTTGTGTCGATTTGTACTTGGAGTTCATTGCGGTTATTGGCAGAGAAAAGGAGGGCCGTATCATCAGCAAACAGAAGAAACAGTGGGATAGATGAGCTCAGTTGTAAATCATTAACATAAAGAAGAAAAAGGAGCGGGCCGAGCACTGACCCTTGGGGAACGCCAAGGGAAAGTTGTTTGCTATTAGATGATAGAGCGTTGTTTAATTTTACAGTCTGAAGTCGGTCACTTAGGTAGGACTTAAAGAAACAGAGTTCAGTGTTTCTGATTCCATAAAATTCAAGTTTTTTTAGCAAAATTTCGTGGTTGACGGTGTCAAAGGCTTTAGAAAGGTCCAAATAGATAGAGGCACAGACTTTTTTGTTCTGGAGGGATGAGGCAACAAAGTCATAAAGAAGAGCTATAGGCATAAAAGTACTATGTTTTTTCCGAAAACCGAATTGACTGGAGGTTAGGATGTTTTCTTCCTCAATGAAATGCGAAATTTGACTGAATATCAGCTTTTCAAATACTTTGGATATGACTGATAATATTGCAATAGGCCGGTAGCAGCTAAATGATGAACGATTTCCAGATTTGAAAATAGGAACAATTTGTGCTTTTTTCAGTACAGATGGGAATATTCCTTGAGCAATGCATTTGTTGAATACATGGGATATGACTGGAGACAAAGTTTGGTTAAGGAGTTTTAAAATTTTGGTGCTAATACCATCATGACCGGCTCCGGAATTGCGCAATTCATTGATAATATTTGTAACAAATATAGAGTTGACTGGAGAGAAGCGGAAGGAGCTAGCAACGGGGTGAGTAGAATTTAGAAGCGATAAAGGGATCCACGGTAGATATTGGGAGATTATTATCAAGTGATTCACCAACGGAAGCAAAGAAAGCATTGAACTGATTGGCGATAGCAACAGGGTCACGGATAACATCATTTCCAAGTTCAAAATTATCAGGCATTGAATTGTTTGACTTACTTTTCTTAGCTAGCCCCAATAAGACATCCCACATTTTTTTAGGTTCAGTTTTATACTCGGAAAGTTTCCTCTCGAAGTATGCCTTTTTCGCATTCCTGATGACAGCAGTGAGGCAGTTCCGGTAGTTTTTGAAAACACGTTCGTTTTCGGGAGTGGCGGAACGAATAAATTTCCTATGAAGGTTATTTTTATTGTTGATGCAGCGCAGGATGCCAAACGAGATCCAGGGTTGGATCGGTACTTTTTCCTATGAAATTTTTTCAACGATGCTTTTGAGATTTCGTTACTAATAGTTGAGAGCAGGTGCGTGGCAGCTTCATCAGCATCCGCGATGCTAAAGGTATCGATGAGCTTAACACTTAAATTTTGTCTCACTTCCTCAATTTTCCTGAAGTCAAAAACATTGTTAGGGCGGTCCTTGAAAGAGGGGGAGGTGGGGGTTTTGTGTCAAAATTGAGGCAGATAGGGAGGTGGTCACTGATGTCTGAAATCAGGACTTTGTTGTTTGATGCAAGTGAAAGGTCACTACAAAGAAAATTATCAATTAGACTTTTGGAAGAAGATGTTACGCGAGTGGGAAGAGAGATGCAGGGGAACAGGCCTGCAGATAGGATGATGTTGAAAAATTGCGCACTATAGTCAAGAGAACCAATTTTGAGCAGGTCTATGTTGAAATCCCCACCGAGAACACATGATTTATTTTCTGTGCCAATTTTACAGAGCGTATGATCTATGTAATTCAGAAATATTGATGGGGGAAAAGATGGTGACCGGTACAAAGAGCCGACTATACAGTTTTTCGAAGTGTCATTTTTTAACTCAATGAAAACTGATTGGTGTTCAGGTGAGGAAGACTCCAGGCCCCCACGTCTGGTGTACGAAATGGAGGATGAGATATATATGGCTGTGCCTCTGCCCCTAGTTACTTCCTGGTTGGATGTTTCAAGCGAGTAATTGTCAATTTGGAATGAATCAGTTAGGGAAGAGTCAATCCACGTCTCAGTTACAAATATAATATCTGGCTTTTTGTTCAGTTCTAGGAGAAATAATCGGAGGGAATCAAAGTTCTTTTGAATACTGCGAATGTTGATATGTACAAAAGATAGGCCAATATTTCCCAACGCATTAGCAGTATGGGCATACTTGCAGTCATCAAGAAGTGATTGCAGGTTTAGATTTTGTGTAAGGGAGTCATTTTCGAGGGTTGCGAATTGGGGAGAGAACCTATCAGCAATTTTAACTGCAGTACTTAGAGAGGGAGAAAAAGGGAGCGCACACGAATACTATATATATCAATAGGGAGATAATTCCTATATGAGCAATCCAAAACAGACACCTACTCCTAAATTTAGATAATAAAAGTTATTGAAGAAAAACACTTGAGGTCTGCAAAAAAGCTAACAACTGATACTTTTTCACACAGGTACACAATTCTATTCATACCCCATACATTGTTGGACTGACAAACTGAAAAAGGAAAAGAAACAGTTGAGTATCCCTTCGACCATGTGTAGGATCTAGATGGGTGGAGTTTGAACATGAGAGGACTTTAGCTGGACAATAAATCAGAGTGTAAAGAGAGAAATGACCACTTTTGGAGAAATACTAGAGGCGGGACATGTTACACTATTCATATTACATGTTAGGAGCGATACATGTTCCACTATTCAGATCGCCTTAGGGGGCCTTGAGGGGCCGACCACTTCGACTCCTACTCTGGGATGTTCCCTGGGTGTTTGTGTCTGGGTATACAATGCAGGGCTGAGCTCTGTAAGTGGGGCTGGCAGGAGCTGGGCCTCCTCCAACAGCCGGGATAGCCTCTCCTTGGGTGCTATGGGTGATATTTGGCGAGACAGGATCCTCACACCGTGGATCACGCCCCTTGGCAGGAGTCCCAATAGCCAGAGACTTGGCTGATGCAGCAGCCAGAGGGGCTCCGTCAACACTGGTCCGCATATCCCCTGTCACTCCCTCATGTTCTGAGTTAAAGGGAGGAGCTGGGCCCCTCTGCATTACAAGACACTGCTGGAGGGGAGCCAGAGACAGCACCATCCACTGTAGTTGCCAGCATCTTAGGATGAGTCTCTGCATAGGCGTCCATGCCACCAGGGGACACAGGCTGCCCACACAGATTATCAGACCCCTGCCCCACCTCTCTCTCATAGAATCGGGCAGAGGACTGATTGGGTGGAACAGCCATCCCATCAGTCAAAGAGGCGCCAGGTTGCCCGGCAGACAACAACACAGGCGCAGACCCCGCATCAGCAGGCGCTGCCAAACCCGACAGGAGAGCAGACTGGGAGACCAAGGACACAGCCCCAGAACCAGATGCCGGGCGCAGCACAGCACCATCCCGCACCAGGCCGGAGCCTGCCACACTGCCCTGCGACCAACAAGCAGACCTCATTCCACACAGGGCTAGTATGTCCTCCCTAGTGGCACCAACACCCACCTCCACCGCCCTGCTGGCACCCCTTGGCCGGATGAAAATCCTGCCCTGGGAGGTGTAGTGAGTGTGGAAGGGAGACCTCTCCTTCGGGTAGTGCAAGTCCTTGATAATTCTGACAACAGAGAGTCTTTCAGATGTTAGACTCTCATGGATTGAGAGGCCAAGCTTTTTAGGTCTTGTGCGTTGTCTGTATACTGCATCTCGCTCTGCATAGTTGATGAACCGGAGTAGCACAGTGTTTTTGTTCCTGAGGCGGTGGCAGGCAGAGATAGCAAGGGGATGAATGGTGATTCCTAAGTAGTCCCTGATCAGGTTTAGAACAATGGCCCGGGTGTCCTCCCCCAAGCAAAATGTTGGAACAGCTTCTCCAGAGAAAAGGAGGGTTGTCAGACGGCTGTATTGGGCCTGGATCTCAATGGCAGTCTTCAGTTTAGTCTGAGTGGACTCAAGTGCTAAGCACTGGTTCTGCAGAGTGGTTGCTTTGATGTCTAGTTGGTCACAATTAGTATTTACAGTTGCAAGATTAGTTTCAACTGCTTCACGTCTTTCAATATTTTCAGAGACAACAAATTGGATGCCTTGGAGCTCAGATTTGAGGTTGGAGACCACCTCTTTGAGATTCTCCACCTCTTTCTTAAGAATGGAGTTTTCCTCGGTTATTTTCTCAAAACGGGAATCAATGTACTTGGCGTTGACTGGGGCCATTGCTCCTCCAATGAACGGGATGTAGTCTAGGGTTGATGATTTCTATCTCACAATGTCCAGGAGACCCCACACAGATCAAAAGTGTTCCGATTCTGCCAGTCCAACAACAAGGGGAACACTCTAACAGTTCATGGTAAGGAAATAACTAGCCAAATATACAACAATATTACTAGGTACCTGCAAAAGGCAATCAGCGATATACCTATACTAATCCAATGAAAAATTGGTACTCTTCCACCTATACCCAAAACAGTTTCCTTGCTGAGGGGGTTCAAATATAACAGAGGTGGAGCCTGCCTGATAATTCGCCTCTATTTAATCCTACCTTATTGGAAAAGATGGCGCGAGCTCAAGGCAGCTCCCACCCAGAACGACAGCAAACCGCCGCCGCCGATCAGCGAATTTAGTATCAGCTGTGCTACTGTAAGGAATAGTTTACAGGACCATGCAGTATCTAAAAACGACATACCTAGTCTATCAAAGCTAAGCTGCTGTCTGCAATGGGCCAATTACTACATAACTGCCCTCCCTGATATTGAAGCTACATGTGACAAAGGACCAAAAATAGGTTATTGTGTGGGAAAGACCTGCCGATGTGAATGCATACCTACATTGACATATAGACATACCTACATGAGTGAGACAAAAAGGGTGTGGACCACCCATACCTGTCAAGCATATTAGGTAGTCAATGTGCAGACACAATTCCAGTCAGAGCACATTGCTGATACCTTGTACCTTGTACCTTGTACCTTGTGGTTATCAGACTAAGGGAGGCTACTGAAAGCCTGTGAAGTCTGGTCCCGACGAGCTCTTTACCAGGATTATCAGGGCTTAGTCTGTATCTGGAATCGTGAATTTAAGGTCTGACCAGTGAGAGTCCAGCCTGGCCTTGAAGGCTCCGGTCGATGGTGCGGTGACGACGTTGGCTGGAAGACTATTCCAGTCGTTGATAACTCTGACCGCAAATGCGTTGCGTCGAACCCTTGTGGTTGCTGTGGGTTTAACGAGCTTGTGTGGGTGACCTCTAGTCCGGGAGCTACCGTCACGCTCGAAAATGTCCGGGGCAAGATCGAGGTGCGAGTGTAAGATCTGGTAGACGCGGATCATGTCGCCGCGTTTACGTCTGTAATAAAGCGAGGGCAGGTCTAAGTCTTGAAGGCGCTCACGGTACGGCTTGTCTCTGATTTCCTGAACCATTCGGGTAGCACGCCTCTGAACTTTTTCTATTCTTCTCTGGTCAGTCCGGTTGAAGGGACCCCAGGTCAGATTTCCGAACTCCAAGTGAGGTCTCACAAGCGTCTTGAACAGGAGTGGCAGAGATGACTTATCGATTTTCCTGAACGATCTGCGTATCACTGCAAGAATTTGGTTCCCCTTGGAGGCAGCTGTGGCTGCATGTTTCCGGAATTTGAGCTCACTGTCGATGTATACTCTGAGGTCCTTTTCGGTGTTGGAGCTTTGTAGTATTCTGGTTCTCATTGAATAGTCTAGTTGCGGGTTGGCTTGACCCACATGAAGCACGGTGCACTTATCCTCGTTGAAGGGGAGCTGCCATCTGTCAGACCACTCTGTAGCTCTGTCTATGTCCTCTTGTAGCTGAGCTGCAGAGGGTCTGTGAGTGATGGGTGCATAAATCTTGGTGTCGTCAGCGAATATTTTTGTAGCAGAGCTTATCTCGTCGGGTAAGTCATTTATGAAGACCAAAAACATCAGTGGGCCGAGCACAGAGCCCTGAGGTACGCCACTGATTACAGGGGCCCAGCCTGACGTACTGCCGTTGATGACTACTTGTTGTTGTCTACCAGTGAGAAAACTCTCAATCCAGCGAATAAGTTTCCCTGACACACCGTAGCCCCTCAACTTGTTGAGAAGCCTTGCATGTGGCACCGCATCAAAAGCCTTACGAAAGTCCAGGTAGATACAGTCTAAAGCGTTGCCGGCTTCTATGCAACAACTCCAATCATTGATTACTTCGAGCAGTTGGGAATCACATGATTTCCGTGGGAGAAAGCCATGTTGGTCGGGACAGAATAGATTGTGCAGTGTCAGGTGCTCAAGAAGCTGGTCGCGGATGATGGCTTCAAGCACTCTACAAGCAATGATGTGGCGTCTTGTGTTATTCAGGTTTCCACCCTGTTCCTGAAAGCCTTTCTGACAACCCTAGCCCAACAGGGAACCTCAAGGTGAGCCCATACTGATACAGTGAGCTGGAAGCATTTCTTCTTAAAGAATATGCCAATCAAGGTGAATTTTGACCCAAGCTATTCAAAACTGACAAAGAGATCACAAGAAACATATATTACAAAATAATGTTAATAATGCTACTCTCCTCTTGCTGTATCGTGCATATCTTTGCGTATGAATGAAGGAATACATGTTATGGAATCAATTGGTTCGGGTTCTGATCTCACCGGGGAGGACGTGTCCAGCGAGCTCTCAGCGCAGTGGCAACACACAATAACAATTCAAACACTCATTACTACTATACACTCACACATAAACCTTTGCATGTTTGGCCTTGTATATTCAAGAAAATAGAAGATAAATACAAAATGCCATGTCAACGGTCTCCTCCAGCAACACCAAGAGGAAAAAACTTAAAACTTGTCTCGTTATTGGATAGTGCACCACCAATCGCCTCACGTTCGGATGGCGCGGACAGTACGGAAACAGAGGCGGACAGCGGTAACAGCAGAGATAACGCCAACACAGTAACACGTGACAGTGAGGCAAGAAGTGCTACTGCATCTTGTGTCACTCGTGACCAGGGGGAAATCTCGTCTGAGACATCTTTTCCTTGGGTCGAAGTTGGGCGCGGGGACGGGTGGTGAGAAAGAGTGTGACTGTGGTGGCGAATGCGCAGGGTCCACAAACTAACAACAACACACCACGAGGAGGAGGAGGAGGAGGCTCCGCCTCAGTGTCGTCTGCACCTGACGTGGACTGCGAGAAGGGTGAGTCGGTAACCAGGAAAGGAATCAAACTCCCTAAATTAGACCTAGACTCGGCAGGCTCCCTTGCAGACAAAGAGCAAGAGGAGAACCCAAACGATGGGAGCTCTCCCCTCACCCCGGTAGGACTGGTATCCCGAGAAGTTAAGAAACTTGATAGTGTTGCTCAAACTAAGCAAAACGACCAAATCAATAAGCTCGAGAGAAGCGGGGACTCGAACAATGATTCCCATGACTACAAATGCAAAGGTGGTTCAAACAAGTTGTGTGGATTACTTGTGCGGGATGGTGAGGATGCTCTCCAGTGTGACAAGTGTCTTGAATGGTCCCATGCAGCTTGTCAAGGAGTCTCAAAGTTGGCCCTCAAAGCCATTGACAAGCACCACCCTATCCTGATGTGGCTTTGCCACGAGTGCAAGGTTTGGCTTAAAACCGAGGACAAGTCTGCTGCGGAAGCCACATCCAATCACAAACAATGGGAGTCTTTGGATAGGAAGATCACTAGCCTGTGTGAGCACTCACATTCCTCCAATAAAGACTTAAAGAAGCTAGAAACATCCTTCACTCAGCAGATGCAAAACATTGAAAGAACCCTCAAACACCAAGATGTCATCCTCCACAACCAAGCCCAGCTGATCCAAAAGGGCTTGAAAGAACAGGGGGACCTCAAATCATCATATGCAAACATTGTGAAAGGCAGTTGTGACAAGGTAGTGGAAAGTGTCACCAAGAAGATGGATGATGCAAAAAGGTCTACCCACAGCTTAAGCAACAAAGATGCAGGTGCTATCTCTGAGGTGTTTGACAACTTCATAGATAGGGACAAAAGAAAAAGAAACCTGGTAGTGCACAATCTTCCAGAGCAGACTGGCAACACTCCAGGTGAGCGCTCATTGGCAGACAATGAGATGTTTGTGACCATGACCAGGGAAGTCTTCCACACAAATGTCAGGGTTAACAAATCATTCCGGGCCGGCAGAGCTACTCAAGGTAAGCCACGTCTCCTGATACTGACCCTGGAGGACGAAAGAGTTAAGCACGATCTCTTGAGGATGGCCCCTCAGCTCAGAAGCTCTAATAATTGGAGTCACATCTACTTAGGCCCAGACCTAACACTGAGCGAGAGGACTGAAAACAAGGCACTACGAGATGAATTGAAAAGGCGCAAGGAAGCTGGGGAGACCAACCTCATCATCTATAGAAAACGCATTATTACAAGAGGAAGTCCCATGATTCACACTCGAGATGCAGGATCTGCTGCAGCTGACCACAGTGATGCTCAACCATCCCTCACCATCTCCAATGCCTCATCGCAGATCAACCAGCCATCCAGTGGGCAACCTCAGGACACACCTATGGAAGGAGCAAGTGGACCATCCCTCTCCAGCAGCACTCTCCCAACTTCAATTTCAACCAGGATCCTGAATAGAGAAAACTACTCTGAGGCATCTGCTGCAAATACAGGGAATGCAAATGTGCTGAGGGCTGACCGTCCTGCACGACCGCAGGCAACTCCCTATCAACCCAGTAAGTGACGCCAAGATCATGAGTCTCAGAAATCCAGCTTGAAAATACTCTACACTAATACAGACCAATTTCTCAACAAAAGAGATGACCTGTGCTTGGTTATTGCAGGCAAGGAACCCGATATCATCCTACTGACTGAGATTATACCCAAAGCCCAGCTCCTACCCATCTCCCCTGCTCTTCTCACAATCCCTGGCTACACAGTCTATCTGAATTTTGATCCTGCAGTTCCTCGTCTGGGGATGTCTGGAAAGCGAGGAGTGTGCATCCACATAAATGACAGGCTGAAGGCTACAGAACTGGCAATCTCTGGAAGCAACCATGTTGAACATTTATGGATACAACTCAGATTGGCGGGTGGTGACAGGCTTCTGGCTGGGTGCATTTACAGGAGTCCTTCCAGCAATGACAACCTAACCATGTCCAGTCTGTCTAGCCTGTTTCATTCTGTATGCAACCTGAACCCCTCCCACCTACTCATTGTTGGTGACTTTAACCTCCCACATATCAACTGGGTGACTTCTACCTCCTCTGCTCCCTCCTCTCACATTTCTCACTCTTTCCTGGAACTGGTCCAGGACACTTTCCTTTTCCAACATGTCCTGCAAGCTACAAGGATTAGACCAGGTGTTACCCCAAGCACACTAGATCTTATTCTGACCAATGAATCTGAAATGATCAACCATCTTGACTACCTACCAAGTCTAGGTGCCAGTGATCACCTTATTCTACAATTCTCATTCTGCTGTTACACCCCCCTGTCCAGCCCCTGAAGAGTAGGCTGAATTTTCGGCGTGCTGACTACGCCAAACTACGCCAGCTGGCTCAGAACACGGACTGGACTGTTCTGCACGGGCCTGATGTTGACACCGCCTACAATAGGTTTATGGATATTTATGAAATCCTCGTTGAGGGCTGTATCCCATCCCACAGACCCAACCCGAGATATAACCAAATCTACATGACCCGAGAAGCATACAGCTTGAAGAAAAAGAAGGAGAAAGCCTGGAAGGCGTACGTACAATCTGGAGGGGAAATCGAACACCAACTAAACTACGCACGATACACTACCATCAGCAACAGACTGAGAGGTTTGACGCGGAAACTCCTCTTCGACCATGAAGCTAAAATAATCGGCAGCCTTCAACAAAGTGTGAAACCTTTCTGGAAGCATGTGCACTCCAGAATGAAGACCAAGACCAGAGTTGATGACCTCACAGACGATGCAGGCATGGTTCACAGCTCTGATCTGGATAAGGCCACTCTCATGAACAATGTCTTCTCATCGGGTTTCACCATTGAGAACGTAGAGCAATTTCCCTCATTTGAAGAGAAGTTCAGGGGTACAGCCCTCCAGGACATAGTCATCAACCCAGGTCTTGTTCAAACCCAGTTGAAACAACTCAAACCTGCTGGAGCCCCAGGTCCTGACAACATCCATCCACAGGTGCTTCGGGAGGCAGCTGAACAACTTTGCACTCCTCTCTCCATACTCTTCCAGCAGTCCTTCAACTCAGGTGCACTACCAGTGTTGTGGAAGCAAGCCTCAGTGGTACCTGTGTTCAAGAAAGGCAACAAGCAGAGTCCAGGGAATTATCGGCCAATCAGCCTGACATCAATCATATGCAGAGTGTTTGAAGCCATTATTCGTGATCAACTGATGCGACACATGACTTCCAACAACCTCTTCACATCAGCCCAACACGGATTTCGGCCTCATAGGTCATGCGACTCCCAACTACTAGAGATGATGGATGATTGGAGCCGGTATATTGAGGCCGGACAGCCTATTGACTGCATCTACCTGGACTACCGCAAGGCGTTCGATTCGGTACCACACAAGCGTCTCTTATGCAAGCTGAGGGGATATGGAGTGCAAGGTAGGCTGCTCACCTGGATTCGGGCCTTCTTGACTGACCGGCAGCAAAGGGTAACTATCAACGGCTGTGAGTCGCCCTGGGCTCCGGTGGTCAGTGGTGTCCCACAGGGTTCGGTCCTAGGCCCGATACTATTTTTGATCTTCATTAACGACCTCCCACATGAAGTTCATTGTGTTACTAAGATCTTTGCGGATGACACTAAGTTGTACTCGCCACTGACTGATGCACATCAACCATTGAGACTTCAGCAGGACCTCAACCGTGTCACTAACTGGTCAGAAGTCTGGCAACTACCATTCAATACCGCAAAGTGCTCTGTGTTACGCATTGGTACAAGTAACCCCAACATCAGTTACACCATGCAGGGAAATACACTTCAAGAAGTCAGTGTGGAGAGAGACCTAGGAGTCCTGATCGACGCCACCCTGAAGTTCCGGGACCATGCTGCCTCTGCCGCCTCCAAGGGCAATCAGATTCTGGCGGTAATTAGGAGATCCTTCCGCAAGATTGACCGGACATCACTACCACTTCTATACAAGACACTCGTGCGCCCACATCTCGAATATGGAAACCTGACCTGGGGCCCGTTTAATCGTGCGGACCAACGAATGCTCGAGAAGGTCCAGCGACGGGCAACTAGACTGGTGAGACCCATTCGCCACCTGCCATATAGCGAGCGACTCAAAACCCTGGAAATCCCTACGCTGTACTACAGACGCAGACGCGGCGATATGATTCGGCTCTACCAGATCCTCCATGCCATGCTGGACGTCGACCCGGCTCAGCTTTTTGAAAGAGACAGGGACTCCCGCACGAGAGGACACCCTTTCAAACTACTTAAACCAAGAGCTGTAACAAGAGTACGACGGCAGGCCTTCGGAGTCAGAACGGTCAACGACTGGAATTCTCTACCAGCTGATGTGGTCTGCGCTCCCACCTTGAATGCCTTCAAGGCACGCCTCGATAACCACTGGACTGTGCACATGTACACATGTCCTGACACCGACTAACTCTGAAATTGCGCACATGAGCTCGCTGCGACCGAACTCTACAGGCTCTCCGATGCCTCCCGAGGTCCGTATCCCCTAAGGTACAAGGTAAGGTATAAGGTACAAGGTAGGTACAAGTCAGTTTGAGTACCTAAATCACCGCTCTATCGTTTATTTCCCGGATACCTAGGTACGTATCTGAGAAAATCACACGATATTGATACACCTACCTCAAATTTCTAACCTTTCTGGGTTGTCATCAAGATTATAGCTCGCACTTTATGAACAGTTTTTTTATAATTAAATATACCAACTACCACATCATTGGCAAATGGCTTCGCTTGATAACGCTTGATATCAATTCTCTCTTTCCGTTGCTCTGTATACGAGGATGAGGAGCCGGAATTATGCATACAATCACGGCGCACCAATCAAGCACGGTCATTTCTCTGGAGTATTAAAAAATTATCATCATGAGCATATCAATATGCTGTGTTGCATTCCTGTATTTAAAAACTATATTTTCTAATTTATAAAATTTAAAATAGATAAAAATCAAATAAATATAAGCAGTTTCCATGCTTCCAAGCTTGCCGCCGTTGTTGTTGTTCTACTTCTTCAGTTTTTGTTTACCTATCTCACGCCTGAACCCAAGAGGTTGTGTGTCTAACCCCCCCCCCACCAAGAACCAAGTTTACCTATGTCACGGACAACATAATCCGTGCTTATGTTGATTTGAAACTTTAGATTTGTCTTTTCATCAATTGTCATCATCTTCTTGTGTGAGTATCTCTGGGGTTCAATTTTCATTTGAATCACGCAATTTATTGGATGGAAAAATTGTAAAAGAGGGAGGAAGTGTAGGAGCTGTTTTGTCCTGAAGAAATTTGCCTCCATCATGACATGCCAGTCTGCAAATTATGGCAGCAGGCCAGACGAGTCGCACCAGCCATCTAAAATTCTCGCACCACCAGTCTCCAAAAATTCGCACTAACATGCCACATAGCAGGGAAAAATGCACCCATTCCTATCCCTGCAATGCAATGCTACCTCAATCATTATTCAGTTAATTAAGGGCTTTTCATAAGGCCCCTCCTGTGTCTTAATAGCAACTCAGCCATTATTTGTTTATTTTAAGTGTTACTAACCTTACCTTAGGTTACCTTAGGTGTACGGGTCTTTATGAGGCACGCTAGGTGCCTGTTTTGCCCGCTCTCATCGAGCTCATTACAGGTATAGTGCTTGACTACGTCGGGAATGTATAAATGTGCTCGGCCCAGTGTCTGTCGATGTTATTCTTGAATGAATCAACAGATGGCGAGTCGACGACCCAGTCGGGAGGCTGTTCCAGTCGGACACAGTACGTACTCCAAAATGGTTCCTTCTTGCCCTCGTTACTGCACGTGGCTTCCCAACCTTGAAGCTGTGACCACGCGTAACACCGACAGGTGGATCCGTGAAGAACTCTTCCTTGCTAACTCCCAGCTGGCCGTGCATCAACTTAAAGACGAAGATCATGTCCCCCTCTTGCGCCTGTACCAGAGGGACGGAAGCTTGAGGAGCCTAAGCCGCTGCTCATAGTCCAAAGGCCGCACAGAGGGAACTAGTTTCGTAGCACGACGCTGGACCCGTTCCACCAAAATTTGGTCAGCCTTGTTGAAGGGGCCCCACACCACATTGGCATATTCGAGGTGCGGTCTGACAAGGGCCTTGAAGAGAAGGGTCATCACATGCTTGTCCATGTGGACAAAAGTCCTCTTGATGGCCCCCAGTATCTGGCTGGCCTTAGATACGGCAGAAGCAGCTTGGCGGCGGAACTTGAGCTGGTGCGTCCATGAACACACCCAGGTCTTTTTCGATGGTCAGCTCAGTCAGGGGTTGACCGCTCATTTCGTAGTGCCAATGACTATTGTTGTGTCCAATGTGGAGCATGCCGCATTTCGAAACATTGAAGGGCAGGAGCCATCTGTCAGACCATGATTCTAGTCTGTGAAGGTCCTCTTGCAAGGCACATGCACCCTCTCGACTACCTACTTCACCAAATACTTTCGCATCATCGGCAAATAGTCGGACACTACTTTGCAGTCCCTGGGGCAAGTCGTTCACGAACAAGACAAATAGTGTCGGGCCTAGGACCGATCCCTGTGGTATACCGCTGGTCACCGGGGCCCAGTCTGATAGTGCTCCATTAACCCTGACCCTCTGGCTCCTACCCGTCAGGAAAGACTTGATCCAGCAGAGAACTCTTCCTCCTATGCCTACGCTTCTCAGTTTCAGGATTAATCGCTTGTGGGGCACAGAATCAAAAGCCTTAGAGAAGTCCAAATAGGCAATATCTACCGGAGGCCGTCTTCAAGCACTTGGGTCCAGTGCTCTAAAGAGCTAAGCAGCTGGGTGGTACAGGACCTTTTCGGAATAAATCCGTGCTGAGCATCATTCAACTGTCCAGTCTCCAGCATGTGGGCAAGCAGTGCATCCCTGACCAAGGACTCCATAACTTTTGATGGGACCGAAGTAAGGCTGACAGGTCGATAATTAGATGGATTGTTTCTGCCTCCCTTTTTATAGATTGGAACTACCTCAGCAATTTTCCAATCGCTTGGTAGGTCACCACTCGAGAGAGACTTCCTGAATATGGAGCAGAGAGGAAGGCTCAATGGTGCGGCTGCCTCCTTCAGCACTCGGGGCGGCAAACCGTCAGGTCCAGGTGATGAGAACTGCTTCAGCCCTCGCAGCTTTGACTCTACCATAGCGGGAGTGATGTTGATATCTTCCAAGATCGGTCCATTCTCTTGAGGGGGGAGTGTCAGGTAGTCCATCACCAGCGTGCTCAACCGTGAATACGCTGCGGAAGAAAGCAGACAATATTTCTGCCCTCTCTGAGTCACTAGAAGCAACAGTCCCGTCTTCTCTTTTTTAGGTCTTGTACCTTGTCCTTTATCTTCGTTTGTGAGCGGGCATAACCCCAGAAGGCCTTAGGATTCTCCTTGACTTGGCTGGCTATTCGCTGCTGATGGCCCTTACGGAGGCGCCGGGACAACCTTCTAAGGTCATTTCTCTTGGTCCTATAGACTTCCCAAAGTGCATCTCGTTGGATCCCAGCTGGGGTGGTCTTGATGTTGTGCCAGAGTTTTTTCTTTTGCTTAATCATCTGTAGAGCTGATCTGTTAACATATTCCCTATTATTCTTTCGCCGGGATGAAACGTGAGGTACACAATCCTGAATCATACCCCTGACTTTATTCAGAAAGAAGGCATACTCATGTTCCATGTCAAGAGTGGAGACTGCCTGCCAATCAACCTCCTGTGCCAGGCTCCTCAGTTTGGGATAGTCACCTCTGGAAAAAGCTAGGTGGGGACGGTTTGCAGTCGGCCTAGACTTCTTCCAACATGCTATCTTCATCTTGAGGCACAAGTGATCGCTGCAGCCCAACCCTGGCATGTAGCTTACATCACGAATTGTATCATCATCAAGAGAGAAGACCAAGTCTAGTATGTGCGAGGTTTCTCTAATACGATATCTTGTTGGCCTAGTAATGTTCTGGATAAGAAAGCAGTCCCTTGTTGCTTCCAAAAAGAAATGAGATATATGGTTTGCCGGATCTGTAGACATTCCCATCTCCCAGTCAATATTTGGGAACATTGCAAATTAGCACCAGGTTGATAAAATTCGCACCACTCGGTCCTGTCTCCAAGGGCACTCGCACCGACGAGATCTCGTTGAAAATGCCATACTTTGTACACTGGATGACATGACATTGACGTTCATCGCTGATTGTTGTCCTTCCCCATACTTTTGCAGTTTTCAACAGCAAGACGATTATCAGAACAATGAATTCTGCAAGCAAGGTGAGCTATCCATGGTGAGCTATGAATACTTGAAATTATCTTAAAATACATTTTGTATAAATTGTAAGTTGTTGTATGTTTAGCCTTGGTGTCAGAGCCGGGCTTGTCATGGAAACCCCAACCCCACCATCCAAATATCAACTTCTGCAATTAAGGGTTCATTTAGAAGCCAAAGTTAAACGCCCACCAAATCACATGGACTGCCACCCCACTCAGGTACTCTGTCATAATTCTCACCCTCACTACCATGCTCACTCATTCTTTATGTGTTTGATTAATTAGTTTTTATGGGATATTTTTCTGATGGAGAAATCATTTCTCCCAATCTCCATCTCCCTATTTTATGTGGTGGCATTCCCATTATTAGGTTGTGCTGAACAAAATCTTAGTTTGTAAATATTTAGTCTTCTGGTATGTTTTCTTATGCATAAGTGCTCGGTTTCATTTTCTGGCTTCAGCTGCCCCTGCCCTGCTGTGCCGGTCCACTGGGAGGCTCTCGGGAGCACATCTGGGTGGCACATGCGCAGACAGTGTGGGTATGGGTCTGCCATTTCTTAAGCCTGAAACCTTGTCTATTACTTTATATTTTTGGGGTAGTTTTTTCTATGAATCACTATTATTTGTTAACAGATTTATGCTTCCAATTGTTTACATTATTTTCATGAATTTCGGTTAATGTGTTTGCTCTCTGTGAGCTTGCCTTTTTGGGTCTTTGGGCCTGAGCTACGCACCATGTGGTGATGGTAGTCCTGCAGGGTCCACGCCTCATGATGGAAGCAAGGACAGTGATCTGTGGACAGTGAGCTTGTGCAGATTGCAGCCTCACCTCGTCCCAGCATTTGAGTGCTGATCACTCATGAGGATCTGGCATTGTGGCCATTCCTATCGGTAGCTTTGTTGGCTAACCCCACTGTGCCTTCTTTACTGACTTGCTTACTTTACAGTGGTCTGTGGGCACTGAGCATGTGAGGATCGCGGCCTTGCACCGTCCCAGCATCTGAGTGCTGATCAATCCCAAGGATCTTTGTCAGTCTGTATCAATCCTAGCATTGTGGCCAATTCCATTGTTAGCCTTGTTGGCTAACAGTCTCCTGTGCAGCTTGTTACAGACTTTGCGCTTAATAAAAAATATATATCAAGCACTGGGTGAAGTTTTTCAATGGTCCTCTGAGTTTGAACTTTGCCATACCTTTTGAGACTTAAGACTGGAACAGTTGTCAATAGAGGAATAAAATTATTTTGAGTCTGATACTTGCTACTTCTACTGTGGCTTAGTATTCATGGCCAATATCTAACTTGCCATTTTGCAACCCCAACCTATCTGGTTTAGAATCAGATTTTTTCAAGCATACGATTTAACTTTTTCCAGAAATATAACCCATTAACTTTGCTTCACATATTTGGCTGTGCACAGCAGCTTTATCGAACATGCCCAAAATATGGACATTAATATTCAGTGTTTTATGTTGGACTTTCCAGGTTGGTGAAATTTTCTGTGAAGCAGGAGCCTCCTTCACAAGGTTAGCGAACCTCACCATCCATCTTCAAAGTGCATCGCCCTACCCTACCAACAGGTGAGCGTTATTGCTGTATTAAGGTAGTATGACGTTTGAAAATATTCGGTTCGTATATTTTAGATATAAAATACTGAGATTTCCTGGATATGGGCTGGGGATCATTCTGACAATCATATGCATGTTGATCTATCTATGCGTCATTGAATATTCGATGTTTGGTATTTCCAAACACATTGGCTCTTGATTGATTGTTTCATTATTTCAGCAGCATGGTAAGCTTTTCGAACGGCGGCTCTTCAGGGGTGGTCTAGGACCTCTCCTGTGCTAAAGAAAATCAACGATGGAAAAGATCAAAGCCATGTCCCAGTCAGTGAATCGGAACGTTTTCCCATTTTTTAAGATGCGTGGAGTTGAATGTACAAGCATATATAATGTGTCACGCGGAATAAAGAGGCAAAGGCCTTTGGTTATAATACTTTGGCATCATACTTTAAACTTAGCATATCACTTAAACCAAAGCTTTACTTAAATCTGATGTAATACTATGACATGGTCATCGAAACTGGGGGCTTGTTTTTTTCCACCTGTTTAGGCCCAGAAAACAAAATAATTACAGATGGATATTCGTGAAAGAATGCTATTTCGTTTTGTGTTCACGGTATCACGTTGGCATGTTGCAATATAGAAGAGAATAACTGAAGGGAACGTCGGGTTTCCATTGGATACACGTTTTATTAGTTTGTATCGTGTTTGAAAAAGAAGTTCTCATTAAAAAACAACAATTCATATTTTTCCTGTAGCTTTTGTCACATGTTGCATTATTGCGTTGTATGGATTTCAAGTCATTGCGTCACGCCGTGAGTTTCACATTATCGTAGGCGTGCACGTTCTGATAGCTTTCTTTGGTTTGCGAATCCTTTGTTGGATCAGAGTCTATTTCCAGTTCCTGAACTCGTATTTGAATGGCAGCATCTGCTCTTTTGTTCTAGCGGGAAGTGGCAAGACCATGAGATAGAAATGCTACGAGAAGCCGTCAAGAAATATGGAGCAGACCCTATGAAAATAAGTGAAACTCTGAAGACCCGTAGCGTGTAAGTTGGTGCATTGATGGCCACTTTTGTTACGTACTTTAGGGGATGGTTTCATCCCCCTTGTATATTTGAATCCCCCTGCTGTATTCTATTGACAGGAAACTATTCTTGATTGACAGTAAGTTTTTTCGTTTTCAATACGATTCCGCAACCATTCTATGTATCGTTTTTTACGCAGAATTAATCCAATTTTTTCTCACAAGATATTTCCAAAGATATCGATTTTTTAACCCCCGTAGAAGTGATTTCAAACAAAACCGGGTATCAGGGATTTCAGTTCATCGTCTCAGTATGTCATCTTATTTCGCAACTTCACAGGAGCCAGATTCGTAACGCTCTGAAGACAAAGGCGTTCGAGGGCCTGCGTCCGCCGAGTGTGTTGCGTCGACAGGCTGTGACACCACGAAACCCTGTTCAACATCCTCAACAGCAGCAGCGGCACCACCAGGAACCAATGCGATCCAAACCTGACGTCACCCTGAACATGCTGAACGCGGCTCAGAGGGAGCAAGACGTATCGGGGATGGACCTGGACGTGTTTGATGGACCAATTGAGGAGGTCGCATGAAACATACTGGTGTGATGAGTGTTTTTGCATCAAACATTACCATTCTGTAAATAGTACGCGAACATCACACAAGATTAGTTTGAGGTAATGGTTGTGTGTCTGGTTCCTTTAAAGGCAGTGAGGTGCTGCAAATTCTCTGTTAATTTGGTGACCTGTTTTAGGTCTCAATGTAACTTACTGGTGTTTGCATGCTTTGGTGAGTCTAAAATGTGTGTGCTTTACAAATGTGACCTGCACGGGAATGTGTTGTATGATTATGGGACATTCAAACACCAGTCCTGTACTGTACGTCAGCTCTTGCCAAAATGTGGTGTATGGGGCACATTGCCCTGCCCGTGTCATGTTACGTCAAATATGGTGTCTGGCTTTCCGTTCTCGTGTCGGGAATAACGTTACCGATAATTCCTTATTAGCGGTGAGCGTAACGAAATTCTCATCGGAGTAATACAGAAAGCTCGCTAACGCGAGTAGATTCGTAATGCTCTGAAGCCAAAAGCGTTCCAGGGCCTGCGTCCCGCGAGTGGGTTGCCTCGACAAGCTGTGACACCACGAAACCCTGCTCACCCTAAGTCGGAACTATTCCAGTCATTTTGTGTCATGATCACTTCGTGTACTGAACGACAACGCAGGCATACGGTAGGCTCAGTGGAGAAAGCACCTGCCTCGTGAGCCACAGGTCCCGGGTGCAATTCCCGGTGGGTTCTTTAAATCATTAGAGGCTAATTCCCAAAACTCTCCTAACAGGGTGAAGTTTTCCACGCTTTACAACCTTAGCAGTTTCTAGGCCGTTACGTAACACTGGCTTTCCATAACAGCTCATGCGACGTTAATTCGAACACTTCCGTAGTGTTTCGGCGTTAGCGCCAACACTTATCATAGCAATTGGTACGGCGTTAATGCAAAAACTTACCATAGCAGTTGGTGCGGCGTAAACGCATCCTAATCATTTGTCACGTCGTTAGCTCGAACGCTCACTGGCCATAGCAGTTGGTACTGCATTAATCTCAGCCTAATCAGTAGGTGCGTCGTTAAATCAAACACTAATTGATCATAGCAGTTGGTGTGGCGTTTATCCAAATCTAGGCAGTTGGTAAGTCGTTAACTCCAACACTGTTGGGTGGTTAAACCTATCTGGTGGGCGCCAAGTCTTATAGCGGTCGGGCGCCGATACTAGCACTCTGAAGGATGGTTGGGACTTGGACTAGCGACTTTTCAGTTGACGCCAAGGGTCAATCGGGTGAGGGTAAGTGTCGTATTTGCCACTCTCCTGCATCCGCTTATGGCGTCGGTAACTTTTACATTTTGGCGTAGTTTGGTTATATATTATATTTTTTGATTCATCGTAAAGGAAGGAAATGAATAAATCCGAAAATTGATCAATAAGTCTGGCCAGACGCTGGAGCAAAAAAACAGTAACATATCACTTTCGATGGCCTGCCATCGCCTCAGTATTGACCTCAGCCCAAAGGGTGCCTGATGTAGATTCATCTTTTTTAGGCTATATACCAATTTTCGCGATCTTTTTCTATTCTGAACAGGAGCTAGGACGGAGGGGTTGTTCAAAATCCCATCCGGCCGGGGTGGAAGGTGGAATCGGGAGCCAAGTGGGCGGGTGGCAATGTATGGCGTAAATGGCCGTGGAATGGGGGAAAAGGGCAAAAGCTAGGGTGGGACTCGGGCAATGATTGGAGGGATTTGCCCCGAATTGAAAAGTGAGCCACGCGTGCAAATATGTTAGATGATTTCAGTTCTTTATGTTCATTATGCAGTGAATTCCGTAAGTGGGTTGAGAGCGTGTGAAGTGATGGACTGTAAGAGATTTGAAGGCATGCGGCAACAAATTTTGAGGGGGTTTAGAGGGATTTATCGAATTTGAAATGTATTCAATTCCAGATGAAAACCAATGGATGGATGCCAGATAAATATTGGCTTTTGTTGTTGTTTTTATGAATGCGCATGTACCTACCTAGTTCCATAAAAACGTGTAATATAACTCATTGAAAATACTGTAGGTACCTAGAGTGTGAAAAGGTAAGCGTGTTGGAAATTTTAACATACTGGAAATTAAGTACCAGGGGTCTGGATTTATACTCATTGGCCTAGCTTTCATACGCAGGCCTTGTCCCGATGGCACGTGGGATCGGGCCTTTGGTGGATCCGAATACATTTCCTATCTTATCTGGATAGCACTTTTGTGAAGGGAAATTGTGACTGAAATTTAGAGAACATTGATATTGAAAATTATTTGTCCTGATTCAGCTGATCCTTATCCGTGTCAAATTGTCATGGAAAAATTCGTGTTGTGAGACCTTATCCCCAGTGTGTGATGCTAATGGCAATTTTGTGCTGGAAATTAAGGCGCTTGGTGGCAGCCAAAGCCTCCCAATTGGGAAAAAAAATTTGAGATAGCTTGGGGCAGACTCCTCCAACGGGGGGGGCATTATAACCGGTATATGTTTATCTGGACTCCATTTTAACGAAACACCCTGAGATTGGATGAAGATATCAGCTGATTGCGCCTGATCAGCGCCAATATGGCGGGCGTGGCGCAGCTAAGAAACTAATCGAATTTGATTAAGGCCTCTGATACTCATTTTATGTATTTTTAGTTTAAGTGGAATACAAGAAAAACAACGTAATCAAAACCTTTAGGTGCCCACAAACGCCGCTTCTCACTGTAAAACAACTTATTTTAGTTTCTCAATTGAAATTCATGCGCCACAGTTGAGCTCCCCTCCAACCTCCTCTGAAAAACCACCTTTCGTTTGAGAGGAGGTTGGATTAGACTTGAGATGAGCTTTGGCGAGCTGGGAGGAAGTTTAAGGAGGCACTGGACCGGGCGAGAGGAAGTTGGAGAAGCTTTGAGGAGGTTGGTTAGCAGTGTTTGAGGCTAATGGCATTTTGCTGGAACAGGCCTTAAGCTTTTGTGGGTGCCTGTAACCCCATTTCAAATGCCGGCAGGTATATGGAACCATACATATATATTTCACATTAGTGCTGCACAGTTAAAAGGCAGCACAATTACATCCAGTTGCCTGTCAGTCCGACAGTATCCCCGCCCACAGCGTGTTGTTAACATAGTCTTGAAATTTTCCTACTTCTTAGCTTCAAGGCTGCCTGGGTCATTCTGCAGCAGGAGGAAGCCCAGCAGGGAGATAGAAATATGTGTCCCCTGAACTCCTAATACTTTCCTCTGTCTTAATATTTAACATGTTTTTGTAATTATGGGCCACATTTCAGCAATACCCTAGCATAGCTGTATTGAAGTACCTTCGCTTGCTCTCCAATTTGTGTCATGTGTTTCTGTTTTTTATTAAGAGTTGTACTACAGAAGGCGACGTGGCGATATGATTGGTGTACAACTTGTCCATGGGATAACCGACAGATTATGCCATTTTTCGCCTCGACACCCAAACTCGCCTCGGGGCCATCCGTGGAGCTTGTTGGTGCAGTCTCCAGGGTTGGCGTAACTTCTTGGTGCCAGGGTGTACGTTGGAACTCTCTACCATTGTCGGTTGTCGCGCTCAAAGCCTGAATCGTTCAAAATCGGCTTGACGCTCATTGGGCCACCTTCTGTACCAAGTCCTGAACTTGTCTGATACCGATGCATCCTTCCTCTGCTCGAGGACACTTTTAGCCCTCGGTCTCTTTTCCTGGGAGGATCGCGATACTGATTCCTGGTCGTGGAATCGAGCGGGGCCTGTGGTCCCAAATTCCGAAATCGTTGGTGGTGGTGGTGTACTTAGTGAGCAGGTCGTTGTTCCCATTGATGGGTGGGTGGTATATTGGGGGAACACTGATCACAGTTTCTCCTGAGACATAGAGGCTGGCTGCACCAGCCAGTCTGCAAAGTATGACAGCAGGCCAGACAAGCCGCACCAGCCATCTAAAATTCTCACACCATCAGCCACCAAAAATTTGCACCAGTCTGCCATATACCAGGGAGAAAAACACACCCATTCCTACCCACATGGTGCAATGCTACTTCTCTTATTAGTTAGTTAGTTGAGGACTTTTCATAAGGCCCCCTCCTGTGTCTTTATAACCATATAGCCATTATTTGTTTGGGTTTTCAATGTCACCTTCCTCTCACTAGTCTCACATATTCGCACCAGGTTGGTAAAATTGGCACACCACTCGCTCCTTTCTCCAAGGGCACTCACACCAATGAGATATTGTCGGAAATGCCATACTTTGCACACTGGTGCACCAGGCTGAGAGAATGGGAACTGCAAGGATGTGGCTGACATTAGTGGTGCCAATGTTCCAGGAGCTCTTCCCAGATGCCCAGATGTCTTGTGAACCATGCCTCTGCTTAGAGTTCCATTTATCACACTCTACTTCAACTTGGAATGGATTTTGCATGACTTGCAGGTCCAAAAACTTGTAGGCAAAGTGTTCTTGTATGTCTTTAAAAATGTATTGTGTGAGAAGCAAATGTGTATGGCTTCAAATGAGACAATGGTCGTAGGCCCTAGTGTCCTCATCAGCCTTTGTTTCTGGTAAGAGCAAGGGCCTAAACCAGCTCACAATATCTTTTGAATGCTGGCCCTGACTCATGGTTACTTTTAGGTGTTCCAGAAGTTTTCTCAGTAATGGATGGCAACCTGCACACAGTCTCAGATTCAGATGACTCAAATGAAGAATATATACCTCTCCACAAGCGGCTGAATCTCACCAAATCAGGGAAGCATGGTGTGGAGCTACCAGCGGCCATAGAGTCACAGCTGCCAGTCTCGTTGGAGTGCCGCTCTGTCACACCACCTGCTGCCCATACAGCTGCTTCAGACCCACAGAGTATTGGCGGTGGCATTGCAGCTGCAGCAAATAGTGAACATCGTCAGTTCGAGCGGGAGGAGAAGAAGAGGAGAAAGGAGGTGCAGAAACGACAGAGGCAGGCTGATGCTGCTGTCAAGCGCAGCCTCAGACCAGAACATTGCCAGAAGAATATTCATGTGTTGCTGGATGCCCGTTTGCTGGAGTTAGACGGCGGCGCTCAGCTGTTGGCGGCACTCCAGGCCAGTGACGTCACCGTACACGTCACTGGAGCTGCGGCCTCCGAGCTACCGGCTGTGGTCACCTGGCAACGTGACGTCACAGACAGTAACAGCCAGTTGGTGGGCCGCCAGGACGAAGACCAGGTAGTGGCCGTGTTGGACGCGGGAACTGCAGCTTCGCTGATTGAGCAACAGATGGCGGGTGGGTCGCCGACGCTGACGGAGTGCGTGCAGCAGTTGCGGCGGCAGTGGTCTGAACGCCAACTGACGTTGCTCTGCTGGGGGATCGACCGATTCTGCCGGACGAAGACTCTGGCGGGCTGTTACCGACAACCTGAAACCGGACAGGAGAATGGCGCCAGCAGGCGGAAAAAGCGCGCGCCCAAACTGGATCGCCTACAGCTGGAGGCGGCTGTGGTCGATACCTTGCTGGATACGGGATGCAACCTCGAGTTTGTGGACACGCCGGAAGATGGCGGGCTGTTTCTCACTCAAATGTCCAAGGCCATCGCCGAGGCGCCATTCAAGAGGCGGCGGGCTGCAGCGCCGGGCTGGCTGCCTGACTCCGAGCTGCCTCCGGTGAAGGTGGACCGCCAGCTGCGTGGTCTCCGCCGGCTATGGCCGCAACAGCTGCGGCAGCTGCCCGCCGCCAGCCTAGAGGCCGCCCAGGCCATCGCCGACGTGTACCGTAGCCCCCGCGCCCTGCTGAAGGCCTACTCCGGCTGCAGTGGTGAGCAGCAGCGTCAGCTGGTGGCAGACCTGTCCGTGCGCCGCTGTGTGGGCCCGCTGGTCTCCTCGCGGCGCGTGGGTGCCGAGATGAGCCGACGACTGCACCTCAGCCTTACTGCGATGGACGCCGCTGTCCAGCTCTGAGTCATCGGCCACCAGTGCTCTTCACAGCTGGACAAATCGACCAGACACCACCCACTTCGCAATTCAAGATCATTGTGAACAATGAAAATCCTCTCATATGTATATAATTGTGTCCGTTTACATTTTCAAATAAACCCCATAACCGTCATCAAAGCGTGTCATTCTGGCATATGCAGTGATGGCATATGACAATTGATAACTTTTCCGCTGATGCACTTGTGGTATCTGCTCCATAAACATTTGTTAACGTTTTAGAACTTTGATTTAGAGCACACATTACATTCAAGTTGTGTGGAATTTCGCTTGAGATCATTTTTAACATAACCTCTTTCTTTTTGTGGTACTCAGTGGTTTGCTTAAAAATGAAGCATTCGTCAAACAGTAAAACACCATTTCTTGTATGGTAACTATAATGCGCACAGAACAAACCACGAATCGACCTTCTTGTGCACTGGAATTTATAAATTTAAGAACTGGTTCACTTCACTCGGTTCCTTCTAGGCAAGGATTCTTTCTTCCTCCTCTACGTTGTCGAGCTGGAACAGGTGCGAGTTGCCCTTCATCAGTATGAATAGATCGGAAGTTCATGAATATGAGGGTCTTAATCCTGGATTTCCAGACGTCTGAGCTCATTGAGGACATCCTCTGTAACGCGGGTGAGCTGAGGATGGTCGTGTTGCAGCGCTGTGCGCGGGGAAGAGGCCGGTGGACGGTTGGACATTCCACGGACATCCCACCGGAGAATCATACATCGCACGCCTCGATAACTGATTCGGACAGTAAGGCACGTGGGGGGGGGTTGGAATGCTCAGTGGACTGGTTTGTCAGCCGAAGGTCTTCTCCGGCCTCTCCTCTTGGGACGTCCCCGACCCTGTTCTCCTCGGCATCATCTAGTTTTTCCCCAGCTTCGGCAATTCTTATAAATTTAAGTTGTCTTAGCACTTGTGAATACAACTGAGAACGGCACAAATTTGCTGTCCGATTTCGGCGGTTGATTGAGTGTAACGGAAGAACAAAATTTGAACAGAACGTAAGGAAATGGAAGTGGCACAGTCATGTAGCTGCTTTGTTTCAATTTGATGTGTTGCATTTTCAAGCAAGGCGGTTACCCCACTTACCAATATCATACTACATACCAGGGGTGGTCGTTTCCCCAGCATAAATCAATTGGTCCCAGTACGGACCCAGTTGGTCCCAGCACTAACCCAGTTGGTCCCAGCACTGACCCAGTTGGTCCCAGCACTGACCCAGTTGGTCCCAGCACTGACCCAGTTGGTCCCAGCACTGACCCAGCTGGTCCCAGCACAGACCCAGTTGGTCCCAGTACTGACCCAGTTGGTTCTGACAGGGTCCCAGCAAGAATCAGGTTCCAGCGTTGGTATACTGAACCAAAAATAGAACCTATAGTGAACACCTTCATGTGCCATTTTCCTGTTCTCAGTATTGAAGTGTTGTTTTAATTCAAACTTTTCTCTGCAGGCTTTTGACGCATCAATTGCATCAATGTATGAAAAAGTTTTATCATCAAGACTTGATGGATCATGTCTTCTATTTATTGGTGAGTGTGTTTTTATCCGTGTTTGCATATTTTGGACCCATATTTCCCATAATGCTTACTCAACTTGTTTTCTTACACATGTAGGTAAGCCTTCTTTGTTTAAAATTGGCCTGCGCAATGGCTATGTTCCCATATACCATACTGAATTTTTGTTTAGGTAAAAATTACACCGGGTGTTTAACATAAACAACAATAAAAACGTATCGCCGCCGCCACAAGTACCATCTCACCGCAGCGCCCTCACTATTGAGATATCACCCCGCCCAGCACCGGGGCTTGCTTCACTATTGCCAGCGGGTATTGTTTTCCACAAACCTCTTACTGGTATTTATGTATTCAAATACTACGATTAAAGGAAACTGGTATCGATGTATTCAAATACTACGATTAAAGGAAACTGGTATCGATGTATTCAAATACTACGATTAAAGGAAACTGGTATCGATGCATTGAAATTCTACGATTAAAGGAAACTGATATCGATGTATTGAAATTTTACGATTAAAGGAAACTGGTATCGATGTATTTGAAATTCTACGATTAAAGGAAGCTGGTATCGATGTATTGAAATTCTACGCATAGAGGACGATATATGAGTATCCTAAGCACTACCCCAGGATCATGTCGTTAATAACAGGTTTGATGGGGAACTGGTCAGGGAATCAGGGGGGGTACTAGAAAGCTAGAACTGATGTGATATTTACACTGGAAAACCTGCACTCGTTTTTGGATATGAAGCCTTTTCCGCTCTTGTTATGGGATGTGATTTTCCGCCCTGGGCAGAGGCACTGGAATAAGTCATGTGGGCCCAAGTATGTGGCATGTTGAATATTGTGGAGCACCCTCACTGGAATGTGGCCTTGGCGTCCAGTACCGTATCGAGGGGTTTGATGAACTCAGGGTCCTTTACGAGGACTAACCAAAAACTGCTATCTATATTTCTGTTGGCAATCAGTCCGCTATAATCCGGGAGATATCGTGGGAGCACTGGTTTTTTAATTCATTTACTAATCGTTTAAACAGTATGCCCGGCAATCTGAATCCCGTGAACACTTCAACGGCACTGCTCCCAGTCCGATCCGGTGCAGTGTACCTACCCGCCTCTGCTACTGACCCGCCGCCGACAGAGGCCGACGGCAGCTGTTCGCAGCCGCTGCTGCACGGCTACCTGCTGCACCGGCTGCAGCAGCAGACCCCGGCGACGGTGGTGTCGGCGTCCAGCTGTCAGCTGCCCGCTCATCCGCTGCTGACGCGGCGGCCTCTGTTCGAGGGCGGCGGCGGGTGGCAGGAGGGGACGCAGGTGCTGAAGAGGCTGCGGGCGGCCGTGCCGCCGGAGGGCGCCAGCCCGCAGCTGCTGGTGCTGGAGGACGCGACTCCGCTGCTCTTCTGGGTGGAGGCGCCTGCCATGTGTCGGTTAATTCACACAGTCAAGGCAAGAGGTGAGTGATGGGGTTGGATGTGTGTTTTCTTACACTATTGGATCGATCGAAAGAACGGCCCTGTGGTGCTCCCTCCTGTTTGAATTTTGAACGAAAAAACAGCACGATTCGACGAAAATAAGATACTACTTTGTTTTATCCAAGAGAATAGCGATCTGTCCAAGGACCAATTACGCACATGGAACTTTTGACCTGCACCACCCTGACCTGACCATACCACCACTCCACCATTGAATTTTTGAATGGTTTTAAATTTGATTAATTGCTCTTTCACAGCACGCAGCGCGCAGTCAGTTTCTTTAGGCTGACGCATGTCCAATTGTCTGGCCGGTTCCGTGGCAGGCCACCAGGTGGTGTTGTCCGTGTGCGCGGCGGCGGCGGGTGAGACGTGGCTGGCGCAGCTGCGGCACTACGCGACGCATGTGGTGACGGTGCGGGGCACGGGCCGGCAGCTGAACGTCCACACCACCAGTCGCTCCCGCACCGGCAAGGTGGAGCACGCGGTAAGTTCGAGAACATCCGCAGCACAGTGCGCTGTATGGGAGTCTGAGGTATGTGTTTTACCATTGGTTTCTCGGGCCTTATCGAATACCATTGATGTTCCGTGTAGCTGTCTGACGTGCCGCAGAAAAGTTCTGCTTCAGCGTAGACTTATGTTCAGTATTTGTTCTTCAAAATGAGCATGGAGCCCTGTCAGTATGTGCCGGACTCTTTAACTCAATGATGGTATCGTGGCAGAGCAGTGATCCAATGCTTAATCTTCCAATGCTGCGCTTACTTGAAGTTTGAGTACATCTCTTCCTGCTGAAGATGTATGCGATGCCTGTACTATCCCCATCTGCAGCATGAATGCACCCCATTAAACTCCCATCCTTTTCCCTTCAAATGCCTCCATCTTTATCCACCACCTTACACATCATCATGTGCATTGTCTGTCCCACGAGACGTTGAACTCTCCCCCACCTCTCCGCCAGGGGGAGCGGGTGACACTGGGCAAGGAGTGGCAGCTGGTAAAGGTAGAGCCTGCCGCACCAGCAGCGCCCTCCGCCGCGCCGCCGCCGCCGCCAGAGGCCTCTCTCACCAAGGATCTCACCACGTTCAGCCTGCACCTGAACGAGCAGGAGAGGGAGAGCAGAAACAAGCTGATTCTGCCCTACATCAGGTTAGGGACCAGAGGTCAAAACTCAGCACCTATTCATTTCGGACTTTTTGTAGCGCTAGTTTACCATCCAGCGTAAAATGGCGATTTTCCCACACCTAATACTTATCGGCATGTGCGCTATAAGTATTTTTATTCTTTTAGGCCGGACATGGGCCGAGCGTAGGGAAGCAAACGAGCTGACCAGAAGATCCAAAGTAGTTTACCTTTTGATTGCCCACACATTCTGTCGCATAAAGGCATGCGATCAGGATACAACAGTAGATTAGGTGTACTGAGGTTACATATTTGGCCGTCTTGTATGACATTGAGGACGTTTGTGGCCCCAGGCAGGAGCAGAGCTCGGACTCCGGAGGCGGCGGCGGGGAGATCTTCTACCAGCCCGACGCCGCCGACGACTGGGACGACGAGGACCCGGACGACGATCTCGACATATGAGGCCGAGCGGCTGCGTATTCCGTGGACACGGTGGTGAAGGTGCTGTATTGTTAGGGTCAGTCCGACACGATCGGCGACTCTGACAACAGGAGGTAAACGCGTGTGCTCATGTGCGGCTCCTCACCGTCACACGCCTGTACGTTCGAGATGCTGCCCTGGGTGCGCAGAGACCAGGTGGCTGCCACTGCCGGCGGCTACCTATGCCACAAGGGTTCTGGGTTGTGGCTCTCGCTGATGGCCCGGGGATACAGCGGCACCACCAGCAACCTCATTAGACGAGGCCAAGCGTTTGTGGTTCTCGGGTACGTAGCAGGGAACGTGCTGATCCAGCTCTGTCCCGCGCTGGAGCTGCGACCCCGCCGGGAACGCGTCGTCTCACGTCTGCCAGCACAGGGGTAGCTATGAGGGGAACGTCAGGTCACTCTCCATACACTCCGTCCAGTACAAACTGAATGAACGGAGTAGATGCCTGTCTGTGGGTGCAGAAGGAGGCGACAGCGCTCCGGCAATGTTCACACGTGGCTCAAAATATTGGAAAGGGCCTTCGCCGCGGCTGATGGGTTTTAGAAGTCAATCAAACATGGGATGCTTTCAGAGGGCTAATTGATACCTCTTTTTCAAAAAGGGCATAAAATTTGTAACTGATAATGCATCCGTACTGGTTTGCTAGCTGACAGGAGTCTGGGCTAAAATATTTTGTAAACAGATTTTGACCTGTAAAGATTATACACCTGAGGTTTTTTGTTTTTCTGCTTTTTAGCTCTTTTGTTTTGGTCTGAACCGTCTGTTGTCTGCCGCCTGTTTTTTATGGATTTAGGCTAGTTGGAATCGGCTTTTGTTTCCACGTCGGACCGAAATGACGATTCCCTACCTGTGATATTGGGTCGATGGAATACAGTGCTTAAGTTGATGCGTCGCCTGTTTCAGAATCAAGAGGCGCGAACAAAAAAACGCCTCGCTTACAGGATGTTATATTCATCGGAGGCGCCACAGAACGGCAGAATTGATCGCTCTTATGCCGTTGAAGGAGTTAAGGAGTTCTTTTTCCCGAACGGCAAACGACTTTCAGCTGACACGTTAATGGCGAAAAGTTTAAAGGGAACGTGGCACCATGGTCGAATCCTGGAATTCAGTGTAATTAGGCGTACTTTTAGTAAAAAATAATGAAACCACTCATGATTTCTCTGAAAAATGTACAATAAGCTCAATATTTGGTTTTTAAAAATACTCCTCTAGAAAAAGAAATAAATATCAGACTGTGGATGATGTCACGATTTGGCAACCACTACTGTCACGTCGTATTTATTCCTCACTTGAGTGGCTCATATCAGCCACTGACTCGGCCGGCCTCGACCGGCCCCACCCCGGCTGACCTCAAGGTCAGCCGTCCCTCGGCCAATCAGAGGTGTCAAACACCACAACTACCATACTTGAAACGCTTCAAGGGCTTCTATTGGATGATGCTCATCGTGACGTCAGCATATGTCGTCACACCAGTAGCTCACAACAATGGCCGCCGGCGACGGGGGGCTGAGGGGGGCTGGTGTCAGGTAGGTTTTAGCTTTTTCTACGGAAATATCGAGTTCCAAGTCAAATGAAATATGGAGTACCGGGTTTTCCGACCTGCTTTACAACTTGGCTATCTCAGTTAAAATCACGTTGTGAAGGTGCCACATTCCCTTTAACCCGCGCCCCACCGGGGTCCGGCGCCACCTTCGCCCCACCGGGGGCCATCGATGGCCCCCTCTAACTCCGAAAATATGGGCGTTAGCGCAAATCTGCAAAGTGCAATAGAAAGCTCGCGTGAATTCAGTAAGAAATTACTTGCATGTTTTAGTGCTCAGGTCAATGGTTTGACCTCCAGAGGTCAAATTAGGTCAAGATCGGCTATTTTCACTCAAATATGCAATGATTAAGCAAACTGGGCATAACTCTTATGTCATTAGAGCTATTGAGGCCTGGTAAATTACATTTGATAGCAAATTGCCTGTACTTTTTCCGCTATGTGGAACGTAAAGACCTCCCGCCAGTGGTTTGACCGCCAGAGGTCACCTCGTGACCTAATATGACCTGAGGTCACGAAAGGTCAAAATGACCTTGCCGTATATCAAATGAAAGCCAGTGACAAGACAAACACGATGGTGTTTGTTTCACCGCTCTAGCTCAATTAGGTCAAAAGTTATTGTCAAAATACTGTTTTTGACCTCCGGTGACCTTGGATGACCTTGGAAAAGTCAAAGGGCAAATATGACCCCTGGGATCCGTGAAAGGGTGTCCAAAAACGTTGTTCTGAGCAGTCTGGGTATTTGCAATCATTTTTGTGGCTTTTATATCATGAAATAGCTTTTCCCATGCTTTTCCAATGGGAGAGGTCGCCTCGTGACCTGACCTCAGGGCACGAAATCGAAAAATCCCGGATATACACCTTGTAGACCCTGGAGGGGTCATGAAGTGTAGGAAGTTTCAAATCGATCGACTTTGAAATGTAGCTCTTACAGAGCTCTAAAGTGAAGTGAGGTGACCTTGGTTGACCTCGTCTGGTGACCTGACCTTGGGTGACCCGGGGTAAAAATTTCAGGGATGATGGGAAAATGATGCAGTGAGAGGTAGAGCCCTCAACCGCGGTGCTGCGCCTCGTGTTTTCTGCTATCCCGGAAAAACTTGGGGGGCCATCGATGGCCCCCGGTAGGGTTAAATCACGTGCGAATGATTGGGTTGGGAGCAGTGCGCGGAAGTCCGAATAAATGCAAACTGCGCCACGTAGTGTTGGTGAAAGTATGCGTGCCCTGGACGTCTCTCAAGCAATACTTTTTCTGGACACGTCGATATATTAGCTAGACGGAGTAAGATGTAAGGTGAGACGGGCAAAAGCTCGACAGCTGCACTGACGGATAGGCATTGGATGGGTTCACGCCCGAGAATGTCTTGAGGTGGTGCCAGTCGAGTGAAGGCTGGCTCGTGGGGGTAAGGAGAGTCGAGCGTAGCATGACGTCGAGTGCAGTGCTGCTCTCAAGGTACTGGATTTCTGTGGTGGTATTCGAATGTTAACTGACATGGTAACGTTTCAACGATAATTTCATACCAGCAGGATTGTGAAAACACTGTTTTCCACTTCTCGAAAATATAACCGGTCATTTTTAGCAGCTCAAGCATCAGAAGGCTTTCCACAGAAATTGTCTGGTAAGGAGTACCAGAATTCACCGACGAGACGTTTGGTGCTCCCGACGCTCGCACACGCCCTCAGATCGTCAGTTAGGCATGGCGAGGTTCTGGAGGTTTGATCTGCTCATGCTGGTCGTTTTGATCTAACCAGTTGTTCTACAGGCTGGTGTTGCCTCAACGGCGCTGCGAAATAACACGGCTAACTCGCGGACGAGCGTACCGGGCAAAATTCGCGCCCTAGTTTTTCCCCCATGATGTGCCTCAATTGAAATTGGCGATAACAAAACCAGTGGCAGAGCCAAGGGAGGGCAAAAAGGCATTCCCCCAAGCGGAAAAGCCCGGGGCAGAACTGTGTTCCCCGCCTCCCCCAACCAAAGTTTCGACCTCTTTTTTGCCACGACTCCTTTTTAGTTTATAAGCAAGGTTTTGGTGCTGCAACTCTCAACTTCAAACAGATCCAGTCAACTTCACCGTAAACTTTATGCCTTGGATAGCAAAATAAGTACCTTGTTGCCACATTTTTTACCCCGCGACGTTCATTTTTTTCTTGATTATCGACACTTCGGTATACCTCCAAAACCTGCCTAGTCAATTTACGGCATACTCTCACTGCGTTACGTGTTTTTTTTTGCTTATCGACTTTGGCTTGCCCCTCCTCCCAAACCTACCGGCTAGATCCACCACTGACAGCAACGTCCTGCAAATCTGCTCCTTTGGACGAAGGGGACTGATCGAGGACGCAGCATTCTCGGGTCAAAATGGGCGGCAAAGTCCAGCGATCGGGGGGGTTGATTTTGCGACTGTGTATCGTGCGGGGAGTATCGTGTATCGGCCACATTCTTCTTTCACAACTCGAAATTCCAGGCGCCACTCCACATGTGGTGTTAACCATCAGTCTTGCACTGCCAAGTTCCGCGTGCAGCCCGTTTTAATTCCAAACTGTTACCTGCACGGGTGCACCACCCTACCGCCCGACGAAAGTCTACAGTGTTCTCTTCCATTCAGCGAATCGGAACAACGAGAAATCGACATTCAAACACATTGAGCGTCAGTATCGCCCGGGCCGCGCTCTCATGAAACAATTGCCACGTTCTGCGCGCAATATTTTATTGTTATTAGTATATACATATCGTTACACACATAATGGTCGCTACAGAATCAACAACGCTATTACGCTTTCGAGCACCTGCGCGGGCACCAACCAATAAATATATGCATATGTATTCTGGACTTGGGGGCCGCGGGAGAGATGGCCCCACAACAAAAGGCGGCCGCCGCCAGGGGGCAGCTCCGGGCGCGTGCCCAGGTAGTCATCCGGCTCGGCGCTGATTTTGATTTCAGCCGCCGCCGGAGAGCAGCCGGCAGCACCAGGACGACCAGCACTGAGGGCGGCGACTAGCAGATCCGGCGCATGCGCAAACGCGACCCTACACTGCAGGAATGAAACGGCTTCTTCGGACCGACGACAGACCAGGCGGGGTCAACAACACGACACACGGCATCGGCACTCCCCCGTCAGGCCCGCACTGGCACACCCGGCGCGAGCACAACCTTGGACGACGACATCATGATCACCATTATCATCAGCATCATCAACTGGGCAAAATAGAGTCGGTTCTCGTTATGTACATACTGTTTCTCTGGCGTGGATGGGTGTGGGTTATTGTCGATGGGGGACAGATTGCCTCCATGCCTCTTGGGACACTCAATGATGTGACAAGCACCCACCACAGACAATCGCCACTATCACAAGCTGTCTTTGGCCGGCGCCCAGTCACCGCCTGGCAACATCACGTGACCCGTCGCTGATCGTCGGGGGGTCACACAGGTCACAGTTTCCCGCCGATCACACAGGCGACCGGGTCACGCGCAGGCGGAGGTCACGAGGTCACAGCTGAGCAGGTGGAGGTCATCTCCGGTCCCTCACGGCCGTCACCATCACGAGTGTCGCAGCCGGTGGCGCCACCTCGCCGGTGCCGTTCATCGTGTGAGCCTGTCCATGGCAGCGCGCATGCGCGGTTCGCTCATGCTGGGCACCAGTTTGGCCATCAGCTGCTGGACGAACTGGTCGGCGATGCCGGGGGCGCTGCGTTCGGCCAGCTCGAAGGCGTTGCGCAGCTCGTCGATGGCGTCGGTGCGCTGCGTCAGAGAGCCGGACTCGCGCGCCCGGTAGCTGTTGCGGTGCCGCCGCTGTAGCTGCCGGCACAGACGACGGGCGTCACACGAGAGGCCGCACTGGCTGCCAAACGGACACGCTGCACATAATCAAAACGACACAATTTGCACAGATAAGAAAAAGCTGCCGGTTTCAGAACCAACTTCACCATGACCAGACGATCAGTACATATCGGTGGCCGGAGTAAGGTCAGACCACTGGCGCCGCCTACCTCGGCCATCAACGGGTGTATGACGCCGCTGAGGGTGCGGCTACGGTTGGGGTGCTGGCTGGTGGGACTGCTGACTTTGCTGGGGCTGCCGGAGCTGCGGCGCCGGTTCTCGGGCGCCGTCTCGCCCGTCGACCTCCGCTGGTGGTGGTGGTGCTCCGAGTCGCCGGTCGAGCGGCGCGGCTCGGCTGGCCGGTCCGACTCCGCCAGAGAGCGTCGGTGTTCCGCCAGCTCGGCCGCCGAGCGCCGGTGCTCGGCGGCAGAGGAGGACTCGGCCAGAGAGCGCCGGTGGTCAGAGTCGGCGCGCCGGTGGTGCTCGCCGGAGGACGCCGACTCGGCCAGCGAGCGCCGGTGCTCGACGACCGAATCGGTGATGGAGCGGCGCTTCTCGGCCACCGAGACGTCGGCCAGCGGCCGTCTGTGCTCGGACACAGGCGGCGCCGGCGCAGACGTGCTGGGCCGGGTCTGCCGGCCACCGTCGGGCACGGGTCACCGCGACATGCTCACGTCATTAACAATATGGTATATGACCCCTATCACAGAGGCCATAATTCATTCAAAAAATGCGGCGGGAGACTAGGTTTTCATAGAATAAAAATGGCAAAACATTCCATTTAGCGATCCCCGATGCATTTTGTGTACTCTTCCTCTGATTGATAACTCCTTATAAGTGAATTCGTTCCACGTGTCTAAGTTACATAACACACTAGGTTGTACCATTAAGCAGACTCTGCAAAAGGGCCTGAGCAATGGCATAGCTTTGTTGACTGCACCATGCCTTAACTTACGGGGCTTCGCGTTAGGGGAGCCTCCTTGTCGGGGGACCTCGGCGTCGGCGTCGAAATGGACGACGACCCGAGCGAGGTATCCGACAGCGAAGAGCCATTCTGCAGCTGAGAGAAATCATTCGCAATCAGACACCAGACAGAATAAAGCAGGAACGCCACTGTCATGGCCAAGAAGGCAGGCGGCAAACCAACTTTCTAGAATATTTCAATATCGAAATCACGTGTGTATGTATTCTTCAGCAAGCTTCCTTCGTCAACCTGGCTCATGCAGCTTGACTGACGGGAATAACAAAATCCATCAACCATAAGTCTAGGAAGTTTGCAAAGGCCCACTTATTACTAGTCATCACAGACGTAGAGACGTTACAATACAAAAAGTGAACAATGTCATCATAAATGTCCACATACTATGTGTACAGCAGAGATAATTTCTTAGACCAAACCGACCGTTCCCTGACTGCTAGTACTGGGCGGTACCGGACACCCCTCGCCGCCGGGCGGCGTCAGTGAGCGCTGACCTGGGGCGGTATCGGACCCCAGCCAACCCGGAGGGCGTCGGTGAGCGCTGACCTGGGGCGGTACTGGACCCCAGCCAACCCGGAGGGCGTCGGTGAGCGCTGACCTGGGGCGGTACCGGACCCCAGCCCAACCCGGAGGACGTCAGTGAGCGCTGACCTGGGGCGGTACCGGACCCCAGCCCACCCGGAGGTCGTCGGTGAACGCTGACCTGTGTGATGACCTGTGACGGTATCCGGTTGTTGTGGTTCATGCTGTCGACGTCGCCGTTGTCGACCTTGGAGTCCTGCTCGGCGTCCTGCGAGTTGCCGCGTCGCGACGACGGCCCGCGAATGGTGGGCACCCACGGCTCGTCCAGGTCCGAGTCATTCCTGGACCCCTCCCTGGTGTCGGCGCAGCGCGTGTCAGCTCAGTGCGGGAGGGAGCGCCGCACATGCACGGGCTCAGATGCACGTGCCGACAGAAAAATCATATACCTTTGCGGTAAAAGCTTCCAAGTAGAAGTAATACATATTTTAATGCACGGTCCTCCTGGCTATCTAGGACATGTTCAATTCCCATCATATAGGGTCGCGCCTATAATCAAAATGTGCACAAAGACCGAAGTTAAAGAGTAGTGAATCGTCACGGATGCGCTATAGACTATATAACCGCTTTCATCACCCCGTAAGGGGGCTATCTATATCTCGTGTGGATTTCTCTATCACCACCATAGGTATCATCAGCGCCAGCCGCGCACCTCACTACCTTTTAATGGCACTGGTTGTTTAAACGTCACCCCTCCATCAAACGTTTAAACGCTCCATTGGATACTGCCGGTCCTTGGGCACTGGACATAATCCGACTTCCACCTATGGGAACCTTGACCGATACTCAGGGTACAGTAGAAGCATCTCATCAACCCTGACAGCTGAACAACCCTGTTTCTCCCCTCCACATCCAGCCTCCGCTGTCTCCCACCCTGTCCCAGAACTCACGAGTCCGTCTCCTCGCTACTGTCCGAGTCTTCTTGTTTGGCCATCTTGTACTTCTTGTGGCGGTCGATCAGGTCTATCAGGTACGAGGTTTTCTTCGCTTTCCGGATGAACGGAAGCCTGAGCAGCTCCTTGGCCGTCGGTCGCTGCAGAAGAGTTACGGGCGTGAAACTCACACAGCTGGGCTAGCAGGACATATGCGACTACCGTCAGATTTATATCACAAAAGACAGGAAAGTCGTATTTTCAACATATATATCTCCCCCCCATTCCGTCGCCGTTTTAACAGACCCCACAGTGGGTGCGTCAACGCCTACTTCATTGCGAGATCCGCCATAGAACATCGCATTGTATTCGGGGCAGGTCCTGCCGCAGATTCATTGGCAAGTGCTGCAGGCTGCACTTTCAGCTTCAGCTGTTTTCAGGGCCGAGCCAGGCGCAGTTGCGGTCGGATGTCCGTGCATTCACGCGGAAGGAGCCCGGAGAGGCAGTGCTTTGTCATGCAACCATGCCTCGGCCGGGCCGTAATCCGCTTAGTTTGCCACGGACATGCCAGCCGAGCCACGATCGCTGGGGAGGCACTCCTCGGACTAACAGCACATTCTTCAGTCTTTCCCCCGACAGGAACTAAATGGCCACGTGAAAAGCAACCAATCTATCGCAGAAAAGCCCGTTCATTGAAAACGGTTTAGATTATCCAACTTTTTCAGTTACTCTAAGTTTATCACAGATTCAAAGCGTAAGCCATTAAATAAACTGCCCGTTGTTGTCCTTTGGTTTCTCCCGATTCATTAGAATCGAGCTGTTTACGCCGATACTTCAATTTCGCAGTTTCGGATGTTTCAAAGAAAGGCGAAAATCAAGTTTCCACACCTGAACTTTTCAATAAATAGGACAGGTGTCGCGTTGAGATCTGTAAATGGTAAGAGTGACCTCTAATATGGCTGGCGGTGGGGGCGTGGCCTGTCGAGCGGCACTCAGCGTCTAGGACGATCGCGCGATTCACGGTAATTGTTTTATGTTACCGTTCGTGCGCGGTACCACGACTCAAGCCACCGATGTTTGCAACATACCCTTGTTTACATCATAGCGTGACATTGCTGGGCTGTGAAATTCAGTTGGGTCGGTTGGATAATCGATACCCCGTCCGGAGCGGGGTGTATTTTCCGCTCACTGTATTTTCCGCTCACAAGACACAGCACGCCCAGTGCGCGTCACCGTCAAGTAACGAAGCCCCACGCGAGTGGAGAGGCTCAGTCAGTGACCGAAGCCCCGCGGCGGCGCCAGAACACAAAATCCCCCACGTGGAAGCAGCACGCACATATAAGTCCCGTGCGCATAGAGCACTGCGTGAAAACCTCCGACTACAAGACTGACGCAGGCTCGGGGCCTACCCCAGTCTAGCACCGAGGAAAAGCGCACAAGTGAAGAAAGCCGCTGATACGCTCAACGCTAACAACCATGTGAATGGCATGAGAAATGGAGGCTTGCTGGGCGCGGCGTTATATACAGTTAACTAAAATACCATCAGATCACTCTCGCACAAGATTTAATTACAACATACTCTTAACATAAGCCGGAGTTGCATCCTTTTGAAATTGAATACCAATGTGCGTTGGGATCAAATTTGGCAGCATCAGGCATTGAAGAGCGAACATCTGTTTTTTTCGGATAACAATTTGAAGAAAAAATCCGGAATGCGTTATAGTTAAATACATTAATACCACGCTGAGGACATAGGGAGTATCCAGTTTTCTCTCGACTTCCTAAACGTCACACGGATGCCTGTCTTCTTCAACACCTGGTGAACGCCCCAATTTTAAGCACTTCAAGACGTTAACTGTCCAATTGCGTGGCGCGCGCCACCACCGCACGCAACGTGCCCCCGCCACTCACGTTCTCCGGGTCCTTGTTGAGGCAGGCCTCCACGAACTCCTTGAACTGTCGAGAATAGGCGCCCTGCAGCTGCGGCGGACTGTTCTTCGGGATGAGGAAGAGCACGCGCATCGGGTGGAGGTCCGAGTTGGGCGGCTCGCCCTTGGCCAGCTCGATGGCGGTGATGCCCAGGGACCAGATGTCCGCCTGCCGGGGCACGGGGTCACGTCACCAGGGGTCTGCGACCAGGAGCAGGCTCACACAGTCCGACTGGGGTCGGTCGCAGCCATTACGGACTACTCCCGAGGCTCCGTCAAAACTGCCGGGCTCTTACTCATGCATCCAATAAAGCAATGACTGCATGCCTAACTCATGAGGCTTACAGTCTCCCGATAATATCTGTATTCTCTGTAACCTGCGGCAGGCAGCCAAACTATTATTCCCGAAACGCCGGCAATGCCACGCTACCTCCCTCTGTCCAACTTGACTTCTGCGGCGCGATAGTCCGAGAAGGCCGTTTAGTGAGCAATCTGGGAGTCACCACTGATCAGCATCTGAACTACTGGTATCGTACTGACCCGACTGCACGGCGGCGCCCTGGCTTACTGACGCCCTGGGTCAGGTCACATCCGTCATGCCTTACAGCAAACTGGACTTTGTTGTTCATGCATTAGGAATGTCAATGTCTAACGCGTGGCAAAGATGGTGAATTTCTACGAGGGAGTGGTGACTGGTCGGCGGCGGCACAACCACATCTCCGATGCTCTGCCTGAACTTGAATGCTACACTGCAAAGCAGGTGCTTGATTTTCCAGCAGCATACACTCTGCGGCACATACGTGTCACCGGTGCCTCGGCTTCGCTAATGAAGCCAATAAGCCTGCCCGCCAACGCCCCGCGCTCTCAGGATACGCCAATCTTTAACGCTACCGCAAGTGCGAACTGAAGCGGTCCGGCGCGGAATGAACTAGCACGGTGTTCAGTTGTTACATTTGTGTTGGCTGAGGGCCCCTCTGATCAACTCCTCTGTACAACACTCGAGCACATGACATTTACTTGTTTTAGCATCATTCCTATTGTTTGATATTTATCCGGCGTTAAGTGTTTGACTTAGCATGTTGTGAGGCGTTGTAGGAGACAGCACGAACACGTCCAACGAATTTATTTTTGTTTTTTTTTTATTTTTTTATTTATTTTTTTGTTTTATTTTATTATTTATCCGACGAATCGTTTTTATGCGACCCGAGTTTTTTTGCCTTGTTTGAATGGTTGCTCTATTCGGTTACCGCATGAGCAACATGCGTTTTAGGTGCGCACCCATTGTACTATTCGTTTTTACCGTTGCAGTGTTTTATCGTGTTGCTGTCGCAATACATGTATGGAAGTACATTGTTGAATGACGTCAACGGTCATTTGAAAAGCTTACAATGTGTGTACATCCATCGAATATAATGGATCTGATTCACAGACACACAAATAGGTGTAATTGTTTAATTGTATAAGTTTAATTGTATTCAAAATAAAAAATGATAACGTTTTAATCTCACTCTAGCTGACAATGGATCCGATTTCATTATTTTGTCTTCTGACTGCGTTTTGTTTTAACATTACGAATCATTATATTAAATTTCTAGGGTTTACAACCCCTTTTTACGGATCAGTACCAGGTATCAGCCACGGCAAATAATTGAAGGATCCAACATTGACGTAATGCAAGAATTGATTGATCTGACATGATTGTCTAAAAAAGCGACACAAAGATCTAGGGAACATAACGCTAGAAGAGCTGGGCACTTCCGTGGCAGCCGGGCGCAGCGGGAGTTCCGGCAGCCGGCACATCCCGCAGCAGACACGCCGGGCCGAGGGCGCTAATACAATCAACCCAGAGCCAAACGGCAGCTAAATCCGCGTCGGCGCCGTCTATTTCCAGTGTCTATTCTGGCGTCTATTCACAGCCGGCCAGCGTCACCGCCACTTTATTGGCTGCCGTCACTGGCAACACGCTCCAAACACTGCGCTGTTTACCAGACCCTGCCAAACCGGTACCAGGCCCCGCCAAAGCGGTACCAGGCCCCGTCAAACCGGTACTAGACCCCGCCAAATAGGTACCAGGCTCGCCAAATGGGTACCAGGTCCTCGCCAAATCGGTACCAGAGCTCGCCAAATCGGTACCAGACCCCGCCAAACCGGTACTGGACCTCGCCAAATCGGTACCAGACCCCGTCAAACCGGTACTAGACCCCACCAAATCGGTACCGGGCTCGCCAAATCGGTACCAGGCTCAGCCGAATCGGTACCAGGCCTCGCCAAATCGGTACCTGACCCAGCCCAACCGGTACTGGACCTCGCCAAATCAGTACCAGACCCAGCCCAATCGGTACCAGGACCCAACCCAATCAGTACCAGACCCAACCCAATCGGTACCAGCACCATCGGTACCAGACCCAACCCAAACCGGTACCAGACCCAGCCCCAGCCAAATCGGTACCAGACCCACACAATCGACCAACCCAATCGGTACCAGACCCAACCCAATCGGTACCAGCACCATCGGTACCAGACCCAACCCCACCAGTACCAGACCCAGCCCCATCAGTACCAGACCCAGCCCCATCAGTACCAGACCCAGCCCAATCGGTACCAGCCCCATCGGTACCAGACCCAGCCTAATCGGTACCAGGCCCCACGGAATCCACGGCATGGCACTTCCGACGAGACATTCTCACAGACCCCGACGGCACGCAACAGAAACGAACGGCCGCTCAGTCTCCGCCGTATAACTGACTTCAACGGCAGCCAGATAGCCGAACATGTCTGACTTTCGGGAGTACGATGGGCCTCATTGTTTCAAACTTTTGGAAACTTCCGTGAAGTAAGGTCAGAGATTCTGCCAAGCGTTTGAAGTAGTTCCCAAAGTCCAGCCAATCTAAGCAACATATCCCGATGTCTATCCCTATTCCCCGAAACAAAAGTAATCATTACAGTCAGAAGCACACGGCAGCGGACGAACAGTGCCATCGAACAAACCCATTCTGTAAAATACAGCAGACGGACGTTCTGTAGCTGATCTCCGTGACAGCGGGTTCAAACTGCCCACACAGTCGCAGCCGGCCCGGCAAACGGCCATGTATACCGCGCACCACTTCCAATTCGAGCGCCACAAATCCTGAAACGGTGCAGTTAGGCGAGAGACCGCTGACACAGATTAAACTCAGCCGGCCAGTAACGGCTCAGCTCAGTGACCTCCACTGACCTTGGAGTCGTACGCCGACTGTTTGATGACCTCTGGCGCCATCCAGAAAGGCGTACCCACGAACGTTTGTCGCTTGCTGGTGGTGTTGGTGAGCTGGCCGGCCACGCCGAAATCGGCCAGCTTCACGTCTCCCAGCTCCGACAGAAGCACGTTCGCCGCTGTCGGAAAAGGAGCCGGTTTTAGAGACTGATTAAGATTTAAAAATAGACCGAGGCATATTAGCACCTGTCCAAAATACAGTCGGTTTTGTATATTACAAGATCATACATTAGCATGCTTACCTAAGCTGGAACAAGAGTTGGTTGAAAAGACAGATACAGGAACTGACAGGCGCGTTCCCAGAAGTCGGAAAGGAGCAGATTTACGAGACAGGTCACGACTAGCAGAGATGTACGTTTGAAGCAATCGTGATAAAAGCCCGAGTTAGCTCACAGCTACAGCAGAAGAACATGGGAGGGGCGTGTTCAGCGAAGCGGGACCATCCCGACGGGACAGATAAATCACAACTGAACCGGCCTATTCTCAAAGGCTTCAAGTGTAACGGCGGGGCAGAAATTGCAGTGGAAGTCGGCTAACTTCTGCGGCTTTGGCTCCCGTTGAAGACATAGAAAATAGTTCAGCACTAGTTCTACTGAAGCTCTCGACACGGCACCAAGGTCAAGCTGTTTTTTTTTTAAGAACAGGCAAGCAGAGCCAGTATCAGCAGTCAACCAACAATTGTGGTTTCATTTACTGCATGGAACAGAAGGAATTCAAAAAGACAAACTGTTTAAGGGATCAAAAAAGACAGACTGTTTAAGAGGGACTTAAGGGAAAGCAAGCTATATGGATATGCGGGAACAACATTATCTGATGGCCTGAGACATACCGCCCGAGCTGGGTGCACCTTAATGAATTGAAGCTCCAACCAGAGCTGGCAATCAGAAATGCGTTCTTGCCCTGGAAAGACTTTAAAATAGGCACAAAAGTACCCATTCACTTCATTCCAGAAGTCATAAGCTTCCCATCGATTCATGCATCCAATTAATAAAACATTTCCCCTAAAAAGGCACATGGTTGCGAACATGACTATTATGTTCAGGATGAGGGCAGATCGTTGTTAAGTCAGATCGAACACCTAAAATAGTCTCCATTTTCGACCACGAGCCCCACGCAATTTACGACCGAGCTTAAAAGCCTATCTGTATAATCTAAGTAGATAAGGCAACCGAGACAAACTGCCAGAGGAACAACGGAATACCCCCGCACGAGCAGTACGCCCAGAAACATAGCTGCAAGGCTGCAAGAAGAGAATGAATTCCCCGCCACGAACAAACGAGAATAATCACACATGTGATATCCAAGGTCTGAGATGCAATTTTCGATTCGGAAGATTTTGATAGATTCTATAATCATGCTGATTCTGATAAAGGGCTGTGCCCGAGTATATAATCCCAGTGTATTAGATCCGTTCTGGATCCAGGATTCGAAGAGGCAGGCCATTAAACACCCTGTCATCTTCCCATCAGGAAGCCTAAATTAGACGCAACCATGGGTGCTCCTAGCAATGTACTTGGGTATCTTGTGCTTTAAGAACTTATGGCCATGCCAATCAGAGCATACCCAAAAGGTAACGATGAACCTATGTGAGTTTAAATATTTATCAGAATTGAAGGGATTGATCTTCATTGATTCATTTCTGTTTGTTTGCCAATGACGGTGAGTGTTAGCAAACATAAACATATATAACATTATTGTTGAAGCTTCCATTCAAAATTCCATTACGACGAGTCCAAAACTAAAATATACACTTGTATACCACTTAAGTTCTTCTGTAAAAGAGCAAGAGCAAGAGCAAGAGCAAGAGCAAGAGCAAGAGCAGAGCAGAGCAAGAGCAAGAGCAAGAGCAAGAGCAAGAGCAAGAGCAGAGCAAGAGAGAGAGAGAGAGAGAGAGAGAGAGAGAGAGAGAGAGAGAGAGAGAGAGAGAGAGAGAGAGAGAGAGAGAGAGAGAGAGAGAGAGAGAGAGAGAGAGAGAGAGAGAGAGAGAGAGAGAGAGAGAGAGAGAGAGAGAGAGAGAGAGAGAGAGAGAGAGAAGAGGAGAGAGAGAGAAACCTATTGCTGAAATGGGCCTACAAATTCAACGCCATCGAACGTAGCGTATCCTGCACGCACTGTGAGCCCACTCACCCTGCCACTGCGGTTTGATCCAGGGACGGCGGATTCCAGGAGGCAGGGTGTGCAGGTGCACAACCTGAACAAATTGAGGGTGCGCAAAAGTATATTTTTGCACACGCGGTTTTCGCTTAGTCCGGAGAGCCCCCCCGGATTTGGCCGGCGCCCCCGGCCGATCAAGAGAAAATCAGGCCTAAACAAAGCCTTCCTGAAGAGGCAGGACCCGCTGTGTGAAATAAATACACTTCACATATGAATGGCGCCCCCTGATATCAAAGCCGCCCCATGGAGATCAAATAGGCGCCCCCAGGAGAGAAAAGGAACTCCCTCTGTATAGCATAGGCGCCCTTGGATAACAAAGGTGCCCCCTGGACAGAGGCATGCCCCTCCCCTGCCCCCCCAAGAAAAGCAACGGCGCCCCTGGATAGCATGGGCATCCTCTGGTTAGAACAGGCGCCACCTGGCCAGCAAAATGCGCCTCCTTAGCAAAAGTCGGCGCCCCCTTGGGTCACCCCTCCCCCTGAGTGGGCGCCCCTTGGGAACAAAGGCCCATCCCCCTGGAGAAAAATGCAACACCCTGCCGGAAATCTTGCACACCCACTCGAAAATGGAATCCGCCGTCCCTGGTTTGATCATCTGTCAACACCTTCATAAAGAAGTACTACGACCATGGTAAAAAGAAAGTCACTGTCACCAATATCAAATTCAGAACGATGATCGACAAAGTTCACAGCGTACACACTCATGCATAATGCATCATAGGTTACTACACTTTTCGAGAACTTGTTTTAAAACATATCTATGATTCAAGTTATGCTGCAACCCAGAGAAGAGAGTGCCGTTTGGGGTGATGCAGCTGGCGGTGTGTCACCATGGGCACGATAATCATGCCGAGGTACAGCTGAAAGACAGCTGTTAAGGTTACATGGTGCGCACAGCTCACGCTCTGTTGGCAGGGCCTGCTTCTGGGGACCTGACACAAGAGCCAGGCGCACTTCCACCAACAGCGGACGCTTCGAGCACCTGAGCCAGCCACCAGCCGTCGTCACTGGTATTACCTTTGATATCTCTGTGTAGCTTGCGCTCCGAGTGGAGGTAGTCGAGGCCTTTGATGACTTCTCTGAGGATGATGGAGATCTGGAGCTCCTCGAAGCTACCCGCCTTCATCAGGTCCAGTGCAGAGCCTCCGCCCAGGTACTCCATGATGATCCACAGCTTTGTGCCCTGTCCGGCCGAAGACGGGGAGGTTAGACACCCGACAGATACGCCAATAATCCATCGGCAGCGTCACATAGATGTGGTGGTATAGTGGTGCCCCTCCTGATCATGGAGAAACTAACATAGTCACTATATCACTCCCAGCATAAAGCGCTATTTTTATCATACAGACCGTGCAGTCTCACATAACTGGTACATTATTCCTGTCACCCAGAATGCGTGAATGCATCACTTGTTAACACCACAGCATTGTGTTTCAGCCACTGAGCCGTAGCAAATGTCAGTGAATGGCGATACGGCCCGTGGCCCTCGTACCGTGCACGGCTGCAGCTTCTACACCACTCACAGCGGGCAACATTCCGCCGCAGCCCGTGACCTTGAAAACCGCCCAAAACGGGCCGATCAAGGCTACCGCTCCAGGTTGCCGCTCTTGTTTATCCACAGTGTACCCGCGGCAGGGAAGAGCCGAGCACGACACCCGCCTCTTTGCGACAGGAGGGTTGTCAGACTAACTAACAGCGCTCCGAAACCTGCTAAACCGCTCCCGGACTCGACTTTACCTCGATATTGAACCATACAGGACGTTTATGGGCTCCTTTCGCTCCAACTGCAACACTTCACCACCAATGGTTCATGCATGCAACAGAACCACTATCGGTATGCCTTAACAAGGCCGTCAGTATGTCGTGAACCACGGTGATTTGGATACACACGAGCGGCCGGCGCCCGTTGTTGGCTGCCGAGCGTGCTGGCAAGGCTCAGAGCAGACGAGACCAAGCGGACCCCGCCGAGAGCAGTCCTAACGCCGCGACCCCCATACCCCCGCCGGCTACAGCGCAATATGGCGCCCGTTATAGCAGCCACCAGAGAAGCTCGTCAAGTCAGGCGCCTCACACTTGGCGATGAACTGCGACACGGCGGCCCACTCAACGTCGCATTTGTGGGGGCTCGGCACGGGTCAGGGTCTCGTCTCGGTAACAGATCACCTGAAGCGACACACTAACAGCTGGAACAACACACTGTGGATTAGCGCCGAGCACCACGCGCAGCCTCCACGCCGTCCTGATTTGAAACTGAATACCTTTCATCTGATGTTCGTTTGCGGCTTGCTGAGTACTGCAACGCACCCAAAAAATTGTATTCCATTCCAAAATAATAAATACAAGATAGAGCCAAGCTGACGACACAAAGTATGCACGTCACAGCCAAGGCGGACGTCTGCGGACATGACGGATTTGTTGCCTGTAAAAACCCAGGTGGAAAGCTCAGAGGCAGAGCGCTGAAACGTTCTGCTACTGACACACTATGGAGCCACAAAGCTAGCAACCAACAGACACTATTCATTCTCCGGAATACCATGCCAGGACGGTGAAGGTGGAAGCCTTGCCAAATTCCGCCAGATCCATGTACAAGTTCCTTTTTTACATCAATCCTCCACCTTCAGCGGGTTGGAAGGTACTTAATCGGCTGTATAGGTCAGTTTAAAATTGACACACACCAGCGGGTCAGTCCAAGGCCTGCCAGTGAGCCACTCTAGCAGCGAAGCCCAGTACACCACTCCCGATCCCAACCGGAGCCAGTCACGGCCAATACAATCCGGATCAAATCCAGCCAACACAATCCAGATCAAATCCGGTCCGTGTCCGCTTGCGCACGATTATCAATAGAACTCAATCCGAGAAGATTGCTTCAACATAGAGGGTAATTTAAATCCCCATACCGGCCTTAATATTCCCGAATCCTCTCGCAACTCCAATCCAGCAGCGGCTCGGCGCGGGGACCCGTGGGGATCCCAATACACGAAGCACTCTGCTTTCAGGAGCCCGCACCCCCGGGGCAAGTACACGTGTTGACAAGCCGCCGTCTCGCCGTTTGCCGGCGGGACAACATTGATCAGCAGCGCCAACAGCCGACGCCGGCTCGGAGGACGGTCGATGATGCCGAACCCAGGGGTTAAGGAGTTGGAGGTCAACGGGCGGAAACGCCCGGAGACAAATACCCGGCAAAAAACGCGGCCGAGTCTCATCTCCGACTTAGCCAGAGGCCTCCACGGACAGTAGCCTCAGCCAGTAAAGGAAGTCCTAATGAGGGCAGTGATCAGGCCCGGGCGAGACGGATCTCCTTTTGAACATGGGCTTCATTCGATTAACTAGTAGATCCCGGAATTGACAAAACCAGTAGGCCTTCTAATAGATCGAACATCATTAAAGAGGCTCAACAATACAGGAGAGCTGGCCCACTACCCCAAATACAGTCTCCCAGCAACAGGAACGGGGAAGTTATGACAAGAGTGGACCCAGAGGGCCGATCCGGCCATGCCTTCAAAGTGAAATAGAGAGGACCAAGCCCTCTTCCCCCTTACAAACTAGTGGTTTATAATTAATCAATAATTGATCAATTGGGGAGAACGTGTGCACCCACAAAAGCGGTTTTAAGCGTTTCGTCCGTTTGCAAGGCACTTCTTAAAAAGTGAAGAAATAAACTCCCGCCCAAGAGAAAGAAAAACTGAAGCACGCACCCTTCACCGCGCGACTTGTTTGCTCTCCGCCTCTACCCGACAATACTGTCGGACACAGTTGAGCCCGGGCCGGGAGTGGCAGCCGCAGGGAGGCTGACCCGGTGAGCCGGGCGCCACCCCCAGCAGATCGGAGGATCGGTCGGAGGATCGGCACCGTTTGTCGGCAGTGGAAGCGCCGGCCCCCCCACGCTCCGACCGAGAGCGGTGCGGCAGATCGGATGCAAACGCTGCAGGTACAGGAACGACACGCCAGTCAGGCGAGGCTGTCCATCCAACACTCCCGGTGCCGGAGGATGTTCACAACACCGACATCTACCGGCGTCAATGAAAACAAGCCAAACGGAATCGAACTCGTGTCAGCTCCGGCCCGAAATTGTCCGATGCTGGTGAGCCACCGTGGACTGGCGACGTCTGGCAGCGGCCGCGGCGCGGCGGGTGACGAATTTGGCGCGGGTCACCGGAAGCGACGCCCGGGCCTGGGCGGGCATTGGTGGAGCGGACGCCACCCTCGCCGCCGCCGCGCCACCGACGCCGCCGCGGCACCAAATACAGCACAGTGCGCCGGCACCGACATCGCCGCGCCAGCCCGGGCCGGGATGAATGGAACAAAACAGTGCAACGGCGACCTAGAAATCTGGGTTATCCCGCACTGTGGGAAAGGCAGTGGTCTGAGGGACTGTCGGGGCGGCAGATGATTGTTGCATGCACCCTCAAATACATTCACAACTTATTTCTACCCCGATTCGAACTTGATCGGGGGCCATATCAATCTAGTGATCTGCATAAAACGACACAGCGACAATACTTGAATTTTGTTGAGCGGCGTGAACGGTAGAGGGTGTAAAATAATCATTTCCCTCCACACAGAGTTGCATCACTGAGGACAAAGTTGCAACACTGAGCTAAAACAAATTACCTTTCTCAAAATTAGGGGCCCGGACTCCTGTCCCCTGTTCCTCTCGCCGTGTCCGCTGATGTCCATACTATCATCAGCTCATCATCAACGGTTTCAGATGGCATTACTGCGACACAAGCGAGGACGAAATCAGTAATCCATTTCCTTCCATTCCAGAGCTTATTTGATGTCCCAGTTAGGCGATTGATTTTACGTTAGCGGGCACAGTCCGCTGCGTTCAGCCGCAGAAATAGATCCGACCAACCGAAGGCACCGTGCTAACCTACAGCCATCGATACGACCTCGCCTCCTGACACGAAGTGAACAGGGGTGTACGACCTGCGGCTGCGGCGGCCACCCCTCCCAGCCCAGTCCCTGCGTCAGCTGCCCCGGTGCGAACGTGCCGGCCCGTAGCGGCGCCGTGCCGTCGGCGGTGCGGCCGCCGCACCCAAGTACGCCGCAGCCGACCGCCCGAGGGTGAGTCACCGGGTCAGGGCAGTCGCGCGTGTTTGGGAATCTGGCGACGCAGAACAGCCGGGCCGGATGAGGCGGCGCGTGGCGCACTGCCGCGGCCCGCCACCGGCCTGCCGCGCGGGTACCGGCAGCGCGTGAACAGCCGCGCCGTCAACAGCGCCAGCCGCGCCCAATCGCCGCGGAAAAACAAAACGATTGCCGCAGTTAACCTCGAAAGTGGATCATAATCTCACGGCGTGATCGCCAGCCCCAACCTCGTCCAAGAAACCACCACCACCACCATAAACCGGCAACAACAGACACTGCAACGCCGCTGCTCTCGAAAACACTCCGAGCAGTTGCCTCTCACCACAGTCCCCGCGGTCAGAAGCCAACCTATCCACCGTGAAACAACGCAATCTCCCATTCGAAACGGCTCGCCCCGCCCAGCACTGGAGTCCCGCCCATGCTTGCGGAGTCACGGAGGCGCCGGCTGAGCCGCGCCGCTCGTGCCTGCAACAGTCCCGGCCGGGAGGGCGATAGCACGGCTGTCGCGTCCAGCGAGAGTCACCGGCACCGCCGCCCTGTCAGCCAGAGCCGATGAAAGCAGAACAGCTGGTCCACTCTGGCCGCCTCACGCCCTGGCCAGCCTGCTCAGAGCTGGCGTGAAGGCGGCTGAAAGCGATCCATTTCAACGCTGACAAAGCATTAACGTGAGAAAATGACAGGAACGTGTGCTGTAAGTGGTGTTGCACCTCGAAAGCACGAAGGTATGTGCAACACTGTGGTTATAAATGTCGCACTCGTGACCACGGCCTCCATGTCATCGTATCACGGTGCGGTACACGTCAAATTAAATTCATGCCTGTCTAGGTAGTACCTCTCCGGAGAATTTCTACACCGCACCAAAGCTGCAGCGCAACTAAAGAGGACACAACGGCCAACAGATGACGAAAACGGTAAGTGGTAACGCCGCTGCTGCCAAAGTACTAAGCCGGCGATGCGGCAATGACGTAGAAGTTTCCATCATCTCTGAGCCTAGGCGCTCACGGCATCTCAATACTGCGAGACGCAAAGAAAAAGCTGCCAAATTGTGTCGTTTTACGAATCACCCAGTTGGTGCACATAAACATCAATGAGAAAACCCCCAAAGAGTCGCCCCAGTTTGCCGAGGAGCAGAGTCGTGAGTTGGATCAGCCGAGTCACCTCAATCCCCGGACGGGATAGAAGAGAAACGCGTCGGCCGCCCTGAAAGGGATTGGCCTGTGCCGACCGGCCCGTCGCGTCGGCTTTGCCACAGACGGCGTGAGAAGCACCGACGAGCTGGCAGCCCGAGCAAGCCGACCAGAAAATAGTCACCGTTTTGCGGCCAGCCAGGGCTTTGAGAACCGGCCTTTTCCCACGCACGGCTCCGCAGAGCCAGCAGAGGCAAAATAATATAAGGAATCTTTTGGTGTATCCAGAAGTTGGTGGGAGCGGGGAACTTGTCGATGGCATCGGCGTGGAATCGGCGTTACCGCCAGGCATCCTAATCACTCCCATCTCCTGTACACATGTGCCGCAGCTTTTACGTTGCTGGGCGCACACAGCGTTGTTTGTGGTGGTTTCCATGACAGCCGTGAGCCGTTGCCATAGCAACACATCACGTCTCCGTTGAAGACGTCACCAAGAACGATGACAACAGCGCCGGCGCGGCGCCAGCGGCGCGGCCAACGCCCAGTCTGAACACCACTTAAGGCATTGCATCAGTGCTCCACGCAATCTAAATTACGATGTGATGTGGTGTGGTGTGGTGTGGCGCCGCCCACGCCCGCCACACGGTGTCAACACCAGCGTCCCAGTCGCAGCGGCCCGGCTGTGCGGCGGGTGGGGACAGAGCGTGAGGCGGCCGCCTCGCCGCCGCGGATGCAGGGTGGGACCGCGACCGGAGCGCACGCCTGTTGCAGCCGCACCAGGTGAAAGTGTGCGACCGGCGCAGCGGCTAATTTAGCGTGTGGAGCCGGGTGGCACGGCCGCCGCCGCTCACGCGCCCAGTTACCCCGGCACAGGGCCACCGCCGCTCACGCGCCCAGTTACCCCGGCACAGGGCCACCGCCGCTCACGCGCCCGGTTACCCCGGCACAGGGCCGCCGCCGCTCACGCGCCCGGTTACCCCGGCACAGGGCCGCCGCCGCTCACGCGCCCAGTTACCCCGGCACAGGGCCGCCGCCGCTCACGCGCCCAGTTACCCCGGCACAGGGCCACCGCCGCTCACGCGCCCAGTTACCCCGGCACAGGGCCACCGCCGCTCACGCGCCCGGTTACCCCGGCACAGGGCCGCCGCCGCTCACGCGCCCAGTTACCCCGGCACAGGGCCGCCGCCGCTCACGCGCCCAGTTACCCCGGCACAGGGCCACCGCCGCTCACGCGCCCAGTTACCCCGGCACAGGGCCACCGCCGCTCACGCGCCCGGTTACCCCGGCACAGGGCCGCCGCCGCTCACGCGCCCAGTTGCCCCGGCACAGGGCCGCCGCCGCTCACGCGCCCAGTTACCCCGGCACAGGGCCACCGCCGCTCACGCGCCCAGTTACCCCGGCACAGGGCCGCCGCCGCTCACGCGCCCGGTTACCCCGGCACAGGGCCGCCGCCGCTCACGCGCCCAGTTACCCCGGCACAGGGCCACCGCCGCTCACGCGCCCGGTTACCCCGGCACAGGGCCGCCGCCGCTCACGCGCCCAGTTACCCCGGCACAGGGCCACCGCCGCCTTTACAGGTGCGACCAGCTGCTAGCCTGTATGTACACACGGATAAATAACGGTCACGGCTCTGTATGTCTCGCATGTGATGGTAATTTAACTTCCCCGATTTCGATTACAACAAACGTTGCCACTTTGAAGCCAGAACGCTGGAAACGGAGAAGCAATACATCTTCTGGGAGACTTTTATAATCAGAGAACCCATCCACTAGAAAGGAAGTGAGTGCACGTTAAATGTACGAGACGATTCCGCCTCGGCGCGTTCAGTTTGTAAGAGACGCTGCATTGGACAAACGGAGGAGATAAAGCTGCAGCCGAGGCCTTATCTGTCATCGACAGCGTTGCGCCACCCCCTCCACCCAAACAAAGTCTTCCACACGGCGTGTGGCACTTTTAAAGCCATCATCATCATTCTTGAAGAAGACGCAAAAAACATAAGAATGACGTTTACATCTCTTCATATCCCTCTGTTCTATCCGATACACGAGCAAATTGTTGGCTCATCACGTCAAAAGCGATGTCCAACTACAGCCAAATAAAGCTACCCCGCGACACTGGCTGGCCGGCGCGGCCGTGTGAGTCCACGATGACACATCTGACCGGCGCGCACCCCTGCCAACAGCGCTGGCCGCCAGTGCCAGCCGGTCTCAGCTGAGCAGCCGGTCAGCTGAGCAGCACACGGCACCACTCCGGGTGAGGGAGGCATCAGCACAGCCAGTGGGGTGACCGGCAGGTCTCAGCTGAGCAGCACACGGCACCACTCCGGGTGAGGGAGGCATCAGCACAGCCAGTGGGGTGACCGGCAGGTCTCAGCTGAGCGGCACACGGCGCCGCTCAGGGGTGAGGGACGTATCAGCACAGTCTGGAGGGTGGCCGGCGCAGCGAGACTGCGTTATCGCCGGACAGTGGAACCAATCGACCGAGGCAGAGATAAACCTGAACTGAGCGGCCACAGCCGAGACACAGCGATAGTCCGGGTCTAAGACATCTGGTCGTAACTCGCAGCAAGTACCGACACTGCAGCACTCGGATGAAAATGGCTCTCCGGCGTTCGTCAGGGAAGCCTGGAAATTCCCACTGCCCGTTTTCCAGTCACTCAACTATTACCCATCTATACTTGATAAATATCACCTGAAAAGGCTACATGTGATACAAATGTCTTTTTTACCTAGTTTTCCGTTGACTTGAAGTTTATCACATTGCATTACCAAATGTCCTTTCCGCATTAGGGTTTCTGGCCACACTAGCCATATCGCCCACATCATATCAGTCTTGTGTTACAGGGAGACATTCACACAGAACCTCAGGGAGATGTGCCACAGACGGTCAGCTTCGAGTTGGCCCAAACAGGGTTGGTGATGCTTCTAAATCACACTGGCTTACTATAAAAGTCTAGCTTACCTTGAGGTAGGAGCCGTAGTATTTTGTGACGTAAGGCGAATCACATTGCGACAGAACCATAATCTCCTGCTGAATATCTTCGATTTCATCTTCCGCCTCTTCCAAGTCGATGATCTTGATAGCCACCACCTGAAAAGCACCAGGCGACTCGTTACGGCATACACGACGGCAGCGTTGTTCAAAGAGACGCTGGAAAGTTACTACATTAACGGTAGGAATAGCCGATCCTATTTGTTCGCATTATTACAGAACAAACAAATCAGAATCTTCATTGTAGCTGAGGCCGTGTAATACGACTCAAAATTGCTCAACTAACACCGATATCAAAGGGAGCCATTAACGTTTGACATCATGTGGAAATGAGAGGCAAAAACCACTTGGTGACAATCAGGGCGCCGCCACGGAATTTTGCAGGGGGGACAGACCCGGGCTGGTGCTGACCGGGGAGGCGAATTTTCAGCATATTCGGTAACTGACAGCATTTATGACCATTGACCAAAATTTTGGCGGGACCCCCTGGTTGGCCAACAGGGGGACGCGTCCCCCGCTTGGGCCCATGGTGACAATACTCGACACAAGTGTCGAGCGCCGGCCCGAACGGCGGCACGCCCTAGACATGAATTTCGTCAGCATCCTTGGTGACACAAGGCAGACCCCAGCCGGCTGGCACCAGCACTGCCGACACTGTCTAGAGCGCCCCCGGAGCGCCTCAGTGACCCGGGGGCACACCAAACTCGCACCAGCACTGCGGGCACTGCCCACAGCGTACCCGGAGCGCCTCAGTGACCCGAGGACCACAGCCCGCTGGCACCAGCACTGCGGGCACTGCCTAGAGCGCCCCCGGAACATCTCAGTGACCCGGGGACCACAGCCCGCTGGCACCAGCACTGCGGGCACTGCTTAGAGCGCCCCCGGAGCGCCTCAGTGACCCGGGGGCACACCAAACTCGCACCAGCACTGCGGGCACTGCCCACAGCGTACCCGGAGCGCCTCAGTGACCCGGGGACCACAGCCCGCTGGCACCAGCACTGCCGACACTGTCTAGAGCGCCCCCGGAGCGCCTCAGTGACCCGGGGACCACAGCCCGCTGGCACCAGCACTGCCGACACTGTCTAGAGCGCCCCCGGAGCGCCTCAGTGACCCGGGGACCACAGCCCGCTGGCACCAGCACTGCCGACACTGTCTAGAGCGCCCCCGGAGCGCCTCAGTGACCCGGGGACCACAGCCTGCTGGCACCAGCACTGCGGGCACTGCCCACAGCGTACCCGGAGCGCCTCAGTGACCCGGGGACTACAGCCCGCTGGCACCAGCACTGCGGGCACTGCTTAGAGCGCCCCGGAACGTCTCAGCGACCCGGGCCGTCAGCTCTGTCGACCGCTGAAACGCCGCCATGTGAGGACATCGCTTGGAAACTCCGCTGGAAACTGGTCAATTTCCAGCAGTCCATCACATTCTCACACCGGCTCCACCACCCCTCGGAACTAACTTTACGGTAGGGGTGGGCATTGGGCGTTTCAAACAACTTCCAGTCAATGTCCATTCTGCTCCCGAAATTATGCAGAGGAAACGTTCTCGAAGTCCCGCTCCAGCGGAGCACATGCACTATCCGCAGAGAAAAGTTGCTGGGGAAACAAAGGGAGAGCCGCCTGAGGCAGGACGTTTCGGGTCAGCCTGAACAATAACACGGACTCTGGATGCTACGATCAGCACATTGCCTCAATCGATTTATTGTGAATTTAAACCAGGAAATATTTCAATTGGTTTCGCTCCATCACACTCTAGATTGGCAGGCCGGAGCGTTTAATGGAGAGGGAATTGGGACATGTTCTAACCGGCCCGACCCGGAGGGCCATGCCTAATGAGAGGGAGGCAATAACATTGGTACCAATCAGGTCAGTAGAGCCTGGAGGATAGATATACGGATACCCCAAATAAATGTCCTCAGTAGTACCCAGAATGGGTGAGTGCCTCGTGTTCTAGCTGCCTTGACCTTTTGTCTTTGGGTTTCGAGCTTCAACTCAGTTAAATTCCATGACTCATTGTTAGATCCTTCCAGGGAAGCAGGCAAGATGAGACGTCCAGGAACAGCGAAATTCAGCGAACGCGTTTTAAAACTACCTCCAAGCTAGAAAACTGCAAAAATCATTTCAAAACCACACTTGATCTTACCTATAACCCTCGCCCAGCGGGGGCCATCACCCCCCCACCTTTAACCTTCGCCCGGGTGGGGGTCTTTTTAGACCCCGGGTTTTTCCGAAGTTACCAAAAAACGGCGGCGCGCAGCGCCGCCAAACTTGGTCTAGCTGTTCCCTCATCATTTTCACATCTTCCCTGAAAATTTTAGCTCAAGGTCATATCAGGTCAGGTCACCAGGCCAGGTAAAGTGACCTCACCTCAAAAAATACTTAGGACTGCATAACTACAAGGCGGGTTAATTGAACAAGTTGAAACTCATACCATATATTGGGCCCATCAGGAGCTACAACATATGTTCCGGGATTTTTCATATTGGTGACCTAAATTCATGTGCAGAGCATGACCTCCCCGTTGTAAATACATGGGGAAAATCACGAAATGAGCTTTTCTCAGTAAGTATCGATGGAATCAACTTCAAACATCGGTTACGGCTTGCTCTTACCTCATTTCTGAAGTTGATGCTAAAATAATTGGCTTGTGACCTTTGAAAGGTCACCTTAGGTCAAATAAGCATTTTTTAGTGTTTTACTCTATAAATTTTGAATAAACAAAGAACTTTTATTTTATCACCAAAGTGTTTGTATAGTCACTGCATGTCAAATGATATACAGCATGACTATACCAGGTAAAGTTGGGTCAGACCGTTGACCTGGGTCAGGTCGAATTTCCAAATTTGACCTGGCACAGCAATATTATATATCATTCGATTTGTATTGACGAGAAGATTGCAATGGTGCATCAACTATGGCTGTATCTTGCTTGGTTTGGAATTTATTAGCGAACAAGGAAACGCTCTTATGCATGGGTGGCTATGGACATTCCCAAGAACATTCCCAATATTCAGTGACCTGTAGCTCCCTAGGCTTTGACCTGACACGAAAATGAATGCCACTGTAATGAAAGAGCAACCCAAGAGCTTTCGAATGGTGTTAGAAAAATGTTTCTAGCTATCATAGTTTCTCGGATATATGAGGTTTTCTTAGTACACCTCATATTAGCGATTTTGACCTATGTTGACCTCTGGTGACCTTGATATTGACCTTACGAGAAAAATGACCGAAGTATTTTCGATATCATTTTTGAAGTGCGTTCGATTGCTGTTTTGCGCTTTTTCTAGCTCTCTTAGTTTTTTTTAGATCGTGGGGGTTCTTTTTAAGCCCCCCCCACCAGAGTGAAGGTGGCTCCTACCCGCCACCGGGGCAAGGGTTAACTCCGAAAGTATGAGGGCTAGCGCAAACTTGAGGAGTGCGTTAGAAAGCTCATCCAAATTCTAGATCAAATTAATACGGGTACTTAAGCGCTCAGGCCGATGGTTTGACCTCGAGAGGTCAAGTTAGGTCGAGACAAGCCATTTCTATTAAAACGTGCAATGCTTGAAACAACCGGACACAGCTCCCATACAACAAGAGCTATTGAGGTTTGGAAACACGATGATGGACTGTGTTCCTGATGTTTTTTAGCCTTGCATTCATTTTTGTGAATTTTACAGCACAGCATGTATTTTCCTATACTTTCCTAATTGAGGAGGTCACTTCTTCACCTGACCTCGGATAACCGAAAGAAGAAATTTCCGATGTAAGCTTTGATGAACTCTGAAAGGGTTATAAGAATTACAGATTTTCAGTTAATCAGTTTCAAAATATAGGAGTGATAGAGCTAAACAATAGGTTAGGTCGCTTTGTTTAACCTGACCTGTTACGACCTGAACCGTAAATTGTTTTTTTCCGCTCTCCTTGAAAAACCTTAGGGGCATCGATCGATGCCCCTCCGGCGTGGCGAGGGAAAAAACTATCAATGGAAATCAAATCGTTATCTTTAAGACAAACAGGGACCACCAGAAAACTTGGTAAAGCGACCTTATCTCCTCCTCACCTCCTTAGAAAAATTCCTGACACCCTTCCTTATGCCAATTTTTTTACAACAACCCTTTACCAATGCCAATGTGTAAATTAAGCCCCGCTTCAGCGACAGCTGCCGACCACAAATGTGAACGGTATTTACTCTTAGCAGTGGTCTGGGTAAAATACTTCACATCACCTCACGCAACAAAAGCCGACCGACGAGGAATGTGACGGGTCAATATGCATTGATAGAGAAGAGAAGCCAGCAAAAAAGGACAAGGATAACACGGTAGCCCTCACCGTTCGATAAGACAAGCAAGTGACAGCAAAAACAGCCCGGTGTTCTCCGCCAATCAAGGTCAGTGGCTAGTTTTGAAACGGTCTGTGTCGCACTTGCCCCGGCTCCCTGGATCAATGTCTCGTGATGACGGCATTATCTCCTTTCACTTTCAATACCGTCCCAGCCCCAGTTTTCCTTCGCGGCGGGTCGTGCCGTACAGACTGAGCCGCAATTCATGCACGCCGGTGCCCCTGATAACCGGAGCAGCCCCCCCTGCAGGAGAACTGGTCGGGGTGAGCCTGAGTCACGTGGTCGGCGACCCGGGAGGTGGTGCCTGCGTGTGGCGCGGCACGCACTGGCCGAGGGGCACGCGCCACCACGGGCCGGCACAGACACAATGGCAGGCACGCCGCCACTGTCACCTGCTCCTGAAGCCTATCTCCCACGGAGATAATTGTTCTGCAGGCACCCCGCACTCCAGTCTTGCCTCACAGAGATTAGAGTGGAATGATATGTGGAATTTGTCTTACCACGGTATCTGAAGGATCAAAAGCTTAGTTGTCAAGCTGCATTACTTCATAACCTGAAATAAATGAAGATAAGACTTGAATGACTCTACATTTCAGACATTTCAAAACATGCATACTTTAAATCACTAATCCGTGTGTCGCGCAAGTCGCCACCGCCATCCTCGTGAGTAGGCCGATTATACGTTAGGCAATGCGATAAACGTGAAGCGTCGCCACCCCTCCTCTAACGACCCCCTTCGCTAGTTACCGCGCGCCAGGTGTGAGTGCTGGGTCACGCCCGGGTCAGTCAGTGGGCGGCAGGTCACCAGGCGATCCATCCACGCGTTATGGGCCGCCGCCGTCGCAGAGAAAGGAAAAGAGAAAAGGCGGGCGGCACCGCAGCGCGACACACTGGCGCGGGGCGTGCGCGGTCGGAGCGGCGGAGTGTGCGGCGCGGCCGGGCTCGTGACCGGGCAGGGAGAGAGGGGCACGGTCACCAGTCGCAACGGCGGTGCCCAGCCGTGGCGTGGCGTGTCTGATACCCCGCTCACCCACACGCCATCCAGCGGCACCGCCATCACGTCGGACGCACAAACGGTCTACCATTTGAGACACAGATCATGGAGTTCCAAATTTCGAAAACCTTGTCAGGCGGAATTTGTGGTGCCTCTGAAAAAAGTGACAGAGCACCGAACACTACTCTGTCACATACACGCTGTCCCACAGCGCGCGGCCGTGTTCGTTCAGATTTACTGGTGAACGTTTACGGGACACATCTACGCAAGTGACGAGCTTTGCTCATATGCTTGAAAATAATGACGTTCCACTGGGCCTCAGTCTCAGCGGGGAGCGGAAGATCCACCCAGGAATCAAGACGTGTTTTATGACAAAGTAGAGATAAACTCTTTTTAGTAGTATTCATTCCTCTGAATGACAAACCCAGGCCTTCCCCCAAAGTGAATGATGAATGCAACTTTTGGGCTTTTGCGGCACACCGACTGTTGAGGCCATATGGTGGCGCCAGCTCTCACCCTGTTGGGATGGTATTGTGGGGATCGGAGAGACTCACGCAGAATACTGGCCCAGAGTTTTGAACCTGGGTCAGCGGTGTGGAAGTCGAGCGCTCTTCCCTCACGCCACCGCATCTCCACCTTTATGAATGCATTAAATACTTTACGGTAAAGGTCAGATAACTCCATGATCCCAATCATTGTACAGATATAATGGTGGTGTGAAGGCCGCATTCACAGTGTTGACGCATGCAAAAAGAATCGCACGCGAAGGCAATCTTAATACATGAATGAATCACCTGAGTAGGATCAAGTTTCAGTCCACGACTTCCTGACGGATTATCCATCAGCATCGCCACCGCCGTTCTAAATTGCGTCCGAATGAGGCGTCGTACTGAGCTTTCTAAAAACGTACTAGGGTAAGGGCGGGTAAGAGTACGCAGGAGATAAGAGTACGCAGCAGCTGTTTTGGTTACTTAGCAGCCACTGTGATGGTGGATACCCTGGTATAAAAAGAAGGTCAGTGCCTAGGCTCCACACGAAAATTCAAGCGCTGCTGTTCTTTCGCGGGAGTACAGAGCAAAATAGTTTCTGGGCACCCTTGAGTAATATTTTTAACTGGCAAAACTTGTAGACCATGCTTCTATTATCAAAGTATTGTATTACGGTCTGTTGTCAGTAAGAAAGCAGCTGAAGTGTGCTCCAGGACCAGAGCTCACGCTAATACGCCTGCCAACATGTTTATGAAGACTTTCTTCCCAAGGAAGCATGTCCGGCAAGAGTACGCAGTAGTCCATTGGGCAGAGTGGCATGCTTAAGAGATAGGAAAATCTAATTTTTGCTCGGGACAGAGTCCGCAATTCATATTTTGAAAATCAAACGTTGCAACATGGTTCTTGAATATTCATTACGATATAGAATCATACAATCGCCTAGTTTGGCGCCAAAAACTTCGCGACATGGCCTATGCCTAAAGCACTGCGGAGCATCAATGCGTACTCCAGTCCTTCTTGCGTACTCTTACCGACCCGCTCCGGCAAGAGTACGCACGTATTTTATTTTTGATGGGCTCGTGGCGAGTTCCTTTCAGAGACATCGTGTTGAAACATGGACCATACATAGCAATTCTTCAGGCTAAACAACCACCTAAAGTTTTGCTGCTAGACTTATAGGAGAAATTGAAGCCTTTAGAAGTTAAGTGCGTCTCTTCCGGACTTCCCTATGCGTGTACTGCTAGCGAAACAAACTCGCCAGTACCATCGGTTTGCAAGTTGAAATAGAAAAAAGTGGACAGACTAGGTTAGAGTTTGGTAAAACGGTGAATTTTTATTGGGAATGATTCATATTGGGGGTGTGATTGCGGGTTCTGCAGATTCTGGGTACTAACTTCTCAGTCAGCTGATCATGAGTGCTACGAGCAAGCGAAAACGCTGTGAGAGAATATCTATACCGCCTAAGTGAGCCTCTGATCCACATTTCGTCCCACTTTTGAAGGTGGCTTTTGAATATCTCCCCGCATCGCGGCTCCTATGCAAGCTATAAGAAAAGTTGTGGATGGCCCATGATAAATCAGGCATTTCTTTTCATTGGCGGACGCAGGGTGGCCATTCCGGCCATGGCCCCCCAAAGCGCTGGAGGGGGCACGCTATCTGGACCCCCAAACACCCGAATTTTTTGGAAAAAAGGTGTTTACACTAGGTCTGTAGCGCAAAAAAAATCTTCGCTCTCAAGGGGGAGGGGCAGACATGGGTTTGGCTACCCGCAAAACTCGGGTCTGCGTCCGCCCTGCTTCTTTTTACTCAGAGCAAAGTTGAGGTCATCACAGACAAAATAATGTAACTGGTTACAGACTGCTTTTTTGCACTAGCTTCCAACTGGTTCAAATTGATATAATTGGATTCCTCTCGTTACGGCAAATCCAATTATGCATAATATGATCATACTGTGTCAACGTGTCAAAATGGCCCGACCTTCGGTCAGGCGAAGGTCACTATCTGATCTAATATGATCACTATGCATATCACTCGACTTACAATGACAATACGAACACAATGGTATCAAAACGCAAGCCCTACCACTATTCCTTGCAAAGTTAGCAACACGAATCTGAAAGCATGCTAAAGTAGCTCCAGATGACCTCTCAAGAGGTCAGAGGTCACAGGTCAAACACTCCTACTTGACCCTTAGAGTGGTCTAAGAAACCACGATTTCGACAACACAATACTCTGAGCGGTATCTACGGAAAAAAACAATTTTCAAACATTGCATAAGCACCCCCTCCCCAATTAAACACCCACAGGAGCAAGGGTTAAGTAAGAAACTATAACCACCCAGCTCCAGATTTTTTATTTTTTTGAAACCAGCCTGCTGGCATCTTGCAAGACTGTTTCACTGTGCGTCAAGGCAACCACGCGATACACACGACTGAAAACCGACACCACTCTGCCTGGGTAACCCCCAGCTCTGGCTCTTCTTATCAGATGCATGGCGGTTGCATAAAATAGAACCACGCCTAAAATATTACACTGAGAGAGCCCATCTTAAAAATCATCCCGGGACTTCCAAAAAAAACCACACCCCAAAGAGCAGCCGCACCACCACATTAGCTTCGTGCGATGACAGAGCCAACCGTGACCGGCTACAGCACCCGTCCATTAAAGCTGCGCTGTGTATGGGAGCGTTTCACACACATACACACACAGAGCGCTGTTTACTCGCGTGTCCTTCGAAGCAGTGCCGGCACCGCCCCCCCCTCTGAAGCAGGCGGCGGCGGCGGCCCTCACCTGCTGGGTCCGGTTGTCAATGCCCTTGAACACCTCGCCGAACGAGCCCTTCCCTATCCGCTCCTGCTTGGTGAAGATCAGCTCCGGGTCGACTTTCTGCAACAAAGAAGAGCGCTCGTCAGCTTCAGTGCATGCGGCCAGGAAAAAGTTGTAAGAACGTTAACGGCGAGATGGTACAGTATCAGATAATCCATGAATTGCTCACAGCCCTGCAGAACTTGTTACTTCCCTTGGTTGGCCCACTGCTTGTCGAGAAGACCTACCCCGCACCAGGATATTGGCTTCGGGGTTTGTTTTCGCCCACGGTAGCGAGCGAATCCATTCTCATCGCCGTAAAAATCACAAGCATGTTCCAACAAAGAAACAAATAAAGGCATAAATACAATTTAACGGTTGCAAAAAAACTTTAAAGACGTAGTTTCTAATCCTTAGAACGATGGTAGCACGGACACATCGTCGTCACAAAGATGCTTTATTTCTTTTTTAACCGGGGTTAGGGAGCGATGAGTGCAGAGAGGGGGGTGGGGGACGCGAACGGACCAGCACGGACGCGCACGCACGCGGGACTACGAGTTCGAGTTCGAGTTCGATACGAGTACGAGTTCGAGTCGACGAAGTGGATCGGTGTCGGTGTAGTGACGGAGGGTATTAAATACGGGCGATACCGCTACTATTAGGGGTCATACGCGCGCGTGACGGGCGAATTCGAGCGCAGACGGCAACGACTGATGCCGAGTGCGGCGGGCGACGAACAGCGACAGGGGTCGGAGTGGGACTATGGTACGTGTTACACATGACAAGGTGTAGGTTAAGATCAGGATGAGTCAGAACACATATGTCTGCTTATCGTTGAAATCACGGAACAGTTCAGCCTGCAGGTTCACTTAAAGCCCAAAACCTGGTGCTTTGCTCGAAAAAGTTAAACCCAACCACAATCAGACCAATGCTGTTTTCCCACGGAACGCTTAAGAACAGGACTGCTCCAACTATGGATAGGACACAAAAAGACAATTCGAAACTGGATCTAGAAAGCTGCCGAGACGCACGGTCAGATCCGTTTTTCGAACGAGCGAGATTGGCGGCGCTAGTCATCGGGGCCACAGCGTTCACAGAGGGCAAAGAATTCGCACAATTCACTTTCACGGCGTGTTTCTGATTAGGAAACTCGTGACACCGTTCGGCGTCACGACCCACATTTCCCACGCAGGCTGTGCGGAACGGAACGGCTCGCTGATTCCGGACCGATAACAGCGCTGCAGACTACTACCAGCGGTCACAGCGCTGTGTGAAGATAAAAAGGAAACACTGGGGCGACAATTATCAAGGATGTGAACCGAGCATGCACTGGCGCACTGCGAGAGAAAAACGCCGGTACAAGATTAATGGCCTATTATGAGCAATCGATACCAGCCAGGATGGGCAGTGCTGGTAGGCTAGCACGCCGGTGCCAATAACTGCCAAACGGATAATGAGGGGAAAGCTATTTGTCATATCGGCCAATCGCCAATCCCCAACCACTGGACCAAAATTTCACCACTGGCCAAGTATGAGAGAACAAAGCTGTTTAGCTGTGCCGCGCATGAATATCAACAAGCGATCAGTGCACATCTGGTGGTTTCCAGTGACCGCCGCCCCTTTATTGGTACGAGTCTACATGTAACTCTCACTACTAGCGCACCCCACACAGCCGCCTAGCACGGATGTAGCTGACAGAGCCTGAAGCCGTGCGATTTCCTTGAAAAAACACTTAAAGGGGAAGGGGAATTTTAAGCATTGTAAAAGGCGATGGGAAACAAATTGTTTCATGGACAGTCCCATCAACAGGCGGCTTTAGTTTGACAGCTAACCGCAAACTCGCTTCTGGAGATTCTGGCCCCAAGTCCGCCTTTTACACACATCTTCAGGGGTGTGACTTCACAAACAGCACTGAAGCTGCCGATTTCATTTTCAAAAAGCGTGTGCGGGGTTCATCTTTGGAGTGAGGAGCGACGCTTCACGATGGAGAGATACTGGGACGTTTCAGCGAGGGTATGCCTGATACATTTCAGGGGGAAGTCGAGGATGATTCAGGAGAGAAGCCAGGGACGTTTAAGGGGGTATGAGTGGTGAACATCCAGGAATGCAAAACACACGATAGTAAATATAGAATTCGGCGGTTTACGCCTCTGTTCGTGCCGAAGCTTCAGCCCGGCCCGGCGGCCAGCTCCATCGACAGCACGCACGCGGCCGTGCTGTTGGAAAAACAAGGCCCATAAAACACCGCTCTGCCCGCAATCTGCTCACATACGAGGTTGCGCGTGCGGCTCCATACCCAGCGGGGCTGGCGCGCGATTTATGGCCGGCCGCCATCCGCCGCCGGGTTTTTGCTGGCAGGCGCACCAGGCCATTCAATAATCGTTAAACAGGAACAGGACGGACTTAGCCTCAATGTCGGTTGTATCGGTGAGTGGCCGGCGCTGGAGACGTCTGGAGTGGTTCTGCACGAGCGGTCCGAGTGAGAGGTCGGAGTTCCGAGAGGTCACAGTTCCGAGAGGTCAGAGTTCCGAGAGGTCACAGTTCCGAGGGGTCACAGTTCCAAGAGGTCACAGTTCCGAGAGGTCACAGTTCCGAGAGGTCAGAGTTCCGAGCGGTCAGAGTTCCGAGCGGTCAGAGTTCCGAGCGGTCAGAGTTCCGAGCGGTCAGAGTTCCGAGAGGTCACAGTTCCGAGAGGTCACAGTTCCGAGCGGTCAGAGTTCCGAGTGGTCAGAGTTCCGAGCGGTCAGAGTTCGAGTGGTCACAGTTCCGAGGGTCAGAGTTCCGAGCGGTCAGAGTTCCGAGCGGTCACAGTTCCGAGCGGTCAGAGTTCCGAGCGGTCACAGTTCCGAGCGGTCAGAGTTCCGAGCGGTCACAGTTCCGAGCGGTCAGAGTTCCGAGCGGTCAGAGTTCCGAGCGGTCACAGTTCCGAGCGGTCAGAGTTCCGAGCGGTCACAGTTCCGAGCGGTCAGAGTTCCGAGCGGTCAGAGTTCCGAGTGGTCACAGTTCCGAGCGGTCAGAGTTCCGAGTGGTCACAGTTCCGAGCGGTCAGAGTTCCGAGTGTCATCAAAAAAGCCTGCACCAATGGCAGAGACACTGGAAGGCGATGAGGCATATAGGAAAGAAAAGTAATTCCTGATCACATCAATGGTTAACCTATTTTTGTTATAAAAGACTCAGCCTTACAAAAGTTAACACACATATCACCGTCAAAAAAGTTTTGTGCAGCAAAAACGTACCGGCAATGCCCTTGCTTTTGGATCTGATACGACCAGTGTGACGAATGACCAATAATGTGTAATTGAGGACAAGGCCTCGATCGATCGATTTCCCTGTCTTCGCAATAAGCATTTGTAACCACTTCACAAGCGGAGGCTCGGTATCGACCGTGCCCAGTTCCGGCCCCGCGCTGGGCCGGTAATTGTGACAGTTTTCGCCATCGATTTCGGCTGGGCATTGTCAGCGAAGGCAATTGGTGCCGGCTCACGGTCAGTTTCGCAAGGGACGGGCACTACCGACCACCCGGGGGGCTGCCAGGGGCGCGGCTGCCGGCCACGGAAGTCCTCGCCCTAATCTGTTGTGATTGGGAGGAAATGGCGCCGCCGATAACATCCACACCTCTGCCTTTGTATCTGCAGGGCGGTGAGTCATCCCGCTCGGGCTCTTGACCTTCTCAGAGGGGTCGGAGCGAGGACAGAGACAGCTGCTGGTCGGTGGTCAGAACGGCGGCCAAAGTCAGAGGCGGGGCGGGGGCGGCGCCAACGGGGGGCCACCTGTGGCCTCCACAGGTGTGGTACGCGAGGCCTGCCCGCCACAGAGCTGCCGCCACAGCCATCACTTACCCCTCAGATGATACGATAACGGCGCCGCACAGAGAACTGCGCACCAGCCGGGTACCTACCACAGGATGAGGTAGTGCAAGTGGCATGTGTATAAACCGAAGCTGGTACTTTCCTGAGCCGTCTATGGTCGCGACGCAGAACAAATGTATATAGTGTGGAGAGATACCGGGGAACGCTGCGCGCTGGGACGTTCCTGGTGACTGCCGTGCTGGCGACGGGCGGCGCAGTGGCTGTGATTCAGCTGTTCACCAGTGCAGCAGCACCGGGCTCGGCTGTGCACTGTGCACCACGGTCGTGCACGGCTCCCCCGACCCGGCGTACCGGCCAGCCCCGCCGCTGGGGGCGCAGAGATTCACCTCTCACCTCCTCAATCGTTGTACCTCACTGTAACGGATCCAAACAGTCCGGCAGCACAATTCCCCGATACGTGCAGCGCCGCCGACTGGTAAATATTTCGGCTGGAGTTGTCTCCGCGCGTCCGCGTGTGCGGCCGTGTGAGCCACTTTTGACACGACCACCGAGCGCACGGGGCCGCCTCCGCCAAGGCCGCCTGCCGGCTACCTTCCCAGTTCAACGGCACGGCTGCCGCCGCGTGCCAACCCACACACACTTGCGCGGCCATCACGGACGGATACCGACCGTGACCCAATCCGGCCGCGCCGCGACCTCGCAGCTCAGACCCGGGGGCGTGGCGACCTCGCATCTCAGACCATAGAGCATCGCGACCGCGACACGGCGGCGAGCCACGAGACGCAAAAACGTCGATCAATACTCATTTTACTTTGATATAATGATAATGGGGCGATGGCACACTTTGTTTACCACGGTCATAGAATTGGCGACCGATTACATGCGAGGAGACCAGTCTCAACGCACCAAACCACTTCTTAGAGCACCGCTGACGGTACATGCTTGCATACCGATTCGATTCACGGAGCATCATTAGTTTAAACACACCACACATGTCTTCGATGGCTACCGAATTAACCTGATACTAATGCTCGCTGGAATATCCTTCGCTGGACGAGGTAGAGTATAGCCGACCTCGGCGCTCCGCTTGGCACAACTCCCCAGCTGACCTACCCGGTGCAGAAGGCGGTGAAAAACCATTAGGCTAAGCCAGGACAGATGGGAACCCGGTGCACATCTGCAGCAGGGCATCTGCACCCAGCGGCGCGCCTGATACCGTAGCAGACGCTGAGGAACCGGTCGGCCATCTCATTTAGAACAATATATTAACTATTCCCGGGTGACAAGGAAGTGGAAGCAGGTAGGTCTAATCAGGACCAAGGTTCTACTCCGTAAAGAAGAACACGTATCCACAAATTAGTTTCAAACAATAACGCAGTTCCTGCATGCCGAGCGCAGCATTGATTTAAGTACAGAAGGGATGCGCGGCGACTCTGGAGCGGAGCAGAAGCAGCAGCCACACCCCTCCAGTGCCATCGATAACGTGGTAGGCCGGACGCAGGGACGTCATCGGGACAGCCACTGGCGCCGCCGCCCTGTCCGAGCGAGACCAGCACCATCGCCCCACACACGCAGTGGGGAGGCGGAGTAACTCCGCATTATGCTGATGTTCAGAATCCACTTACCCGAACATGGCGGGCCAGTGCCAAGGGTATGGCAAAGCGAGTCACGCGGTAAATTACAGCGTTGGTACGTGTAACAGGGACAGCAGCGCTTGAGCCAGTGTGCGGCGTCGTTTGCGCACGGTAAAGAACGATGAAAATAGTACCCATAAATAACGCGAGGAAGCCAGTTGAAACCTCTCAAGCATCACTGTCGGCGCTGCTGGTCCCCAAATCCTTTGTTTCTTTTCAATGTTTGGGTACCTGATTCTACTTACTTCATTTAAACACAGCCCGTCAACGAAATTTGTAATATCCAATCGAATTCCCAGCTCAGGACTAATCTTTGCACCCCCCCTTCCCTCCCCAGGGGAAATGACTGTTGCTTAACACGCGCATTGACGGGGGCGGGTATCCGCCCCCCTCGGGGTTTTCGGAGATAGCAGAAAAACGGCGGCGCCTAGCGCCACCGTACTTGGCATACCTTTTCCCTCATCATTTTTACAACTCCTGTGAAAATTTTAAGGTTAGGTCATCTCAGGTCAGGTCAGGCCACGAGTACAGGCCAAGTGACCTGACCTCAAAAAAAGTTTAAGATAGCATACGTCGGAGCAGGGTGAACTTATCCCATTGAAACTCATATCACATAATGGGCCCACCGAGTTCTCTAAAATATGTTCCGGTATTTTTGATATCGATAACCTAAGGTCAGGTACGAGGCATGACCTCTCCATTGGATATACATGGGAAAAATGGTTTTTATTTTATAACTCAGTAACGGATAGTGATAGAGCGTTTATTTTGGCTGCCTTAGACTCGCCTTGGCTTTGCGGTTCTAATGATATGCATTTTATATAATTTGACCCTGACCTGACCACAAGTCAGGTCAAATCCTTGATTTGACCTAGCAAGGTCAAATTATATATCATTCGATTCGGCTTGCTGCGAGGATTCATATAGTTTAAGTCGTTTTGCTCTATCTTTAATTGTTTAGATGTAATGGCCGAAAACACTTAATTTACATGTTATCCCTATTACGGTATGTTTTGACCTCCCGTGACCTTAAATGTGACCTAAGAAAAAAATGGTTCAATTATTTTCGATGGAGAAGTAGATGGGCTACCCGACGCCGTTTACCGTTTTTCGCTACCTACCGTGGTTCTCGAGATCTTAGGGGGCGGGTACCCGCCCCCCTCGTCAAAGCGAAGGTGGCTCAGACCCCCGTCAATGCGCGTGTTAAGTCGCACCCACTTGTCCTTTTTAACTGCTGGAAGCGAAATGTTCTACCGCTTGACCCGGACCTAATCACAGTTTAATCGCTGTATTCCAGCCACCTGAGTATGCGGTGAAAGTCAATAGCTTTAAAGACTGACGAGCGGCGAGCCACCCACGGCTGCCCAGACAAGGTCAAAGGAATAATCACAAACCTGTTCCCCACAACAGAACTGGTGCCGGTCTCCTCATTGACTTTTTCGCGAGCCAGTCCTGAACATCGTGCCTCGCTGCGCGCCAGAACACCTGAAAAGCTGGCGCTGTCAAGGACTAGACAATGCCCTTGAAGTGCAGGTAAAACAAGTGTTTTATAGTTTCAATGATGACTTAATAAAAAGAAGCAATCAAATTCATACGCGCTATAACTTCAATCCATTCTAGCTAGCATATAAATCGCCAAAATTACTCAACACGAGACAACCTTTCTATTGGCAGTGGGTATGTGTCGACAAAAACCGGGGCTCGAATGGCCGCGGTTGCAGGCGACGTGGAGGCAATCTGGTCATTTCCCTGTTGTGTAAAGAGTCGGCGGCGGCGGAGCGCGGTGCCCGCCCTACCAGCTACTGGAACAGCGTGGTCCCCCGTGACACCAGCCACTGGAACACCACTGCCACCGTCAGCGCCAGAGGTACGCGGTCGCGGAGCCTGCCGCTTCCGCACCACTCAAACCGGCAGCCGCAGCCGGTCCCACGGATAACCGGAGCTTTCACTCAGCCGGCCAGCCGCCGACCAACCCCACGCACATTCCCCACCAGCTTACCATATAAGGACTGTATCCCCCACCTGGAACACCATGGACAGGAATTCCTTTTCGTTGGCTCGGGTGATCAGCACACCGCGGTGACTCAGGCGATGGTGGAGTTTCTACCGAGGGGCGCGCCGGGCCGCCCCGGTGAGGCCGGCAGGTGGTCGTCGTCAGCGGCGGGGCGCAGACCGTGGCGCGAGCCACCGCCGCCGGCGACACGGCGCGTGAACGGCACTCAAGGCTGTCCGGGTTCGGCCACGGTGGAGGGGTGGGTGTGGGCCCGCCGCCGCTGACGTCAGACTCGGGTGACGGCCTGTCCGATCACGCCACGGCCGCCAGCCGGCTACCGTGACGAGTCACAGCCACAGTCACAGTCACGGCAATCTGCTCACTAACTGAAGCCACACGGCGGAGTGGCAGCCGCTCAGCTGGCTGTTACAGACTGTGTTATGGCAGTCAACTGCGCAGGCTATCCTATGGGAGTCAACTGTGCAGACTACCCTGTGAAAGTCAACTGTGCAGGCTACCCTATGAGAGTCAACTGTGCAGGCTACCCTATGAGAGTCAACTGCACAGGCTGCCTATGAGAGTCAACTGTGCAGGCTACCCTATGGGAGTCAACTGTGCAGGCTACCCTATGAGAGTCAACTGTGCAGACTACCCTATGAGAGTCAACTGCGCAGGCTATCATATGGAGTCAACTGCGCAGGCTATCATATGAGAGTCAACTGTGCAGGCTACCTTATGAGAGTCAACTGTGCAGGCTATCATATGAGAGTCAACTGTACAGGCTATCATATGAGAGTCAACTGTGCAGGCTACCTTATGAGAGTCAACTGCGCAGGCTATCATATGAGAGTCAACTGTGCAGGCTACCTTATGAGAGTTAACTGTGCAGACTACCCTATGAGAGTCAACTGCGCAGACTACCCTATGAGAGTCAACTGTACAGGCTATCATATGAGAGTCAACTGTACAGGCTACCCTATGAGATTCAACTGCGCAGGCTATCATATGAGAGTCAACTGTGCAGACTACCCTATGAGAGTCAACTGTGCAGGCTATCCTATGAGAGTCAACTGTGCAGGCTACCTTATGAGAGTCAACTGCGCAGGCTATCATATGAGAGTCAACTGTGCAGGCTACCTTATGAGAGTCAACTGTGCAGGCTACCCTATGAGAGTCAACTGCGCAGGCTACCCTATGAGAGTCAACTGTACAGGCTACCCTATGAGATTCAACTGTGCAGGCTACCCTATGAGAGTCAACTGTGCAGACTACCCTATGAGAGTCAACTGCGCAGGCTATCATATGAGAGTCAACTGTGCAGGCTACCTTATGAGAGTCAACTGGCAGGCTATCATATGAGAGTCAACTGTGCAGGCTACCCTATGAGAGTCAACTGCGCAGGCTACCCTATGAGAGTCAACTGTACAGGCTACCCTATGAGATTCAACTGTGCAGGCTACCTATGAGAGTGACTGGCAGGCTACCCTATGAGAGTCAACTGTGCAGGCTACCCTATGAGAGTCAACTGTGCAGGCTACCCTATGAGAGTCAACTGTGCAGGCTACCCTATGAGAGTCAACTGTACAGGCTACCCTATGAGAGTCAACTGTGCAGGCTACCCTATGAGAGTCAACTGTGCAGACTACCCTATGAGAGTCAACTGTGCAGACTACCCTATGAGAGTCAACTGTGCAGACTACCCTATGAGAGTCAACTGTGCAGGCTACCCTATGAGAGTCAACTGTACAGGCTATCATATGAGAGTCAACTGTGCAGGCTCCCTATGAGAGTCAACTGTGCAGGCTACCCTATGAGAGTCAACTGTGCAGGCTACCCTATGAGAGTCAACTGTGCAGACTACCCTATGAGAGTCAACTGTGCAGGCTACCCTATGAGAGTCAACTGTGCAGGCTACCCTATGAGAGTCAACTGTGCAGGCTACCCTATGAGAGTCAACTGTGCAGGCTACCCTATGAGAGTCACTGCACACGCTGCCCCGAGTCTCCGATCGTCCGGCACGGACTGACTGGGATTTTTCAGCGCCCCACCGTGGGCAACTTCGCGTTCTGACCTGACCGCGGTCTTCTATCGAAATTGGAATTACTCTTTAAAAATTAGCGCATAAGCAGCTTAGATACGATCCAGTTCAGGGAACCCGGGTCTTAAAAGTGATAGGCATCAGTGAGTTTTCTGTTCACGTAACTACCAGCGTCGTATTGACTTCACCTGTGACGGCCGCGCTTTCACCCAGGAAGTGTTGTAGCGACACGTCAAGTGGGAGCGCTGAGCTGACGAGGACACGTCAAACAAAAGAGATAGTGACAAGAGAGTGCCACGGACAGGGCTACCGGGCGGCGTTGGCGGCGGGAGCCGGCGAGTACCACCGAGCGCCGGTGGGTACCAGTGAGCTCCGGTGAGCGCCGCTGGCTGCCGTGGCTGGTGAGCTCGGGTGACGGTGGGAGACAGTGGTGAGTGGCGCTGTGGTCGCCGTGTCATGACCGGGCTGGTGACGTCCGCCGCCGCCGGCGTCACCATTACCGTCCAGCCGACACCGGCGCTGACGCAGCAGCTGCCGGCCGGCGCACACGGAGCGCCGCCCCCGCCACGCACAGCACAAACGCCACCTCCGCAACACTGGCCTGCGTACAGCCGCCACAGAGCAGGGTACAGATCACAGCATTTCGACAGCAGCCCCGGTCTGAGCAAATTGCACCAGTGGCTTCCGCACACAATGCAAGGTAAATTACACGGTTCAAGTGGCAGATTGTCCTCAGACAAACAGAAGTCGATAACAGGGCCTGCACTGTAATGATACCAAGGCCTATAGTCGCCTCTTCCTCTGGCTTGTGTCAAGCAGTCAGCGATCGTCAATCCCGCCGTCCGCCGTGTTATCTCACACAGCCTTCAACATGTCAGGTACCTCACAGGCTGGATCTCTCTGTCAGCCCCTCAATCTCGCAGATCAGCCAGCCTCTCGCGGTGTTTCCGTCAGTCAGGCGATCACGGAGCCCATCGGCGGAGTATGCACACCCGCTGGAGGCTTGTCAGTGAAGTGTAGGCGGTATTTGCCGGCCCGGTCGGCTCTAGGAACGGTGGTGGTTGTCAGTCAACTGGCCGCACTGGGCCGTGCACCCCCTCCCCTTCACGTCCTGACAGAGGCGGCCTTGAGACACGCCACTGCAGCCAGCGTGCTGGCATGCACCTGTGGGCCCCGATACAAGTCCACCCGCTCCAGAGCAGAGCCAACCAGCGGCCGGTCCGATAACGCAGCCTTCATCGAAAACTGATGCAACGGCTCAGCCGCAGCAAGCGCCGACGATTTCCATGAAGGTTCCCAGGCCCACCCGGTCCCCAGCCAGCGCGACCGGGCGGCATAAGGCAGCCATTATAACGTGTGACTCATTGGCAGCCCACGCGCAGGCTCTGCATCTAATAACAGGCCCCACGTGCGCGGCCCGTAACACGCCCACCCATCTCCGGAAATGGCCCCGGCCAGGGACTGAGAGCACACAGAGAATGAACGGCGTATACGGTGTCACTGTACACGGTACACCTCCGCAGAATGACGTAGCGGTATGACGTCAGCTGGGCATGACGCCCGGGGCGTGTTTGCCGACCTCCTTGAGGATCGCTGACGCAGACTGCCTTTTTTAGAATTTCGAGTACCTTGCCGTGAAACTTAGACCCACCAGTGACTCGAAAATGTCCCGAAAAAGACATATCACAGATACAAGACAGGTCACACTTGTCTGGCGATCACCTGTCTATCGGAGCCAGGTCTCTCCGAACAAGCCGCTAAGTGATCCAAGTCGGGAGCTAAGATAACCCCACTCAGCTTTCCACTGCAGCCACATGCATACAAAACTACCCAAAGCACCCAGGGCATGAGCTCAACATCTCACGGCAGCTCAAGTTCAGCATTCCTCATACCCAAAAGTCGTGAAATCTCTCGCTTAGCAAGTTGAGTTCCCCTGGTACGAACACATCTGCCCTGGACGGGGCCGTTGAGCAGCATAAAACCAGCAGAGTCTGAGACTGGAAATGAGTCATGAGCGTCCAGCAATAAGAGAATCTTCTTCACAGAAAATCGCGGTCAATGAATGTCAATGGTCCGTACTCCCCATTTGGCCGCCTGGAATAGTTAGCAACACAGAATCGTCCCGCACATTCAGCTTCCCAGTCAGCTGCAAACTGTCTTAATTTCTTGATTCGCTTCAAATTCACATGCAGTGAAGACAAAATGAGTTATCCAGGGAACGGTCGCATCGCAACTAATTGCGTTGCGACCAATACTTTCTTAGTTAAATATCTAGTGTCTTCTTGCTTTACTTCATCCACTTTTTCTGCTTTTTGTGAATGGGCAGCATATGAAAATGAAAACTGAATGACAGAACATACGCTAAAGTGTTGCTATTCTTCTCGTCAATGGATGGCAAGCTGCAAAAAAACTTTGACTTGCGACTTAAGTTTTCGGCCCTTAAATTACTAGTAAAGATTGTACACAACTTTTCCCAAAACAATGAAACAACAGCGCTGAGGGGGATATCCGCAACGTCGAAAATCTGACCGCTTCTTGCACAGTTTGTTTAATGATATCGCCCTCAACTCGGACATAAAAAGCCGCATTGATTCATATCACGCGTCGAAGTCGTCAGGTTTACCGTTCATCATGCTGTAGTTTTCCTCTCTAGTCCTTACGCGACACAGTTTGTGTTGGACGGAGCAGCCAGAACAAACACGGTCATCTGCCGAGACCTATACAAATGATGAGATCCAACATTTCCCACTGTCTACACGTGTCAATTTCATGGATAATGAAGAAGACTTAGCACAGTGACAGATCTGACGCGAGCGTCTTGGGGGCGGGGGGGCTGGGACATGGAGGTACCCCACTTTACATCCGAGAAATGACCATTCTCAACAAGATTTGATGAACCAACAACTTAATCCAAAGCATAAGCGAGGGAGAAAGGAATCAAAATCTGCACTTATTCGTTCTAAACGGGGATAATTTGCTCCAAGGTGTGAGGGAGGAAATAATCTATAAATTAGGTAATGCCAATTCCATTATTTTCCCCTCTCTTTCTCTCCATCGCGTTGTTAAAATTAATGCTACTTCCTCCAATCCTGACCCTCCACCGATTCCTATGGAAGCTATGAAATACATCACTCGGAAGCATGCTACAGCTGATGTTCTTCTACAGCCAACCAGTGTTCTTACAGAGATCACAGGACCCAGTAGAACTGCGCGATGTTATTTAACTATTGATCCAACGTCCTGCAAGTGAACGTTATCCCACAGCGAGGTCAATGTCCTGGCCAAATTACCACTGTTACAGTAAATAATTCCGAAACAGCCAATGAAAGAAAAAACACGAATCGACAAATGAAGTTGAAATACAAAATAAATACGATGACAGACTGATGACTCTAAAATTAGTCTGTAAAAGTATCATGTGTTGGAAAAAAGTAGCGGCTAAACGCTAGAGCACAAAGTCAACACTCCGCTGGGAGCATGCTTAACAATGGCGCTGACAGACTTGACAGCGCCGACAGGACCCATTACACTGCAAATCCAGCTGTTTGTTTTGTGATTTCGCGTCCCGGCCACGTGCGAGGCTCCGTGGGAAAGGGTCAGGTCAAAGGGCAAACTTCGACCGCTCTCGGGAGAGTGGACAAGTGGAGCGGAGGAGCATGGATAAATCACACGTGGGAGGAGTTAGTCTACTGATAGAAAATACGACATAGCCAAGCGAAGGACACCTACGGAATAGGTGGCAAAAGATCAGGGAGACAATTTGTATAATACAATTTGTAAGAATGCACAGCCAGTGTCACATAGAACCAAAAAGCCATCAAACATATCATCCCGCTTTTCTGCTGGTTTGGCTGTGCGTGACAACTACAGTTCCGTCACATCTTTTATGGACCTCACTGAATTTACTGGCATTACACTAAAGACAAGATAAAAGCAGACATAAAAAGCAGCCAAAGCAAATTATCTGGCGCTTGCACTGGCAGTTGTCCCCAGAAAGCAAAAAATGCAAACCGCAGCAACTCCCCAGAAACATCTGGGAAAAACTGTCGGGCTGGAAAGGCCGCAACTCAGAGCCAAACCATCACAGACTGGTGTTGGTCATGCAAGGACTCCGTGCGCGTCGGCTGTCCCAAATACTCACACCAGCGTTTGCTTATGTTCTCAGATGTTGCACAATCCATCTGCCACACCGCACGGAACAGTCTCCATCAGAGGGCGGTCTCGCCGCCGCGCAACGCTTCAGCACAATCCTCACGGCCGATAGTGTCCGTAACTCAACACGGGGTCAGTGCCAGTAAAAGCAAACAGCCTGCTGCAGGGTATGCTACGGCGACGGGGTCGCACTGTAAGCGAGCCCGACCGCCACATCTGACACCCCGTCACCTGCCAGTGACCGGACCCGCCATATCTGTCACCCGCCACTTGCCAGTGACCGGGCCCGACCGTCACATCTGTCACCTGCCAGTGACCGGACCCGCCATATCTGCCACCCGCCACTTGCCAGTGACCGGGCCCGACCGTCACATTTGTCACCTGCCAGTGACCGGACCCGCCATATCTGTCACCCGCCACTTGCCAGTGACCGGGCCTGACCGTCACATCTGTCACCCGTCACCTGCCAGTGACCAGATCCGACCGTCATATCTGTCACCTGGCAGTGACCGGACCCGTCATCTATCACCCGTCACCTGCCAGTGACCAGATCCGACCGTCATATCTGTCCCTGGCATGACCGGACCCGTCACATCTATCACCCGTCACCTGCCAGTGACCAGATCCGACCGTCATATCTGTCACCTGGCAGTGACCGGACCAGTCACATCTATCACCCGTCACCTGCCAGTGACCAGATCCGACCGTCATATCTGTCACCTGGCAGTGACCGGACCCGTCACATCTGTCACCCGTCACCTGCCAGTGACCAGACCAGGTGACCCGCCACCCCTGCACCCCCACAACGTGCAGGAAAGTGTGAGCTGCTGTGAGCGCGATTACAATGCAAACACAAATTGAAACGTCTGGCTACATTCGTATCTGGGCCGCTTTGCAACCAGATTTGTGCGATTCAGGCGGTGTGCAATGCTACTGTAACGTTTGCATGCGGTAAGAGCTAGTTTAGATCTGGGCTAAAAGCATTAATGCAACAACAATGGTCAGAGCTGTGTTTTATATTCGTCGCTGGTTGCACCCAGTATTTAATCAGCTTCATCTTACTTGATGCGAGCTTTCTGCAGGGTAGCCAATAGCCGCATCACACCACGAACAACAACGGGATAAGAGTCAGTGGGGAGGCGATAACAGGGTGAAAAACGAGGCGGACAAACAGTGGACCTGGTCCGAGCCAACCAGCCGCGATAACACGCGCTTCGGCGGCACAAAGCCGACGCACGAGGTCAGCAGGTAGGGTAGCGTCGTATTCAGCGCGGCGAGCCTGCACCAAGACAACAACACCAACAACGACAACCTCTGCACCTGTCCGCAGCTGCCAGCTCCGACAACCAGCTGCCGCCGGCGGCCAGCTGTTCACGCAGCTCCCCCAAAAGCCCTCCTCGGAGTCGAAGGCTTTTCGCGGGCGGCGGGTGGGCGATGTGCTTACTGGGCTTGAAGGCTGCCAAGATGCAGACTACAGATATGTTCGGTGTTGGGCATTTAGCCTAGTTCGGTTGCCGTGGCCCAGCATGTAAGACTTGTTTGCAATATAAGAGGAAAAGGGACAATGGTTGAGCACGAAGGCTGAAAGTATGCCGGTCAAGTTTGACCGCACCATGTGTACTGAAGGGCGTTCGTACCTTCTACTGGGGTCATTTCATTATCGCAACGTATACAACAAAATAGCTTACGATCAGCGCTAGGCTTAAAAGTGAGTTTCAAGGCCCGAGCCGGAGCCACCTTTCACTCAAAGCAAGCGACAGAGCCGGCGGCTTCCAGGTACATATAATATGCCTGTGTGAATCCACTTCCGGGTCTCATTTGAGAGTACATTTAAGTCATTATATTTTCAACTCTTGCATTGACTAGTTTTTAGCTCCAGTCTCTAAAAATATGAAACCATATCAAACAGTTTTTTTCTTGTACATGGGTCTTAGGACATTGTAAGAGATCCATAACATCATAGGCAGGAAATTGTGCCATATATCAATCACATTTCCTCGCGGTGGGACGCGTTTTAGATCGATGTGGGGCTGCCTGGGAATAGGTTGCCATCGGGCTGTCTAGAAACAGGACCTCTGGAAACCACGTCGGGGTCACTACTGCCGTGACCAGTTCTGACACACTGGTTCGAGCTAGTCAACAGAAGGAACAATCCAAGATATCGAGCCTTCAGCTATTTAAATTTGAGCGCGTCTATTTAACGCTGAGTCCATACAATGCTTTAACTATGTATCACGACCGCACGGCGTCAAGGACACTCTCTGATTTCATGTACCGAACATGTACGGCAGCCAAATAATGGTCCTACCGCTTGAAATCTTAGGTTGACTTCTGAAAGTGGTGGTTAACGAGTGAGTGACCTTCCCACACAATCAATACAATCCGCCGCCCCGATTCACTAGTTTTAAAATTATGATAAGACCCTATATTCATCTCATTAATCACTTCCCATCCCTATTTCCACTGTAATCTTTGTTGATGCCTCGTATTCATCCTTTCGCGAGGGGATCAATACATCCGAATATGGAGAGAGCGAGAGCGAGAGCGAGAGAAAGAAGAGAGAGAGAGAGAGGGAGAGAGAGAGAGAGAGAGAGAGAGAGAGAGAGAGAGAGAGAGAGAGAGAGAGAGAGAGAGAGAGAGAGAGAGAGAGAGAGAGAGTCTTCAGACATTCAGCATCTGACAACGAACGGGCCCTGGGATGATGTTTTAAGAAAAATGAAGGGTAACACCGGGTAACACGCCGCAACTATAACGAGACCGAAGCGAACCACAATTACATTCCCTTACTGCAGGAGCACAAGGCAGGTAAACTGGCCCATATCGGAAAAAGGGGCTGACGTTTCAGCTACGCCACAATAGCTTTCAATAGCAGTTAGTCGCTGGGCAGCCCGAGGCGGTAAAAACCTCGGCGGCGGCGTGTTTGTCGGTAGCAGAGAAAGTGGCTCTGGTCAGTGAGAAGTGAGGGGGAGGATGTTAGGCGGCTGTTGCACGGCCACTCATTAGCTGGGTGGTGGATGTGGTGCATACCGAGCACGCTTCTCATTAAACCGAGCCGAGGCCAGGCACAACAACATCCCGCAGAAAGACCGATTGGCTGGAGTCACGAGGTCGGGTAAAAGGGGCTTCGACAACATCCGCAACACAAAATTCCAACATATACCAGTTCAAGGCCCAACTTGGCGAGACCATTTATCAGGATGTTCTAGCTTTTACGAGGGTGGTACATGTCTACTATAATCTTGTCCACTGCTGAATTTACCACATTCCCTCTCACTCGCATCAACGATATCACACATCTTCTATATCTCCTTCACAGAAGTGTTTTTATCGAGTCCGATTTAGACAGTGTGCGCGACCGTATGCTGTTGTTACATGTGGGTGAGTTGGCGACCTCAGGACCATTACTGGGCCGGTGGGCTGACCCCGACCTCGGAGGTGGCGGCAGGGCCGGCGGTGCGGCCGCGCCTGCCCGGCGGGGTGTGGCGCCGCTGCCGCTGCCGCCGCCGCCGACTGAGATCGGGGTCAGCGCGTGCAGCAGCGCTGCTGGCGGCAGCCGGCGTTCCGGCCGACCTCCGCGGCGCGGCCGTCCCCGCGCCTCACCATTGTCCACGTCTGATCCCTGGGATGGCATACGCCGCTCCATCGAAACGCTGCGCTCCCCGCAATTTTGCTAGACTTATAGGTATACATACATCCAACTTAAGCATGGGCAAAGTGGCAAAGGGAAGGCCACAGCACCTAGGGACTCGCTTTCTTTTGCAAGAAATGCGAAATGTTGTGGAGCTTAAAATGCATCTCTGTTGGGCTAGATGAATGGCCAGCGCAACTTGTCCTCGCTGACAGCCGGTCTCGACCGGCATTTGTTTAGAGAAACTTCATTGAAAAGATGGGCTGGGAACGGAAGGCTGTCGTGTGGCTCTGTTAACTATTGCAGACGGTGGTCTGAGCTGGTTCACTCCTGTTCAGAAGGAACAGTTACCAACCCACAATACGTCGCTAATGATGAAAAACATGTCCGAGAGACTAAATCGGGGGAGTCTGTACATAATAATATAAATATTTCCTTATAAATATTTTCCCTACATGCGGCGTTATTTATGCTCACTTCTTACCAAAATCTATTTCAAAATCCACCAATCGTCATTTTCGTGTAAGGACCTGAGAACTTCGTTTCCAACAGTGTCCTTACTGATAGAACTGAACGTAGGTAATCTGTCCATGTACGGCAGGAAGCTCCTACTCCGGGACAAACCAAGCTTTATTGTTGCTGAAATAACACAGATGAGATTATGTAACCCTCAAATCGTGTCAAGCACTGCCCGCAAAGACGGAGTCTCCGACATGATCACAAAGGCTGGTTTTTGCCGCTGGTACAAAACACCGGCACCACCCTGCCTGCGCCGGACAGGCTGTCGGAACATGTGCCTCAATAATACCTCCAGCCGTGCAGGGCGGCGCGGCTCGGCTGGCAGCGGAGATTCAGGTCGGTCCGGGTCGGCAGCAGCGGGGCCTGATTACGGCGCGAGGTCGCGCACGCACCTCTGCGCTTCTCAGCTCGGTACCAGCTGCGCCACGGCCAGCCAGAACACCACACAGCTTGCAAGAACAATGCCACGTAGCAGCGCATATGTTCGGAAATTTTGTTTGAGATGAGTCTGCACCAATACTAAACATCGGCGTGCTTTGAATAAACATATAAAATGAGAACTGCCGAGTACTTGTACCATGTACACCAGTCTCCGCAGCATAAAATGGTGTGTACCTCGGGCCATCTCTGTTGAGAGCTTTCATCCAGCTAGTCCACAGATTCCGCGGCTCTAACCAGTGAAAACTAGCCACTGATGGAAGCGGCACATCGCCCCGGCAGGGTGGCGACGCGGCGGTGAGCCGGTCCCTCACCTCCAGCCTTCCGTGCGGTCCAGAGGCGGCCAGTCCGCCACCGCTTCGGCGGTCCCAGACACGCACCATTGAGGCGCCAGCAGTCAAAACATTACAGAATGCACCATTTTTAACACATTTTGAGCAGAATCGGACGTTTTGGAGCGGTTTTCGAGTGCCATGGTCCCGATGCCCCTCCCCCTCTCAGTGCTCCATTGACTGAATGCAGAGCCTTTTCTGGCTATAACAGGCGACGGCATCTGAGCCGTGCACACTTCCATACACTCCAAGCTGTGCGTATACAAAGCTGAACCGTGACCTTCCATCATCCAACCACGCTGCCAGATGAGGATTCCCCAGACTATGCCAACACTGCCGGGCGCAGAACGTCCGGGTGCTGACACGGCCATGCGATGATTCACCTGACGCACCCGCCTGCTGCCGACATTCCTCAGCCACTCATGTCAGAGCGCCCTCTCAGCGCAGGGAGCTGAGCCCGCTCATCCCTCGACTGCTGCACACCCAAGACAGCTCTGAGGCCTACTCCATCGAGGCCAGCCAGCAGGGAAATGGACAGGAAAGCACAGCAAACCAGCTGGAAAACTGGCAGATGAGCGCACGCTAAACTGGCGGATGAGCGCTCGGCTGCCGAGGACGGCGGTGCTCCGGCGAGGCTAAGGTGGCACGTCCGGCCTACAGGGGCAGCGTCGGCGCCGATACCGACCATGACGGTACCAGCTGACACACAGCCGGCTGGAAATGGATCGCTCTCTCCTCTGCCCCGCCCTGCCGGGCCGGGCCAGATGAACGGCAGCAGACGCGGCGTCGAAGATGCCGTACTCCCAGGTACCCAGACAACACCGCCGCCGAGAGCTATCGCCGAGACAACACCGCCGCCGGAGAAAGTGGATTCCGCCGATGCGAGGACCATTCGACCAGTACAGCAGCGTGTCGGCTTCCAAAGCACGGTTAAATGGTGTCTGACTCCCCAGAGCACGGTTAAATGGCGTCTGACTCCCCAGAGCACGATTAAATGGCGTCTGACTCCCAGAGCACGATTAAATGGTGTCTGACTCCCAGAGCACGATTAAATGGCGTCTGACTCCCAAGCACGTTAAATGGTGTCTACTCCGAGCACGTTAATGGTGTCTCTCCCAGAGCACGATTAAATGGTGTCTGACTCCCAGAGCACGATTAAATGGTGTCTGACTCCCAGAGCACGGTTAAATGGTTCTGACCCCAGAGCACGGTTAAATGGTGTCTGACTCCCAGAGCACGGTTAAATGGTGTCTGACTCCCCAGAGCACGGTTAAATGGTGTCTGACTCCCCAGAGCACGGTTAAATGGTGTCTGACTCCCCAGAGCACGGTTAAATGGTGTCTGACTCCCCAGAGCACGGTTAAATGGTGTCTGACTCCCCAGAGCACGGTTAAATGGTGTCTGACTCCCCAGAGCACGGTTAAATGGTGTCTGCCTGTTTGTAGCACGCTGGCGATTTAGGACAGTCGAGGGAACTCAGCAACTCCCGACGGCAGCGAGGCTAGAGTGATTATTTCGACCAGCGCAGTGCAGGTACATTAACCCCACAGCTGAGAATCCTCACACAAACTCACTGACGCCAGACGTGGGATTTATCAAACAACAGGAATCTTGGCTTGGCGGCCCAGCGCGAAATTGCTTACTAAATTGGATACGTGCCCGGTTGAGCCGGGTGAATATGCATTTAACATCATTTCGGCCGGCGGTTTCCGCTAAGCCGCGACCCAGTTGGCTGCCAAGACAGATGGTTAGCACATACACGTGCCGGCAGACAGTGGATGCTGGCGTAACAAACGACCCTCTCCGGGTGGGAGCCGGTGGCCGGACCCGACCGCATCAGACACTGCAGATCCCGGCTCTGGGACTCGGCAGAAGCTGGCCTCAGCCTCTGGGGAGGCTGGCTCAGACGGCCAGCTGCACCTTTACTCAGTGCTTGTCACGGGGCGCGGGATAACGTTCCTTGATACACGCTTTTATTCTAATGAAGGCATAAAACTATACCTACTAATGACTGAAAATGTTGGGACAAGCTCCACGGGAAACGCAGAGGAATGGGAACAACTATCGACGACTTCAAAACCTAAGTCCCTCAAGGAGCAGACCAAAAACACATGACTTTCGAGGTGCTGGCCTTGTCCCCAAAACACAACCAAGGAGGAAATGGATATTTAGGACGACATTTTGCATATTTTTCCACTCGTTTCATTTCATAAGTGTCCAAATAATCTTGTAAGTAAAAAGCGTAACAACAACCTCCACTGCTACGAAATCTGGAAACCTTACTCTTCGGAAGAGCTGATCGACCCCGCCTTCTGCAAAGTCGTTTACCAGTGAAGTTATGGATCGCATGAATGCAGAATGCAGCTCCATCACATTTACAGCATCTCCATCCAACATTCTCCAACAGATGAAGCCCGACCAGAGTATGCATATGTTTCCAGTTGGGCACCGATTTAGATCTCGGCTCCATCGAAAAATAAAGTCTAGTGAAAACGCACGGGGGTGCTGGTAAGGCCTGATAATTTGCGACACACCATCATGTGCTCTCTTCTGGCAGGAGTTTCAAGCTTAAGTCAAAGTTTAGTAAATTACTCAGTAGGTAAAGAGGGGCTTCACCTTTGTTCACATAATTGCTATTTACAGCAGTCGCATCTGGCAATGGGCGGATCAAGGTCTGCAGAAGACCCTGACAGGCCACTGTCAGTTTCGCAACGCTCAGCCAATCATTCGATCCGAGACAACAATCAGTCGTGACGTCAGTCGCCGGAGGACAGCGCCGACAATGACAGCGTGCAGCGACGGGCGATGGGTGCGGCGGCTGTCCCGGCCGGGCTGGCAACCCGGTCAACCACCACAGCCCAGTCGGGTCGCACGCTCCCTCGGCGGGGCAGGGCCACTGGGGCGCGCACGCCATCGGCGCCGACCCCTGCGGCGTTTTTGCGGCGGCCGCCGTGCACGGCCCGGCGCGGCACGCCGCCGGCCTTGGCACCGGCTGAGAGTCCGGCCATGCCTCCGCCGTCGCTGTTGCTACCGCTGTTGTCGTCACGACAGGTCTGCCGCCGACGGCTGCAGCTGGACCAACGGCAGCTCCCCAGACCTCGTCGTCGTTATGGCGAGATCAACCATTCTCAACGTCCAAGCGCACACATGAGAAATACAGGCAAAGACAGTGGCGGTATGATGCGGGAACAAAGGACCTAAACTTTAACCAACGCCCACAAATTTAACGCCTAATATTCTAGATGAAAACTTTCCGGGAGCTAGGACCAAATTTCAGTAATTGGACGGCGTAGCGTTACTCAGTAGGATCGTATTTTATGTCTCTGACAAGTTTGTCCCAACCAAAATTTAATCAGTGCGCAAAAACACCCAAAAGTGATATTTAAATTCATTCTTTGGTACAAATCAGTGCACTGAACCTATGAATCAGGTGCGTTCCTTCGAAATTATCCAAGGCCATCTTTTCAAGCTGTCAGACGATACGCTCCGTTTTTTCTCGGCACCATCGGACACGCTGCCCGGCCACAACAAATGGATCCCACCGTCTGACAGTAGTCTCAGGCGCCGAGACTGCCGACTCTGACGGCCAGCAATTAGTCTGGCAGGGGACAATTTCCGGTACGGAACAGGGCGCGGCTGTAGACTTCCTGCCCCCCACCAGCGCGGCGTGCCCGCGGGAGGGTGTGTCCAGCTGCACCTCCAGTTCAGTGCATTCCGGCTCACTTCTGCCATCACCACCTCAGGACAATCAGCCAAAATTGGCCTTGCAATACAATGAAGCGTACTTGAGTCCAGCCCGGGATACTTTCAGTGATGGAGCCGGGTTAGGTGCGATCCTGGACTTGCCCTCCGTCACGTTCGTCACGGCAACAGAAGCATAAACAAGCCCGGCTGGGAAGCAGCGGAGGAGCGGACTAGGCAGCCGTGCTGGGCGGTGACTCAGTGGCGGCCGTGCCCGGCGTGGCCGCGGCCGGCTCGGGCGAGGCCGCGGCCGGCTGCCTGAGTGACCCGCTGCCAGACCGGTTCCCGTCCGCCGCCGCCGCCGTACCGCGGGGCCCCACGGCAGGCCGAGCCACCGCCGTCAGTCCCGTTCACAGGCGTGCCCGCCGCCGACCCGGCAATGGAACACGATCCGTCTCAGAGCAAGACAGGCGCAATTAACGTATCGCTGCCGATCTTGACTACTGGTAGATGCGCCTGGCCTGGAATTCGAAAGAAAGCTAGGCCTTTGTTGGACAGTATACTTCTTTGCTCCTTTACGCTCTCGATAGGTGAACATTTGTGATACAGCGGAACTAGATGTGCTCCAGACCGGGGCCAGCTGCCAGCAACACCAGCGTTTCCACACCTGTGCGTTGGCGGGACCGCCCGCCTGAGCGGCGCGGGGCTTCCTTGTTAGGTGGAGCACCAATTAGAAGCCTCTGTTGAAGCGGCGTACTGATGGCGCGGTCGCAATGGTTGTGAAACGTCGACACAGGGACGCCCGCAAGGTCACAGGGGACGTCTTCACAGATCCCTCGCCCTGGTAGATTATGCCTAACATTCTACCCATCACAACTCTGGGAGTACCTATATCCTCACATGCGTTCCTACGCCCAGATTCACCAATTAATTTACCTTTACACGCCGGCGCCTATTCACCAGCGACGCAGAAGCTGTACAAAATATGACAGCTACACTTGGGACTGACACTCGACTGTGGCCTGACAGGCGACCACCCCGGTGATTCTGACAGCCGCCGTCACGCTCAGATGCCGCCATCCGGCCCCTGGTGACGTCACCGCAGTGCGCGGTGTACCTCGGCGCGGCGCTGGGTGGGCGTAAACACATCACTCACCCTGGTGTGGGTGGCCGGCAGGCTGGTGGGCCGCTGCTGGTAGCTGTGGCTCTGAGTGGTCCACTGCTCCCAGCCGGCGCAGTAGGGCGCCAGGAAGGGTCCCGGCCCTCTGCCGCTGCTGCTGCCGCCGCCCTTGCTTCCGGCACGGCCGCGGCCCGGATCCCGTGAAGGAGGCGGCCGCACGTCCAGGTAGGAGCTGTGGCGGTTCGGTGCACCGCCACCCCGGCTGTACGGGATGTAGCCGATCTCGGCACCCAGGTCATGGGCGGACACACTGCGCACTTTGTCCAGGCTGGCGCTCTTGGCGTCATAGTACTTGCTCGACTTGCCGCCACCGTTCAGGTTCAGGCTGAAGTTGGAGCGCTTCTCCCAGAACATGCCGCCACCGGAGAGGAAAGGCATGGCACGGCTTCAAAGGTGACGACAAGATCTATAGCACGCCAAAGGGATAGAAAACCCAAACACACTTCACATGTTTTTCATCACATTTTTCAGCGTGTGTCGCATGTGCAACGCCTCTCTGGCCCACAGCCAGCCGTGACTCACTGTCTCGATCTCGGCGCACGTGCTCTCACCACACCGTCACGTTCTGTACTGACGCCAGGCGAGGGGCGCCGTCACAACCTCCGCCGCCGTCCGACGGCGCTGCGCGGCGGCTCAGCGGCGACGTTAGCGCCCCTACCGGCCGCCGTCGTAAGCGGAGTCGCCGCCCTCTGCCGAAGACGGCGCTAGCGGCGGCGGCACCGTCACTCAGCTGCCGTCACCGGTCAGCTGGCGCCGGAATGGCAGCGACATCGTCTCTCTCTCGCCTTTAGTAGCACCCAGATGGCGGCCGCTGTCGTGTAGACGAGCCGGGCTTAGTCAGCGAGGCTGCGGATTCGGCCGCCCGCCGCCGGGGAGACGGCGCCGACCCCGCGGGCGGCGGGGTCACGCTCTGCTGGGCGTGCGACAGGTGCACCTCCGCCGTCAGCAGCCTTCACCCTGCCGGCGCCGCCTCATTACCAGCTCGGCACACTCACCGTTCAGCGCTCCCCGCGCCCTGCTCAGCTTGTTGTAAAGGTCACACTGAAATGGTAGTCCATGACTTAACTAATTACACATCCCGCTGTCAGCCGATCTCCCAACAGCTCTGTGGAAAATTTCATTGGAGTGATGAGGTAAGACTGAGCACAAGGGGAGTGCCTAGCGCTCCTCATCGACGTGTGAGACTCCCGTCGAAGATGACCAGCTGGGTCTGGTCCGACTGGCTGGGCCGCTGAGATGACTCAGAAATCACCCGCACAGCCAATGTCCCCACCAATCGAGCGGGCGTACCGACCGAGTGCGAAGGGGGAAAAGTATGGGGAAACTATGTTTAAATTTCCCCACCAATCTTTAAAACCGGCAAGACTGCCTAGCTTCCACTAGGCCCGTCAGCCGACAGTGAACAGTGACACCCGGAGCCTACAATCACCCCGGTCTCCGGATATCGCAACACAAGCCACGCTTTGAACCTGATCAATAAAACCATAAGAGTATCATTGCATACAGGGGCGTAGCCAGGAGTCAGCAGGGAAAGCCCCCCCCCCCCGAGGGCCCGAAGGGTCACCTGAGGACACGGGCCGCGCGAAGCGCGGCACACCTGCACTATGCTCTGTGACCATATTTGAAATTGCATAGCAGACAGAGCCCTCTTAAGCCGTCTTCAGCATTCTATTCTGTAACAAGCAGGGCCCTTTTTACCCATCAGGGCCCTTTTGGCGCTGTCACAGGGGCCCTTTTCGGGGCGCCCCCTGAGCGAAATCCTGGCTAAGCCCCTGATTGCATATATCCCAAATTCAATCATAGGCGTCGACCCTGAATCTTTGCACGTCGTTTTCTGCATCCCAAGTAAAAATAGCATCCCTGCAAGGAAATCAAAACGAGTCCCACGACATGCATTAAACAACTACTTTCTCACACAAAGGCAACGCCATATGACCTGCGCCGTTCAAGGGTCTCATAGTCCCAAGGCTTCTTCTAATCTCTAGCAATATTCACGATTACCAAACAACCAGCTTAACCCATCCTGCAGGTCTCAAATGATGAGGAGCCAGACAACGAGTGCATGTCAGTTACCACGCGACAGCCTCAATCCGAGATCTCTCCGGAGAACTCCCGGACATCCATACGCTTCGCTTGAGTGCCGCCGCTGTCGCTTAACAGTCGATTGTAATGCGTTCCACACAGCGGTTCTCCGAAATCCGCCGCACGGATGAACTCCATTTCATATCCCGATGGATTTGAGAGCTTTTAAATCCGATATCCGAGCTATATTGAGTCTATTATTGAATCTGTATGCACAACAGTACTTCAGGCGGACACTTTTGCAGGCCGTCATATCGAATTGGTTCATATGGGTCTGCACTCACATTTGTACTGGGACTAATTTCTGCACGCATTTGACTAGCGAATAGTATATTTATTTCAAACAAATAAGTTCTGCGACGAAGGATAGTGAATGACGTGGAACAGGTGATTTATTCTACACTTTGTTGCTGAACGCACAACCCTTTGAAGAACTTAATGTCTGAAAAACAGAGTGTACGGTAAATCTAGCTTCATTTGACGAGTACTTTGTAGCCCCCGTCTTTGTATTTTTGTCTTGTAGACTTTGTATTGGTCGAACGGGGAAGGATGGAAATTCTTCGCCGAAAAATACCCAAGGGCATTAAATAAAAAAATTGCCCGAAATATCTTTTTATATAAGTTTCATTCAATAAAACGGAATATTCCATATTGTTTTTTTTCTTGGTAAGGCTTTGAACTTTTGGCAGCAGTTTCTCTCCTTGGTTATCCAAATCCAAAACTGCTGCGCAAAGTTGAAAGCCGTACCAAGAAAAAACAAAAACAAATATTCCGCTAATGAAACATCTGTCCGAGAACATCTGTTCCCTCCCTTTACTTATTATATATAATGAGTGGGGAGCAGATTGGATAGGAAAGTTCGGGTGCTTCTTACGGTAAAAACTATATCGTGAACCATTTTAACGGGAATGCGCTTTCACAAAATTATATTTGAGTTATCAATACATGATCCATGAGCATGTCCAAATCAAGTACTGCAGATGTGAGAACCATCAGACTGGGAGGTCCCCTGGTAAGAGGATAATGATACACCACCACTGACTCTCATAACACTATTTAGGTACATGACCATTTTAAGTATGAGAAGTCATTACGCTGTCACTGCTTCGAAAGTGAGTGTTTCTACTGCTCACTACACGACAATTACACAAGGAGAAGCAGGCAGCGTGCTGGAACACAATACACTATTCAGCGGTCCAGGATCCGCTACTCGCGTCGAGTGGTTTCAAGTAAGGTTGCACAGCATGCAGGTCAGCATCAATGATCTGTCTCTGCTCGACGGAGACGCTGCACAATCAGCTCAGCATCAATGGGCTGTCGCTGCTCGACAGAGACCTTGCACAGTCAGCTCGGCAGATGCCGATCGGTCGGCGACCTTGCAGCCGGAATTCTGTGCAGCCGAAGGGCAGTTCTCCAGGCCCCCGAGACGTCGCCGCTGCGCGCCGGTACCCAGTTGACGGTACCGCCGACAGCGCCATCTGCGACGCACGAGGTCGGCCGCGCCCCCGATTCACCGCCGTGGTTACGGCCGCCAGTGCAGGGCGCCCAGTCCGGACAGTTCCAGGAACTGGAGACGGCGGCCCAGCGCCAGTCATGGCTGACCGGGCGGGCCTGCGAAAGGCACCGGAAATTGCAGCTACTCCCGGACCAGACACGTGCCGCCATTTGTCAGCGACTGCTTAAAAGGCGCGCCGTTCAGACGTTTGCTTATGCTGAGCAGTCCTCCAGCTTGGTGTACAGACAGTCTAATAAGTAACTACCCGTCCTGTGGTGCTGAAGGGTCCAGGATAGGATACTTTTTAAGCTGCATGCCGCCTAATAATCGTGGGCGATTTAAGAAGCCCAAACGATGATGATTGATTGGTAACAGGTCGCCCAGACGTCTTATTCTGGACAATTCGGTACCCAAGGGATGTAAATAAGCTTATAGGACAGCCTTTACACATGCGGTTCGGAGAGTGAGCTACAACTGCAAGCGTGTAGTTCAGACAGAATTTAAAATACGGCACCGTCTAGAATACCTGGTCCCACTCATTAGTCTTATTCACACATTTCCTGACGTCATCTCCTGACTATCATGCCTGGATTCTGTCCGATCTGCATAAGTTAAGCTCTGACACCCTACTGACAGTCCCAGCATATATTCTGACAAACACCAGAACAGGAGCGCAGCGATATTCAGTGCGTAATTGACTCCGCCTTGAGCCGAAGGTCGCACAGCTGGCCCGGAGGTCTGTAGAGGGGCAGCTACGGCGCAAACACCGCCACCCAGATTCCGGGCGGAGGCACCGCCGTCAGCTTACACAGCGCGGCCGGCGTCCGTTCTGACAACAGGAACGCCACCGACTGGAGAATGCTGGACTTGGTATCGGCTCTGATTTGGTTTCGAATATGAGTACATCAGCTTTGCAGGCGGTTAGGCATCCGGTAACGTTGGGAAGATACGCTTTTGGCGGTCATGGTGGGCCTTTGCTGACAATGAAGCAGAAATACCGCGGGGGTCCTCATAAGATGGAGGTAAATTCGGGACGGTAATGCCTGATGGGAGATCATGGGCAATAACTGCCCGAATCGGCGGGAAAAATTGTAAATCAATGTTTGTAAATCATTGTAAATGATTTTGCAAATAAATTGTAAATGTTTCAAAAACATTGTAAATCATATCTATACGACTGAAGTAGCGGACTGTCCGGCTCCGGCCAATGGGATTCCTTCCAAACCACTGAAGGGCTGAACATTACGGTACATTGATTGCGCGCCGTTTTTTGGTGATCTGACGGTCGATATCTGAGACGACGACACGCCGTATGGATGACTTCACCGTCCACCAGAGGTCTCTACGCCAGTGATCCCCATGATACGCATGACGGACGTTATGCCACCGCCTGTCACATCCGGTTCTGAGGAGCGTCAGATGCAGAAGTTGTAGTGAGGTTACCAGTTGTCATGCTTTTCATGGGCGTGTTTATTCAAGTGTTTAATACAGTCCCAACAGAGGTAGTAGAAACACCTCCCACTTGTGGATTGACCGCGGAGAGTGGTATACCGGTTGTCATTCCACAGAGCTCAGTCCACGCTTTGCAACGGGCTCGAGGTTTTTGCACTCAACGGTGATTGGTTTCGGGCGAGTACTGGGCACATCAGGGCGGCCATCACATATTGGTGAAGACTGAAATAATAAAAAGTGCGCTAGAGTGTAACAACACTGGGGTCAATGGCTATTACGAATATACTTACTAATTTAGTTCTCTGGTATTCAATTTGCCAAACGCAATTGATTTGGGGAGGACTCCACCATAATATTACGTTGGAAATAACAGACAAAAACTAAAAGCAAGAAAGGCTAGGACTCGTTATCAAAACATTTTCCTCCCGAGCCATACCAGGCACAAACATTTTTCAATTTTGGACGTGCTCATCTTGTTCTCCAGCAGCGGTAAAAACTCAAACGAGCTGCGGAGCTCTGAAGCCCCCAGTGAATCTCGAAACTAGAAACGCATCCTCCCTTGGAAATAGCACGTTGAAATTGAGAAGTTCCGGTCAAAGCTTCCTAAAAAAGATGACTGATTCAACAAAATACAAATTACTCTGTAGATCGGACTTCAAAAGACCTTTCTAACATCTCACATCCAGTTAAATATCTTAACGGAGGCGTAGGCAAGTACGGATTCCGCAATCCAAAACACACGGAATTCAGCTCTGTGGAATGTGATCTGGAATGCTTGCTTACCTCTGTCCGTGGCCGCTATATAACCTCTTTAATTTTATGAATATGAACAAGTTTCGCTACACTGAGGTTCTCTTAGACTGAAACGTTCCCCATGCTCACCACAAAAGGCGTTGGGTGCAGTTTCTGGCACAGCGATGAGAAGCGAATACACCCTCGCGCTACCGCACGAAGAAACCATCCCCAAATCGTTTACATGAGTCCCTTAAAAATACCTCATGTGTGAAAATGGCGCCACCTTTGGGTTCTACAGCCATGAAACTCATTAACACATATGTACAAGAGGAGCAGTAAACGCAAGAGATGCTAAACCATATCACTACTAACTTGTCCTTACAAAACGAAATAAGCTTTACCGCTGACCTTGAATCAACACTGACAGTTATTTCGCCTTCCCCATACCCCCGCAAAGTTTTTGTATTTTCATCGTATCGTTGCTATCTAGGTGTCTTCTTCCTGGAGGAGCAGGCGTGAAAAGTGACGGGCGAGTCATCAACACCTGAGCACTGGCTATAGTGACGGCGTGTTGCTGGGACGCGTCTACTTTTAACCATGAACGCTGAGCAACCGCCGAGCACTACAAAGCATATCAATCCACGCTCGATAACTGATATGACGCAGTCGCATGACGCACGGTTTAGAGGTACCCCTCAGAGCCCAAGGTACAGAGGTCAATCTTCACATCGAAACAAATAATATAAAATACATCTTAAAGGGAATGTGGCACCTTCATAACTGGCTTTGAACTGAGATTGCCATGTGATAGAGCATGTCGAGAAACCAGTGGATTGAAATTTCATTTACCCCAGAACTCGTCGTTCGAGGAGAAAAAGGTCAACAGTCACCATCTACCGACCCCGTCCTCCTCGGTCTGGTCACGTGACAAGGGGCGATCTAAGGAAAGCGGCGTCGTGTTCAAGACCCGCTGCGCGCGGGGCGTAGAAAATTGTTTCCTGCTTGGACATCTTTAAACCCTAGGTGCACGTTAATTTGGTACTGGCGATTGTAAATGCATATAACTTGCTTTAATGACTAGTTCGAAACTTGAAATATACGTAAATATATCAAGAAAAATAGAAGAAAGTGATCAATACCACTTTTCGTCCTAATCCCAGAAAATTCCGCTACCTCATACGCCGATTTGACGTCACACTAATTTGGAAACTTCTTATTGCTCACAGAGGGAAAACTTAATAGTAGGCGTATTAGTCATCTTTCAGCCGAAACAAGGTCAAATAAATTATTTTCAATAGTGATCGTCCATACAACCACCACAGCATGGAAGCACATACAAGTGCCGCATTTCCTTTAAAGTCGGGCTTTTCGTTCTTTCACAGAGAACTATTCGTCAGCATTAATTGATCCACAAACCGGCCACGCGATACAGGGGCCCCAAGATGAACGTGCACTGAGAAAGGAGCCCTTCCTGCCAGCTTACCGGGACCTGGCTTTTGTTCCGGGTTCTTGGCCTCAGGGAAAGATGTTTTAGCCGGCTATTGGAGAGATCAGTAGCTTTGCCATCCAAGCTTCAGAACCAGAATTTCGCAGAGCCAGAACCAGCGCTTCAGCTCCAGCAAGTTATTTCAACTATTTTCGAAGACACACATGATGAAACGTTCTCCTTCTGCATGTCAAGTTTAAGATTTAGATCATCTATAAGCAGTTATGCAAATGGAAATCGGCTCAATTCCCTTCCAGAATTCCAGCGAATCGAGACGACGTTTATGTGACATTTATCAAAGGCCGAACGCTCTTACACGACTTCATCAGCATGTTTCCAGGACTAAGGCTTAAAAGACCCTCTTCATAAGAGAAACTTTAGCTCTGAACACCGAAACACTACACCAACAGAAGCTCATGTCGACTGACAATGGTTCTGCTTTTGGAGGAGCATTACAAAATTGTCCGGTGACGTTAGAGTTTGCTGACTGATGAAGGCTTGGAGTTGAAGTGGCCTTGCATTCCAGAGATGACGATAACTGGCGCTAGTGCCAATATTTCAACATTCAAGAGCTCGAATACATTGTGCATGTACAGCCCTCTGCAATTGAAACTGTACAAACTAAGCTCGGATGTTTTTGCGCTATCGTTAGCGAACTATTGCTCGCACAGTCGTGGTTGAACATGCAACTTGTTTGTTTTGCTCCCAGCTATCGATTGCGAACCCACCAATACGCAGCAGCCTATATCTGCGAAATTACTAGCAAAAAACGTAATTGTCACGAGAGAGTCAGATATTAAGTTTTTTGCAATCCATTTTCACAATGAGGTTGTGAGAGAACCAAAGAACGAATTATGCGAACCATTTTAAAAATATGAGGTTGCCAACTAGTTCTGTGTCAGCAACCTGCAGCTAAAGGTAACACACACATGTGACTCTAATCACTACCGAGGCGCAACAGTTGTCCGGAAATGAGCCGAAAGCTGTCGAGCCTAGTGTGTAAAGATTCAATTGCACGGAGCTGTACGTCATGGTGTTGATTGCACCATGCAAATTTAATGGGAGCAACTAGCCCTGCAAGTTGAAGTCAACTATATTTTCCTTAGGAATTCACCATCACCATCCTGGTGAAACTTGAAGGAAAAATGTTGACTTACAACTGGGGCGGAGAATACCTTCACTCGATTACAAATTGTCACTGGTATCAACATAGCAACAGATCCGGATCAATTTTCCGAACCGGACCGGTCTTCTGCCAAAAACGGTTTGCTACGTTCCTTATAAAACATTTCAATGGTATCAAGGGTGCGGAGCGAGAAAATTTTGGACGGCTCCGGCTCCGGTCCGGGGTTATGATTTCGGCTCCGGCTCCGAGTTCAGAGTGCTACGGCTCCGGCTCCGCTCCGGGCAAAATAGTCGGCTCCGACCGGCTCCGGCTCCGGCAATGTACCTATATCCAAATATGATCGACACGTTCTGGGATGAAGTCCATCGATATAAAGTGATTTGTATTTGTACGAATTAAAAATGGCGACTGGATGAACGAACGCTCTCGATGCCAAGGCCAGTGTACCTCAAAACTGGACCACCTACACTGAGTGTATTCGCATGGCAAACTGCACTGCACTGTTATGGAAACGAAATATGGGTCGACATGCCCGCAAACCCACATAAAATTAAGATACAACGATCAGTAAGCTTGGACGGCCCGCAAGAAAATTTCGATGAGTATCGTGTTCACATCGAAAACACATAGATAGGTGATGGCCATTTTCGAAAATCGAAACCAAACTATGCGTGCCCGGGCCCGCAGCTGTTCGCTCACTAACCCCCAGGGTTGGGGCGGCAGCAGCATTGCCTCCAATATGTCTGCTCTTGTCTGGACCTGAGATCGTAGCAGTGTTCATTGAAAACATGACAACACTATTTACTCGGCCGTGCTACGGCGTCGCGATGTCGTTATTGAACCATGTGCGTTAACTCGCCGTAGAATGGACGGGAATTGGATGTTGATTTTCTGACGGATGTGATGGGTGGTTTGAGGCCCGGTTGCAATGAAACTTGGTTTTGGATAGATAAATGTTTGGATAATAATTTAAGAACCAAACCACACTTTCATAATCAGGGCGAACGCAGAACCGTTTTGGGGGAAACCAATCTGTTCTCCCCTTGGGGGCTGATTTCGGTTTCGACAGACCTGTTAACTATTCTCGACATGTGGCTCTCCTGGGGGGAGCAAGATTTGATGCTCGACAGACCTAGTGTAACACTTTTTAAAAATTATTCGGCCTTTGGGGGGCAAGATAGTCTGCCCCGTTCCGGGCTTTGGGGGCATGGCCGGAATGGCCTCCCCTGCGTCTGCCAAAGGGGCGGATGCCGGCGACGGTTGGGGTAAATCATGAAAACATATGTTTTTTAGAAAATCGAAAATCGCAAATTGGGGGTTTGGGGCAAATGCCTTTTGCACCCCCAATGGACCCGCCGTGTCGTAATGCTTTCTTTTTGCCGATTTGCCCATGTAAATGGCGGAGCGCACCCTGCCCGGAGTGAGACCGTCACGGAACACCCTAGTTGAATATTTCACTAATCTGATATACATAACTTTTTGGAAAATTTAATATTTCGGTATAATGTGCTTCCATGCGACATCTCACGAGGTAAATTGACCATTTCACGTTTGTTTTTGTATTTTGAGTTTTGGGGCCGGGCCCCCTTTCTGACGGCCCGGCTCGTAGTGTTTCGGCTCCGGCCCGGCAAATGGTCGGCTCCGCTGGCTCCGCCCGCCCGCACCCTGGTATCAAGTGCAAACGAGAACGGTAATGATAGGTGGAATGGCCTTGTCCCCGTTTATGAAAGAAAAAGAAAGCTTTACTTTAAATATTTAGGATACAGACCTTTATACAAATACCATAATGTTTAAAACGCCGGACAGATTTTAATAGTGATATTGTATGGAGTCTTACTGCTTGTATCTGTGTTTAATGGTATTTTGATCACGGACTGTGTCCAAAATATTAAGAAGTAAAACTGCCTTCCTCTTCTCATCAACACCGGTATGACTATTTTACCTTCCATTACCGATTAAGTGTTGCTCGCGGCAGCACTTCACATTTCCACAAAAAAACACGCACTCAACAAAACAATGTTAACTTAATGGGCTTCTTACTTAGAGTCACGGAAGAAACAAGCAGATTAACTCCCAGTCTAATCTCAATTTAGTCTCAGTCTAAGAGTCAGTCCAGCTGAATGTTGCCGCAAGGCCATCCAAACGCTGCATGACGCTTGTCCACTGCCGTTGCCATTACACAGTAGCAAACAAACACAGAGCAGGCCAGGCGCCGGCGACTTACCTCGCCCTCCACCAGGCAGTCGGCGTTGGGGACTCCCATCCGGACGGAGCTGCGAGAGAGCGACCTCATGCGGCCGCGCTCCAGCGTGCAGGCCAAGTCTCCGGCTGTCCGCCCTCTGGCGCGCGGCACTCGCCCTCCGCTAGGCGGCACTCAGTTCAGCAGCGGCGCGCTCGGCACTGTCAGCACGGCCACGCACACGCCGGCCCGGCTGGGTACTCGGTCAGCTAGCGCTCTCTCACTAGCACAGAGACTGTGGAACCGCAGGTAGGGTAACGGCCCGTCGCAGAGCGTTCTCCGTGTGCGTCACGTCCGTCCGCCGAGAGCTCGCCCAGGGGGCAAAGGTCCCGATCAGAAGCTATCAGCCCGGCGCGTGTGTCGAGTTTACGTAATGGAGGGATCTCGGCAGTACACGCACCGCCGACTACCGTTCACAAGTTCGATAACAGAGCGGATTTGACAACGGTTTGTTGTCGGAGCCACGGAGGAAAATATTCACACAATTTGAGTCATCTGCTCAGTAAGCGGTACCTTCCCCGCACACAACAAAAGCCTTGGGTGACTGCGGAGCGTCTGAAAGGCTAGCTCGCGACCCGCCAGTTGCCGCCTCTGTCGCAGCTCCCGAACAGCCAGGTCCTGTTCGATACGCGACAACGAGCGCCGCGATTAGATAGGGAACGTGCGGATACGATCGGAATTCGGGGTCGTCGCTGACGCATCAGTGATCCCACTCTCTCCCGACCGCAGTTTACAGTGGGTGACCGGCACAGAGCCCGATAGGTGGTGGTGACGTCAGCGCCGCCACAGAGTTGCCGGAGCTAATCACCAACCCTCAAAACACCCAACCACCAAAAATGGGCTGGGCGACACTGTGACCAGATGTGTCCGCTGATCACCCGGTGTCGTCACACTGTGTCTGCTCAGCTTTGACATCACCCGGAAGTGCCAAGTTCAAGAGACTTATACTTTATAGAGAAGAGTAGACCAGGGAAGGATCACGCTACCGAAGATGGTGTTATCACACGAGGCGGGAGGGAGAATAGTATCTGAGGCAAAATAGCCGATAATGAAATTCCTCATCCGCGTTATCTTGTTGACAAGTCATTTGTCACATACCAGGACTCAAGAGCTCAGGGAGCCGGGACCTTGACCACAGCTGTCGCTTCTGGTGTCCCTGATGTCGCACAAGTGCATCAAAGCCACCAGGCGATGTCTTCCATATGTTTACCCACTTCACTCTGTCAATCCCAAACAACCGTCTCCTCAAATACTCAGAGTTCTTACTTTTCTTTGTCCTACGACTACGATTCCTCCTGCTCCTTACTGTGTCCGACAACAACGAACAAGGAAGGAGAGAAATAGCCAGATAAACATCATCCAATCGCGGCAAAAATCATTCAAAAGATATCTTTCCGCCCTTGAGAGATGTTAAAACAGTTAATTTTGCTTACTTTTTCAACAACAACAAAAAAACTCGAGGGCATTAAGCATACCACTTCGATTTAGGCGGATTCTAGAAAAAGACGAGACAAGGGTCCGCCGACGGCTAGTCGTAGCGGTTCAATAAGGATACGGGTAAGGGTACAGATTGTCAGACCAGGTCCGCTTCATTTCAGCGCCGATGAATTCGCTACGAACACCCATCTGAAATGATGTTTTAAGGTGCGTCGAATTATGGACTAATATATCACCAAGCGGAACAAAACCCAAGACAAAGGCCATCCATCCGAAAGTATCTCGTAATGTACGCCGAATTTCGGCTCTGCCATGCCACTGGCCAGCAGGCTGAGTTGCTGCGGTGCCATAGCCCCGCGTGCTACACAGGGTGCGACGTCTGTAACCCACACCTGTAGCCCCTGCGTCAGAGCCCCCGCGTGCTACACAGGGTGCGACGCCTGTAGCCCACAGCTGGCCTTCGGCCGTGCCCCAGTCGTAGGCACGTGCAGGCGACGTCGGCAGCGACGCGACGAAGCGGGGAACCCGGCCATCCAACTGGGCCAGCCGGAGCCGGCGAGCGTCACTGGGCACGACACGACCCCGGCGCTGAGGGGCCGCGGCACGACGGCGGCGTCGGGGGCTCGTGGAGGTACTGAGCTCATCGCACACACCAGGGCCACTCAAGCCGAGTGGCTCTAATGATAAGCTTAGCACACAAGGACGCCTCATTCTGTAGTTGGGGCCGGGCTCTAGCGCTCTCAAGACGCTGATTGCCCCAATTCTAAAAAAAATACTTAGATTTCATCACTTTTTCCCCGAAACAGTTCTGATTTTTTAACCAGCTTAGGCGTACACATACTAATGACTGTATGCACACCCGGTCCCAAAACAAGTCAGCACTTTGGTTACAAGAGCCAATTTGATATATCGATATTCACGAGAGCTGACGGACACGTGAATGACAAGCCCCGACAAAGAATAAAGTTTCCTGGGCCATTTCCTCTGCACGACAACCCGTCATCACCCGAGTCACTTGGTTCAAAAATGATAACGGAAACGAGAATTGTAGATGAGGACGTAGTATGCAACCGGATAAAGTGTGAAAGGCTCGATGTACTACAACTCGCCAGGTATTGCACAGTCCCCTCCCCATGCCCTGTGTAGGTAAAATCGATGTTTTTCCTCATCGTCCATCGATGATCTGTAAGCAAAGAAGGTAACAATACACAGGTCACCTAACGTCGGACTCGAGTAACTTCCGAACTCGATATAAATTTTTCATTTCATAAAAATACTCATATAATGATGTAGCTTGTTAGTTGTATTACAATAAACTGCCTGATGAGGGTGCTTGTGCACTGAAAGGCCTAGATTATACGAATTCTCTTAGTACCTAAGCAGACAGACTACAAAGAAAAAAACAATTCGATATTGGTTTCACCATACAAGTCAGCAGCTATCATCGAATTCCGGTTAAGTTCTCAAATCATCACAAAGTACCTATAAATGTTTGAAAATACTGCGTATATTGCAGCAGAGGAAACTAACATGAAATTGAGGAAATATTCACGTATCGAATCAAGATAGCGACGACGAAACAAACCAATTTTAACAAATAATATTAACACGCGCATTGACGGGGTCTGAGCCACCTTCGCATTGACGGGGGCGGTCCCCCCTAAGATCTCGAGAACCACGGTAGGTAGCGAAAGCGGTGAGCGGCGTTGGGCTGCCCATCCACTTCTTCATCGAAAACATTTGAAAATTTTTTGTCAGGTCACATTTAAGGTCACGAGAGGTCAAAACATGCCCGTCATAGGGATAACATGTAATTCAGTTTTTCGGCCATTACATCTGAACAAGTAAAGATAGAGCAAACGACTTAAACTATATGAATCCTCTTAGAAGCCGAATCGAATGATATATAATTTGACCTTGCTAGGTCAAATCAGGATTTGACCTGACCTGAGGTCAGGTCGGGTCAAATTATATAAAATGCATATCATTAGAACCGCAAAGCCCAGGCGAGTCTAATGCAGCTGAAATAAATGCTCTATCACTATCCGTTACTGAGTTATTCCGTAAAACCATTTTTCCCATGTATTTCCAATGGAGAGGTCATGCCTCGTACCTGACCTTAGGTCATCGATATCAAAATACCGGAACATATTTTAGAGAACTCGGTGGGGCCATTATGTGATATGAGTTTCAATCGGATAAGTTCACCCTGTCCGACTTATGCTATCTTAAACTTTTTTGAGGTCGGGTCACTTGACCTGTACTGGTGACCTGACCTGAAATGACCTAACCTTAAAATTTTCCAGAAGCTGCAAAATGATGAGGGAAAAGGTATACTGTTGGCGGCGCTCGCGCCGTTTTTCTGCTATTTCCGAAAACCCGAGGGGGCGGTCCCCCCCGTAATGTTAATTTCTATGACCATTTCCATGGATGACATTTTCATTGCGTCACCCTGCACTTCTTGGCCGCGTTCTCTTCTATCGCATCCCATCCACAGATAAATTATCTACGTCACGATTTCAAAGTACTTCCCGTTACGGTCATTTGCCTTTGCTCACATCCACTTGACTTAGGTATGCTATCGCGAGGGTAGGATGACCCTTCCGATGCTATCAGTGTAACAGCGGAAGTCCTAAAGTCGCAGTTGGGTTGCGACGGAACGATCGACGTCGGTCGTGTCGTGTCATCCACACGTTCTCTGAGAACCATCTACACGTTCTCTGAGAAACATCCACACGTTCTCTGTGGACGTGTAACAGAATAAGTCCTACAGTCGCAGTTTGGCGGCGATGGAACGATCGGCGTCGGTCATGTCGTGTCATCCACACGTTCTCTGAGAATCATCCATACATTCTCTGAGAACCATTCACACGTTCTCGGAGCTTACTTTCATGGGCGGACTCTTCGATTGTGAGTTTGAATCTGTGCACCTTAACTTTGTATTTCCTTTTTATTATGTTTCCAGACTTTAACAGTGTTGTTATGACGCCATTATCGGCACTTGTTTGAAGCCAAGCTCAGTATGGTCGTTAAGAGTGTTCCAGTTCAGAGCATAAGCGAGAATAAGGGTTGAGAGGATACTAATTTATAAATTAAGCTGTGTTTATGTTATAGATACGTTTATTTGAGGTGAGCGAGGAGTGAATGCGCCCTAGGGACTCTTCCCGACTTTAACGACTGCCAAGCGTTCCCATTTCTGAAACGCCGACTTCAAAGGGGTCGGCCGGACCACTACCGCTCCATCATCCAGCGAATGGACGCTAACTTGACCCGATAGAGTCGAGGCTTTGAAATGGATATTTCGACCCGCCCACGGCTTCAAAAGAAGCCATAATCAACGCCAAAATAAACATAAGCGAGACCAAGGGCATCGATCGGAGGCACACGTTGGAGCGCCTGCCTTCCGCTCAAAAAGTGCTATTAAAACTCAAAAAGTGCTTCCACGGAGCTGAAAGATGTGTCTCACTGAAGGCTGTATAATGTATATACTCGGCCGTAGTGGATTGGAGGCGTCGGAAGATCAGACGCAGAGATAGCTGGAGGAGGGCAGCGTAGGGAGGGGAGAGGCAGCGTGATGAGCTGTCCAATGCAGGCACGACAGCAGGACCAAGCATTTCCAATCCAATAAAGGCATCCGATCTCTGCACTAGCTTCCCCAGTTAATGATCGGTACGGATCGAACAGGTGACGGATCGACTGCCGGGTGACGTCACGAACACGGGTCACTGCAGACCGGGCCGCGCCAGATGAGACCGGCCCGGTTCGTGACAGGGTGCCATCGATCAGCCCCAATGACGAGTTCTCACCAGCCTCCTGCCGTGGCGCCAACCAGGATGCACGCCACCTACCAGGCTGCTAAACGCGGTGACACCGATATCGCTCCCCGTTCCTGGCCTCGCCAATCCCACCCAACCTGTTAGTTTCTCATTCAAACCGAAGCACAGCAAGATAAACTTGCATTCGAGCCGAGAGCCTCTACAACTAGACGGAAGTTCCTGCTTCTTATTTCAATTCACGCGTACACTCCCAATCCAAGCTTTTAGGTGAGAGCGTCACCACCACGGCCGACATGCTCACAGCGACATGGGTCGGGACGCGCCACCACCGCACGAGCGCGTCGCACACGACTGTGCCCAGCGTCGGCCACCGGAGCGGCGGCGGAGGCGAGCAGTGTGACGTCTGAGGCCGGTGTCGGCGCGCTCCCAGCGGCGGTGACGGGACGTCTGCCGGCGACAGGGCCGTGTCTCCTCCGCCCGTTATTACCGCCGGCCAGACGTCGCCGGCGTTATCTAACCGTAGAACATGCCAATCAAAGGCAAGGTGATGGGAAGGGCTGAACACCTGCCAGCCATAGAAAGTCGATATTTGCCATGCATGCATTAATCCGTCGAAGGAGACTGTCTGCATCAACGAGAAGCGCCAGCTATGGCCTCAGCACGCAGCTATGCAGGTCCAGGCTGACACAAATGCATGAACAGAATTCCAAGTATTGCCTTCCAACGTAACAACGGCCTCACTACTGTATTCTATGCGCATAGATTATGCAGAAAACCGGTTGCAACGAGAGGCCCAGCCTTCTCGGCCTGCGCCGGCGGGCTGTTCAGTCCCAGCTGCGGTGAACCAAACTGCCCTTAGCCTGCCGGTGCAGCTCAAGGCTGACTCCAAACGTACGCACCGGCGCATCCCACACGACAAACGCGATCAGCGTACACAACGCATATGACAGACCTGCCCTGACCGCACGCGCCACTCATCTATACAACGCCTCTACGGCAGTTCAAAACTGCAGACTTTATCACGACCTGTGCACGTCGCTCCGAGTGGTTTGCGTCCGTTTTCGAGTGCGCGTGCGTGCGTCGCGAGCGGCGACAGCTGGCGAGGACCGCTACAAGTCCGGGGGCGACGGCATCACCCAGCTGTTTGTCGATCGCACCCGGCTCCGGTACTTACACAGCCAGGGCCGACGCCGCGGCACTGCCACAGGCGGGACAGGTCGGGTACTCAGCACTGCCACAGGCGGGACGGGCCGGGTACTCCAGCACTGCCACAGGCGGGACGGGCCGGGTACTCCAGCACTGCCACAGGCGGGACGGGCCGGGTACTCAAGTACTGCCACAGGCGGGACGGGCCGGGTACTCCAGCACTGCCACAGGCGGGACGAGCCGGGTACTCAGCACTGCCACAGGCGGGACAGGCCGGGTACTCCAGTACTGCCACAGGCCGGGACAGGCCGGGTACTCCAGCACTGCCACAGGCCGGGCAGGTCGGGTACTCCAGCACGGGCCTGGTGCGGCCAGGTACTCAAGCATGGGCCTAGTCAGGCCGGGTACTCAAGCATGGGCCTAGTCAGGCCGGGGTACTCAAGCATGGGCCTGGCCAGGCCGGGTACTGAAGCACGGGCCTAGTCAGGCCGGATACTCACTCAAGCACCGAGCCAGGCCGGTACTCAAGTACGGGCCTAGTCAGGCCGGGTACTGAAGCACGGGCCTAGTCAGGCCGGGTACTCACTCAAGTACGAGCCTGGCCAGACCGGTACTCAAGCACGGGCCTGGTGCGGCCAGGCCGGGTACTCAAGCATGGGCCTGGCCAGGCCGGGTACTCAAGCACGGGCCTGGTGCGGCCTGACCGGGTACTCAAGCATGGGCCTGGCCAGGCCGGGTACTCAAGCAGGGCTTGGTGCAGCCTGACCGGGTACTCAAGCATGGGCCTAGTCAGGCCGGGTACTGAAGCATGGGCCTGGCCAGGCCGGGTACTCACTCAAGCACGAGCCTGGCCAGGCCGGTACTCAAGCACGGGCCTAGTCAGGCCGGGTACTCAAGCATGGGCCTAGTCAGGCCGGGTACTCAAGCACGGGCCTAGTCAGGCCGGGTACTCACTCAAGCACGAGCCTGGCCAGGCCGGTACTCACTCAAGCACGAGCCTGGCCAGGCCGATACTCAAGCACGGGCCTATTGCGGTCAGGCCGGGTACTCAAGCATGGGCCTGGCCAGGCCGGGTATTCGAGCATGGCCTGGTGCGGCCAGGCCGGGTACTCAGACACGGGCCTGGCCAGGCCGGGTACTCAAGCACGGGCCTGGTCAGGCCGGGTACTCAAGCACGGGCCTGGCCAGACCAGGCCGGGTACTCAAGCACAGAGTCAGCAGAAAGCCGGAACACCACTCAGGCGACCGCGATACCTCTGAGACCCGACTCATACACGGCGTACCGTTAAAAATGCTGGCTAACATTTTAACACCGATTAGAAAAAAACACAAACCCGCATGAGAACCACACTGAGGATGTTTCTAATCCATTTGCGATGGCGATGTCAAGCAGCAAAACATAATTCTGAGCTGTCGGCATTTTCTGCCTGGATCCATTTTCACGCGCTCTCTCTTTCTCACCAAACCGCCGCTGAGCTGCAGAGGGCGGTGGTAGACCGCGGGTGCGGACCGGCGCTGCGGGGCTGGTGGGGCGGCCAGCACGGATGACTGACCGCGCGCCACGGCAGACCGCGGCGCGGTGGAACGGCCGCGCCACGCCTGGCCAGGCGCGACACCGCCCGACCGGCACCGGCGACACCAGCCCCGGCACCAGCGCCAGCCGCAGAGTACGCCGCAGCCGACAGTTACCGCCAGAGCTGCTGTGGGGCGAGTCCGGAGATCGCCGGGGCCCGGCTAGTTATATATTATGGTACGGGGATGAGTAGGTACAATGCTGCAAGAAGCCGCGAACCTGTGCATGCCGGTAGTTTTGAGCAGCATTAATTACGGTGGATGGACTAACAGCGGGCCTTCTCGCGAGGCGATTGGTGCTTCCCAGTGATGTCAAGCCGTGTTAAATACCCGGCGTCCGGTACAAGGCCAATGTTTTACAATTACGATACATTTAAGGAAATTCAACTGAACCAACAATATGGTACAGCAAATAAACACTGATTTATCTGGAAACTGAGGGTTTTAGGAGATGGCTCTCAGGAGATAAGATGCCTATTATCTTGTCCACCTTTTCAGAACGCGCACTGACCTCAGATGGGATGGGTTCACTGAACCTAACACAACATTAACATCATCACCTTCTTAAAATGTTTCCTGGCTTATAAAAAGTGATGTTCCCATTTAGGAACATTGGTAAATGAACGAATCCACCATTTCTAGGCAATCTCGAGAAGCAATCTAAATAAATCCTTAAATACAAGGTTTTCTAAGCGAATATCAGACTCTAATAAAAGTTCACTTATTTTCTACATGGACTACTTGCCTTAACACCCTCAGTACCCGCCCAAGCCATACATTTCACCCAAAAGGGAATAACTGTCTTCATTTGGCGATATTTACAGCAAAAACGCCGTATTCCGCAATAGCTGCGTAACATGCAAGTATTATTCACTTGAGTCTCGCTATGGGACCTTATGGCCTTCAGAGAATTCCTGAACGTGTTTTATATCTCGTATTCTCGGGGCTCAATTTGATGCACCACATCTGCCGCGAACTCTTCGAAATATCTTGAGAACACTTACATGCAGTGCTTAAATCACTGACATGCAACATTTTCTTCTCCAGAATTTAGACACGGCCTCGTCGAAATCTATATTTTGGTGCCGACACCTCTATGCGTCTACCACTCCGCCTAAGCCAAGGCGCCCCCCCTCCACAATTTCCTCAACCTCTGTCAAGCTGTCATTGATAATGCATCGCTCAGAACCCATCAAAACATGGCTCCCTAGGAGGTTGCGCGTATTTAATACAAACACAAGCGCAACAAGTTCCATTTAAAGATCCAGGAGATGGGGGTACTTCCTCCCCACCGACCCTCAGCGCCCCCTGAAATGAGCACGGTGCCCCCTGAAAGGTCACTTCCCACCCCACCTTTACAGGATGCGAGTATCGGCGCCCTCGCGATATGATTTGGCGCCTACCTGATAGGTTTCACCGTCCAGAAGCGGCGCCCCCCGTTCCGGATGGTCCGGACGCTCTGTACTCCCGGCGGAGCCACGCTGAGAAAAAACTGGCAGCGGTAGCCTAATGTTGAGCGAAGCCAACATGGCAATAATATGTGCCTTTCAAGTTCTTTATGGCGATTTGAAAAGGTTTTGCTCGGGTGTTGTAAGGTGAATACAGCAAGAAACCACACCTTTCACAAAAGAATTAAAGGCAGGTTTAGATCTCCATGATGCCGAATGTAAAGAAAATAAAGAGGAAAATTGCACGCAAAAACGAAGGGTCAAAAGTACCAATATAGTTTCAAAGAGGTGGAGGTAGGCTTCACATAGTCCCAGCCTTGCATAACCAGCCAAAAACCGGTCGTATGTGGACCATTACGAGTTCGGTCTGCGGAGACAGAACTTCCAACGCAGTCGTGCATTGCACAATAAGCACAGATCAGTGCCAGCACGAAATCCTGCCAAAGTTACAACACAGGTGTAAGTCGGCGGAACCAGAGAGCAGGTACTCATGGAAATCAGTCCCGTGGGAGAAAAGAGAACCGAGTTATCACTAACGAAAAACGTATGTCCTTTTTGGAAAATTTCACAACCCGAGCAGTGAAATTATCCGGTAAAATACTTCAGCCGGTGAAACGTAACCGCAAATATTTCTATAGACAGACCCGTCAATACGGTATCTGGGGTCAGCTCAACTTTGCCACAAATCCAGGATTTATCCACCACATTGCTGAATGTGGAAGAGGTGGAAGCAGCGATTGCAGAGTAAATGTAAGTTAGCCCGGTTATGCCAAGCCCTGGGGCCTTAAACAATAAGGTTTATACACGTGCACTTATGTAAGGCTATTATCCCACGAAGTGGGTCGAATTATACAGTACGCGAGGCGGCAAGGAAATAGCTACATTTAAACTCCTACATCCACAAATGCTTTGTACCGTGTTCACGAAAAACGGTTTTGCAGGCTAGGCTAGCTCAGCAATGATATACAGCACCCGCTGGTGGCAGCGAAAAGTAGGTTTATATTCACGGTCATGGCTGCGCGCCGGAAGTGCGCAGGAGGCAGGACGACTGGGCGGAAATGAGCGAGGTGACCCTCACTAGGCTAGTGCTGGGGACGTGTTCTAACACAGTGCATGTGGTGACACCCACCGTGGGATGCGGCACTGAGTGCAGATCACAGCCCTCTTAACACATAACCGCCAAACTGTAGGTGATATGCGCATACACAATGGAGAGAAGGCGAGACTAAGACACCGTTACCTACCCTCAGTTCAAGCAAAAGCGGAGAAACCAATCAAAATAGAACTCCGACATTGGCGAAGAGGACTGAAAATTCCGGAATTGAAGGCTTTTCCTGGGCTCAAAACAGCCCCGAATATCAACTAGCTTTCGGTTCGAGAGTCACAGCAGGTAGAAGGTGTGGTAGTCCCGAGTTGTTCAACTCGGCGCTCAGGCTCGGGGCTCGGCAGGGCTCAGGCTCAGAGCTCGGCTGGGCTTAGGCTCAGAGCTCGGCAGGGCTCAGGCTCAGAGCTCGGCTGGGCTCAGGCTCAGACCTCGGCAGGGCTCAGGCTCAGAGCTCGGCAGGGCTCAGGCTCAGAGCTCGGCAGGGCTCAGGCTCAGAGCTCGGCAGGGCTCAGGCTCGGGCTCGGCAGGGCTCAGGCTCAGAGCTCGGCAGGGCTCAGGCTCGAGCTCGGCAGGGCTAAGGCTCGAGCTCGGCAGGGCTCAGGCTCGAGCTCGGCAGGGCTCAGGCTCGAGCTCGGCAGGGCTCAGGCTCAGAGCTCGGCAGGGCTCAGGCTCAGAGCTCGGCAGGGCTCAGGCTCAGAGCTCGGAAGGGCTCAGGCTCGAGCTCGGCAGGGCTCAGGCTCGGAGCTCGGCAGGGCTCAGGCTCGAGCTCGGCAGGGCTCAGGCTCGGAGTTCGGCAGGGCTCAGGCTCAGAGCTCGGCAGGGCTCAGGCTCGAGCTCGGCAGGGCTCAGGCTCGGAGCTCGGCAGGCTCAGGCTCGAGCTCGGCAGGCTCAGGCTCGGAGTTCGGCAGGGCTCAGGCTCAGAGCTCGGCAGGGCTCAGGCTCAGAGCTCGGCAGGACTCAGGCTCGGAGCTCGGCAGGGCTCAGACTCAGAGCGTGTCCAGCAGAAGTTGCAAAGCGTTTATCGACATAGCGAAAAGACCAAATGTGGAGAAGGTGGGGGCAACCTGATCAAATATCGCGGTGGCGGGAGCAACCAGACCAAATGTGGGAATAGAGGGAGCAACCAAATAAACCAAAATGTTCCCGATACAACAACGCCTTGCCGTGATCACTCTCTGGGGAAGTCATGTAGGTTCTACTTCTATACCCATGAACGGAGCATTCACTTAAAACGATTATTTTCCCAGCAGTGTAGCTACTTCGGCTTCACATGGGCGCGCACAAACGGATGGGCTTCCAGACCAAAGCAAAGCGCTGAACAGAAGGATTCGGACTGCAAATGCCCGGCCAAAAGAACACGTCCAACCGGAGCTATGGACCACTCCCCAGGAGCCGACTGCTGATGATCCATCACTTACACCTTGGCTGTATTTATCCAAGCCGGTGGACAAAAACGTCCCCAGCAGCCGGCTCTCAGATCCGACGTTCTGACCAATCAAACAAACGTGCGTAAACAGCCAGGACAACCTATATAGGGCGAGCCTCCAAGCTGAGTAGGATCTCCAATCACTGCCTTGAGCCGTGCTTGGCCTCTTGGCTGCCGGAGCGGTCGCTGATTGGCCGTGGCAGCTCCACCTCTCTCACAACCGGTCGTTGGGAAGCACTCACAAGGGCGCTGACACCGTCGCACAGCCCGCATCGCCGGCGGCCACGCGTACTGCGGACGCCCGCCGCGTACGTCCCCGACATTCCGGCAAGGTCACCGGACGGACGTGACGCACCCCCACCGACGATAACGTCCGTTACCACTGGTCACGTCACTCCGGCGCAGGCCGGGTCGCCGCGCACTGACCCTGCTGCCTGGGCGGCCACCCCCGGCTGGCTGGCTGCTGCCGACTGCGGGCAGCTCGCAGCGATACTGACGCTACCAGATCGCGCCACAGCTCCGTCCGCCCGCCGCCGCGCTGGGATGGCCGTGCCACATCGCAGCCGCCCAAAGCCAGGGGCGCGACCAGGCCGCCGGCGCGCGGGCGGGCACTGGCGCTGCGGCATCGCGCTACTCAGCGTCCCAGCACTAAACCAACACGCACACTTTAGATAAAGACGGAGTAACAGGCCGGGACCAAGGTGGGATTCCTGTGCAGAGTAATCGGCTGCTGGTCAGAGCCCTGTCTGGGCAGGCACAGCCGTGGGAGCCTCTGGCGGCTCTGGGTTCTCACACCGTTAGCTGGCCGCGCCGCGGCGCTCTTCACGTCGACCATCAGCGGCGGCCGGGTCCGGCCAGCAGCGGCAGCGGCGAACCACTGCGTCCGTCCCCGCCGCCAGCACCGGGGAAGCAGGGGCTCGGAGAAAACCTGAAGGGGCTTCGAGAAAATCACATGTAGACAGTGGCCGGTACAAGGGGGACTTAGGGACTCAAGCCCCCCAACCCCCAAATGTCCCATTGTCTGTAGTTTATGTATAGCCGCAGGCAGTTCCGAGGCAATGGCGGAGGAGGCTCGAGCCCCCCAGGCCCCCCACCCCGAAATTGTCCCGGATACGAACACTGCATGAAGATATAAGTCCATCTCATGCAGTCACCCACGCAGGAAATTTCTGATGGCGTGTTTGGCAGTGCCGAGATCAGCCGTAAATCACTTAATTCATGCACGCAATTTTGGAACATAGTAAGCCGCCTCAAATAAATCAGCACATCATATGCATGTTCGGCGCGTCATTGATACCCTTCGTGTGCTGACCCATCGCTACAATAAAAAACACTTCAGAAACGACAGTTATCCACCATTAGCACGAGATACATTGTTATGGCGCATCATTAAACGTTACCAGTATCCCAACAATGCATTTCACTGAAGAAAAAATGAGTGGAAAAGCTTGACGCTTTCGGACAAAAGCCCAGGCGGATCCGGAAGGGGGTGCTGCGGCAAAGATACCCCCCTAACCGAAGCAGAAAGGAAATAATGTCGCCCCCGTGCTGACGACACAATGGCAACAGTGAATGTCTGCAGCCCATGGCACGAGGCGATTTTGGGGGAACGGCGCCCACTTGGCGATCAAAAGGGCAGATTCAGTATTGGGATAGAAGCTGGCTATGAAGTGTGAGATGAGACGCTTCTGCACATCTACAGCGCCCCCAAACATACGAATGTAAGTTTGATTACATGTTTAATGACCTGCCTCCTCGAGTCCTAGATGCAAATGGAGGTAATGCACCAGAGACGGCGGATTCCGGGCGGCAGGGTGTGCAGTTGCACACCCTGAAAATTGTAGCCGTGCAAAAGTATATGTTTGCATACCCGGTTTTGACTTGGTCCAGGGAGGAGCTCCCCGAATCTGGGTGACGCCCCCCGCTTTTGGGCAACGCCCCTCAGTTTTGGCCGGCACCCCCGGTCGGTCTAGAGACAACCAGGCCTAAACACCGCATACCTGAAATAAAGGCACTTTCACATATGAATGACGCCCCCCCGACATCAAAGCCGCCCCATGGAGAGCAAATAGGCGCTCCCACGAGAGAAAGGGCGCCCCCTCTGGATAGCCTGAGTGGGCGCCCCTTGGGAGCCGAAGGCGTCCCCTTGGGGATGGAGGCGTCCCCTTGGGGATGGAGGCGTCCCCCTGTGCAGGAAGGCGCCTCCTCCCGAAAATCTTACACACCCGCTCGAAAATGGAATTCGCTGTCACTGTAATACACTGAATTATACATTCAGGTCTTGCTACAGTATGGCCAATAATTTGTGATTTTACCTATTGTATTATGAAGAAATTGGTGAAGGAATTCGAGGAAGCAGGCCACTAAACGTATCAACGTATAATCATGCTCCACGGCTCAGCATTGCGAAATCCATACGGAAATAAGCTTCGACAAAATTAATGACATTTTCTAACCATGGCGCCGCTTGATGTAAGACGCCTTCTCCGCGGAAAACCCTGGATTCGCTCCTCACCCACAGAGGTACAATATAAGGACATTTTCAAAAATATCTTGCCTTACGGAATTCAACGTACGGTTCATATTCTAAAATAATTGTAAATGAGATATCATCACCCTCAAATAAAGCGCAGGAACCTATTTCGACTGCAATGCAACGCTGTAACAACATAGCCGCTTTCTGTTGCCTGTCATTACACACGTGCCCAAAGTCGAAAATTGTTATATATTCCTGTTTGGTAAAATGCAGTCAACGACGGGGGCCGGTGAGCAGGGGCGACTCTGGGTCCGCTCGTGCCTGGCCGTTTTTTCGACACCTGTTTCGGTGGCCGGCCGCCATGTGTTAACATTGCGGAACGGCGCGGAGGCCCCCGGCACAGATGCCGCACGTTTGCGCCACGAGCCACAAAGCCGTACAACGCCGAGCGGCGCATTGATTTGCTGCACGGGAGAGGAGGCCGACACACCTCGCGTCCATTCACGCCCGGATGGCTCACCGACCGAATACATGAATGACAAAACAGGCCACAGGACAAACTAGCAAGCAGATATGCTGGAAGGATTACTTTGAATAATGGACACACACAGACAGAGAGGGAGAGAGGAGTGTGGCGAGGTTATCTGTTTTCATAACCAGCTCCCAATGGTGGAATAAGTATAGGCAATTTCATAACTTGGTGCTGGCCTGAAAGCTTACTTGTACGATTAGCTTGGGAATCAGGACAGATCTAATCTACGGTTCCATACCACAGTACATAGGTAGACCCAGGGCGGTAAACCGAGCCATACACACTCTCCGTCCGACCGTTCGTGGTTTGAATTATCATCAGAACAATTTATCTTCAGAATTTTGACCCGCTTCCCTTCCAAATCGTATAACAGGGTCTGGGACCACTCATGCCGCAGTGCCACACGGCGCAATCGCCTTGCACCTGTTGTCATAACTCTAAAACACGCCGAGCACCGTTTGGATGGATCCTCCTGCACAATGATTCAGGCACGAGGCAACATTCCAACTGCTTTAAGATTAGGTCTAGATATAAAGAAAACTTTCCACCTTCGTCATTGAATTTGAGCTCGAACTCAACTAGCTGTACAGCCCATGACGGTAAACTCCCGAACGATATTTGGCTTGTTCTGAACACCCACTGTTTGGGCGGAAATGCGCGTTTCCATAGCGGCGTTCAGCCAAATTTCTGCCTTCCTCCGCCTGCAACCGGAGGAACAATGGAGGGAGCGGGGAAGCCGCAGGGGACATCCCTCTGGAAAAAAAAACTTTTCCTCCACGGTGAGTTACAGAGACAAATAACATACTGAACCAGGGTTTGTTCGCATGCCCTACACGAGAAAAAGTTTCAGTTCAAATTCTGCTATATTTCCTGTCGAATTTCCTTGAACAAAAGACACATGCGCGGCGAAGGTGCGCGCTCCCGTTGATAGTGCCACTGGGTCTCGTTAAACCCCGGTGGTAATTATCAGAGGACCAGGGCTGGTTGCAGTCTCACGCGTGGCTACCGCCCGCATCCGCAGGGGTCAAACCCAGCGCCGCAACGGCGCACAAAGGGCAGGCAACAGGGAAGGCCACTTCACTCTCACCGGATGCATCATACCCAGCGTCTGCCATGTCTATGGGAAACATTTTCTGACGATGTTTCCTTACTACAAGCTCCATCTGGTTTTAAAATCCACTAAACCTGCACTGGTCTCAAATGTACAGCTCCTCGAGTGGAAGTCCCTCATGCTCCATGGCATGATCTGGCGCAATATTTGAATGTGAGTTCACGCTAACTCAATGAGCAAATAGCGTGTGCCGATTCGTTAAGACTTACAGCATAGGGCAATGGACCATCGCGGAACATGTAAAAGTTTGTCTGCAGTGCCCCACGGTTACGTAAAGCAACACGACTAACGACCAATTTCACATTTATCAGCCTCCCTGTATGTTTCTTGAACACACTTGCATACCAAGTATACACAATTTCCAGAGAAGTTACAATAAAGAGCATGCACGAGTATCATGCGTCTATCCTTATTAATATTTCATTGGTGCCACTCCAAACCCTCGTAAAGAGTCAGCCCCCCTCCAAGAGCAACGGTCGGTCTGTGGTGTGACGTCACACGCCCACCATCCAAGGCTGTATCAAGGGTGTGCAATACTATCAGAATATTCCAAAGGCAACCACATTCAAAAACCGAACGCTGTACTCCTAAATTTGGAACACAATGGAATTCCTTGTATTCTCCCGCATTTGCAAGGAAACGCCACAAAATTCGGAATATTTTCAGTATACCAAGCGGTGGAAAAATCCCTTCACGCCTGTGTGATGTTACCACCCGTGAATGAGTCCCCCTTGAGCGTACCTTTAAATAAATGTATCTTGCCCGACAATTCCAATTTTTCTATTACATGAAGCATTGGAGTGGGTTGTTACGGACCCTCTCCGCCGCGTCAGGTAGGACTGAGAAGGCAGTTTCCACCGTGGGGGATTGAACCCACGTTAAACTGTGCCTTCCTTCTCTGGAGACAGGCAATAATGAATCGACGGTCACCCAGGCCCTTGGTAGAGATTGGTAGGATGCAGCTCCTCGTTGCCGATGTGCAATGTTGCAAATAACAAAGGGAGACGGAACTACCAACTGCACATCCACACCGCTGGAATACCCGCAAAGTCTCCGCCCCCAGCGTCCTTCAAATCAGCCTGCGATCAGGTAATGTTTTGTGCCGCGATGAAACCGTTCGTTTGGATCATAAATGAATACGAGTACAAATAAAACATTTTTAGCTAAAATAAGCTGTTGCTGGGCCCCACCAAGACAATTATCAATTTCTGCTATTTTATTGATGTTACAACATATTCACGTTTTAAGTTGTCAATAAATCAAATTATAAACATTTATAATCGCCAGTGCCAAAGCTATGTTCAGCACGTAGGTTTTGAAGACGTCCAAACAATAAAAGTTTGTCTGCGCAGTAGGACTTAAGCATAGCATCACTTTCCAAAGGTCGCCTCATACCACATGACAACTAGGGAGGGGGATCGATGGGGGATGAATGCTTACCTTTTATATCCACGAACGGTAAGTTTTGGGGTAAATGAAACATCGATCAAAGTGGTTTCTCGGCATGCTCTATCATATGGCTATCTCAGTTCAAATCCCGTTATGAAGTTGTCATATTCCTTTTGAGGTTTTAACACAAACCATTCTTAAAAAGAAAAACGTTGCTAGCAAAACTGACCGTGAGTTCCAAGACACAAGCATAGTAGTGGGTCTCGCCACTGCCGCCTTTAGCAAATGCTGAAGCCCCTAGCGGCAGGTTGAGGCACTACATCTGTCACACAAGACCCGAGCAAAAGGTGTATGGTAGCGAATACGGGCAGCTGACTGTGATGGCACTCGGGTTATCCGCCCACTTTCTGGGGAGGAAGAGGGGATCTACCCCTAAGATTTTTCACAAACAGTTAAAAAAAGACAACAGTGTTTTGTACTTGGCATGATGGTTGCATGGCAGTTTCGCGACTTTTCCCAAAAATGTATTTCAGGGGACACTACCATTTTATTCTTTCACGAGTCCATTCCGCAAGGACATAAAACGAATGACGCATATTATGCGCGCCTTCCATATTTTGTGACATTCGGATATTAAGTACATCACATAAGAACATGTCCTTATTCCCTGAGCTAAAATATGCTCATAGCTTTTGCTATCAGGCTGAAGGCCCTCCATGGAGCCTCTTCCAGGCACGAATATTGCAGATACAGTGACCGCTTCAAATGTAAACATTTCTTGCATGCAAACATGGGGCAGCGTAACAGCAGGGCTGGGTACTCACCGATGTCGAATGATTGAACGCCATCTTGCTTATATCGGGTTACATCACGTTTCTTTTAAAACCACTCACAGCACCGAACAGAAAAAACACCCTGAAAAATAGAACGAAAATCAATACTTGAGACGCCAGCAGCTTGTGTCGGTTTTCCCCACATTGAACTTGCATTATTCACGGAGCTTTTCTATGTTAAGAATATAATTATGAGAAAAGCCCAGCCGATAAATCTTCCGATGCCCAGAGCGGTACAGCCAAACCAAGAGCCAAAAAAACAAAGTAATGTTAAAAGCCAGGGAAAAGTAAAACCAAAATGACAACTATATACCCCACTAAAGCCTGCATATTTCACCCTTACATCCTTTCAATTCCTCGAGAATTCATTGACTTGTAGGGCCTCTAATTTTCACTGATATTTGTCGTATATCTACAGAGATCATTTAAAACAGTTGAGTCGCTATACCTGAGACATGGCTGGATATCCCATTGAATGATTTTATTTCTATGATTATCATTTCACGCATGAAATTTGACTTTTGATCAGACTGAAAAGTAGTCTAGTCCAGAAGCGTCACTTCTCATGTTTAAAGGCAATATTGCGCAATGCGCGGGTTTCATTGCAAATTTAGCAATTTATACCTGCGAAACTGCTTCAGCGTTGTCAATGCTATGTCGAAGAACTACAAAAGCATTGGTGGAATTCAAGCCTGTAGTGGTTTATGGGAAATCGTTTTGAAAATAATGGATATGGCTTTATTTCTGCTGAAATTGATTAATAAGCCTAACAATTTGCTTTCTTTAGTCTTTCAGTGTGATAGGTAAAACATATCCAAATCAATCGGCGTAAGATATATTAAATCAGCGTAAGATTTGGTGATGCTTTGTGCCAGATTGGCCTTTTTAATTGGCGCCATACATGAAAACGAATACAAACTAAAGGTTTTTAACTAAAAAAGGCTTTCAATGGGAAATATCGATTTTGGCAATTTCGCTTGCATATGAAACATATTCAATGTTTCAAACCAGTCATCGAAGAAAGCTACACGCATTTAAAACCACCACTACGTAAGGCACATTTAGCACGTAGGCTTTAAAGAGATTTAATAATAAATAATGGTTATCTGCGCAGCAGACCAGGACATTACGTCACGTTCCCAACATAGGCGGATCCAGGGGGCAAGAGGGGCACGTGCCCCCCGATCGACCCTCTCGGCGCCCCCTGAAACTGTCACGGAGCCCCTGAAGGTCGATGGCGCCCCCTGGAATGTCGCTTCCTAACCCCCCAGGATGCAAAAATCGGCGCCCACCGATAGGATTTTGCGCCCATCTGATAGGTTTCCCATTCAAAAGTGCCCCCCTCCCCGATCGGCAATCCTGGATCCGCCTATGATTCCCAAGTTCACCTTATACCACGTGACCACCGGGGGAGGAGGGGGTCGCTAGGCGGTGAATTTCTACCTTTTTTCTCCGCAAACAGTAAGTTCTGGGGCAACTGAAATTCCGATCCAGTGGTTTCGCGGCATGCTCTATCACATAGTTATATCAGTTCAAATCCCTTTATGAAGGTGGCACATTTCTTTTCAGGAGATTGGATGTTTTCTGAAATTTTGACTAAGAAAACCACAACCACGTGCAATTGTACCCAAGATGTCCTGTCCTCTCTATAAATATCACATATTTAGAAATCGCAGGGCACCACATGGGGCTCTTTGAGTACCATTCCACGTAGTCTCCCAATAAGAAAAGAGGGAATACCACCATATGTATTCGCAAGGCCCATCTGAATGTATTCATGCATGTCCTCAGTTTGTAAAGGCCGCGTCATTTCCAATTAGGGAAAGGTGGAAGAATAAAGTGGAACATAGTCACAGTAAAATATAGATAATAAGAAGGGTAGACACATGAATTGTGATCGATGTAGGGCTTGTTTAAAAATATCCCTTCCACACTAAGGCAATGTGTAAAATGGCATCATCCAGAATCCATTTTGTCATTCTAAACTTTGCCCTAGCGGGAAAGGGGTATGTTTAAACAGCCCCCTCGGGATTTTTCGACAGTGTAAAAAACGGGGCCGCGAAGCACAGCCACACTTGGCACACCGTATCATTGAACAGCCAGTTGTAGTCAGAAGACTCTGAAAATGCTTTCATTCTCAACATTTTTTACACAGGTATTTATACATGGGAGGATGCCAGTTCCATGCCTGAACTCCCAACTCGCCGCCAGCATAAACAGGACCCAGGCAATTACAGTCCTGTAAGTTTGACAGGCATACCCTGCAAAGTCCTTGAGTCAACCATCAGAGATGAGCTCCTGGATCATCTGAAGACTCATAAGATCCTCTCTAGGGACCAGCATGGCTTCCGCCCGTAACGTTCATGCGAAACGCAGCTGCTGGAAGGCTCGGAAGAATGGAGCTAGATGATGGAGAACGCACTGTTCCCCTCATTCAGCGGCCTAACATCACCCTCATTGCCAGTTGGATCCAAAAACCCTGTTGATGCAGTGTACCTAAATTTTCGGAACGCATTCGACTGCCTTCCACACTTCCGGCTGATGACTAAACTAGCTGCATATGGTGATCACGACAAAGTCTTAAAATGGATTAAAGCCTTTCTATCTCTGGCGGGTCTAGCTGCATATGGTGATCACGACAAAGTCTTAAAATGGATCAAAGCCTATCTATCTCTGGCGGGTATTTGTTAGATCTTCTGCTTCTGATTGGGCTCCTATCACCAGCAAATATTTTTTGCTCTACAGACCTAGTGTAAACACTTTTAAATTCTGGTTGGGAGGCCAAAATATAATTTGGCCCCCTCCAGCACTTTGGGGGGCATGGCCGGAATGCCCCCCCTGGATCCGCCAATTCCATCCATTTTTACTGGAAAGTTCACCATCCACTGACTCCCTCTGCCACCTCACCGCCCAGAGACGCTCTGCCACCAAGCGCCTATGCCGCTGGCCGGTTGTGCAGTGACTGGGCCCCTGCATATATGCCTGATTGAAACCAAACTGCATTGCATGTATATGTATCTCTACAATTTTAGCTGTGTTTTGCTCTGCCCAGTGCATTTTAGCACTGAGCTGTAACATGCTGATGCCCCAGTCTGCAAACGATGGTAGGTCTCAGCATGATCTCATTGGGGGCAGCCTCAGGGCAGACCTACCGGTTTGGGGCAACTTTTGTCCATCTTTGGGGATGGTAAAGAATCCTTGGGGCAGAAACTGACACTTGGGGCAGCACTGACACACTGAAGCAGACAAGGAAGCATAACAAATAAAACATATTGAGAAAATAAATTGTAATTGGCACAACATCACGACCACTCCAGCTGGGATCCAACAAGATGCACTTTGGGAAGTCTATAGAACTAAGAGAAATGACCTTAGGAGGTTTTCCCGGCGCCTTCGTAAGGGCCATCAGGAGCGAATAGCCAACCAAGTCAAGGAGAATCCAAAGGCCTTCTGAGGTTATGCCCGCTCACAAACTAAGTTAAGGGACAAGGTACAAGACCTAAAAAGAGAAGACGGGACTGTTGCTTCTAGTGACTCAGAGAGGGCAGAAATATTGTCTGCTTTCTTCCGCAGTGCATTCACGGTTGAGCACGCTGGTGATGGACTACCTGACACTCCCCCTCAAGAGAATGGACCGATATTGGAAGATATCAACATCACTCCCGCTATGGTAGAGTCAAAGCTGCGAGGGTTTTAGCAGTTCTCATCAGCTGGACCTGACGGTTTGCCGCCCCGAGTGCTGAAGGAGGCAGCCGCATCATTGAGCCTTCCTCTCTGCTCCATATTCAGGAAGTCACTCTCGAGTGGTGACCTGCCAACCGATTGGAAAGTTGCTGAGGTTGTTCCAATCTATAAGAGGGGAGGCAGAAACAATCCATCTAATTATCGACTTGTCAGCCTTACTTCAGTCCCCTCAAAAGTCATGGAGTCCCTGGTCAGGGATGCACTGCTTGCCCACATACTGGAGACTGGACAGTTGAACGATGCCCACCATGGATTTATTCCGAAAAGGTCATGTACCACCCAGCTGCTTAGCTCTTTAGAGCACTGGACCCAAGTGCTTGAAGGCGGCCTCCAAGTAGATATTGCCTACTTGGACTTCTCAAAGTCTTTTGATTCAGTGCCCCACAAGCGATTAATCCTGAAACTGGGCAGCTTAGGCATAGGAGGAAAAGTTCTCTGCTGGATCAAGTCTTTCCTCACGGATAGGAGCCAGAGGGTCAGGGTTAATGAAGCCCTGTCAGACTGGGCGCCGGTGACCAGCGGTATACCACAGGGATCGGTCCTGGGCCCGACACTATTTGTCCTGTTCGTGAACGACTTGCCTCAGGGACTGCAAAGTAGTGTCCGACTATTCGCCGATGACGCGAAAGTATTTGGTGAAGTAGGTAGTCGAGAGGGTGCATGTGCCTTGCAAGAGGACCTTCACAGACTAGAATCCCTGAATCTGCCACCAGGTGTAACACCCGCCACCAGGTGACTTGCACCTGTATGAACAAATTGTATTAAATTACGTCGCGCGCCCGCCCGCCAGAAAGGCTGACCCCGATACCTTCCCCACGTGGTGTGTCAGCCGTGGTGCATGGTGCTCTCGAATTCGCCCCGCACATCTAATCTCTGGTCGCATATGTGCAGTGTATTGTGGTGACTGGTGTGTTTCTGCGGATTCAATTTGGGGGCCCCGCGCCGGGGGCGCTTTGGCGGGAGTTGTGGCGTGGTTTTTGTTTGGGGGACGAGCTCATGTTTTTGTTTGGGAGAGTATGCTTTGTGGATGATCTTGCGTCAATATATGTATGTGTATGGTATGAATCATGGTCTGACAGATGGCTCCTGTCCTTCAATGTTTCGAAATGCAGCATGCTCCACATTGGGCACAACAATAGTCAATGGCACTACGAAATGAGTGGCCAACCCCTGACTGAACTGACCACTAAAAAGACCTGGGTGTGTTCATGAACGACCAGCTCGAGTTCCGCCGTCAAGCTGCTTCCGCCGTATCTAAGGCCAGCCAGATTCTGGGGGCCATCAAGAGGACTTTTTCCACACGGACAAGCATGTGCTGACCCTTCCCTTCAAAGCCCTTGTCAAACCGCATCTCGAATATGCCAATGTGGTGTGGGGCCCGTTCAACAAGGCTGACCAAATTTTGGTTGAACGGGTCCAACGTCGTGCTAGGAAACTAGTTCCCTCTGTGCGTTCTTTGGACTATGAGCAACGGCTTAGGCTCCTCAAGCTTCCGTCTCTCTGGTATAGGCACAAGAGGGGGGGACATGATCTTCATCTTCAAGTTGATGCACAGCCAGCTGGGAGTTAGCAAGAAAGAGTTCTTCATGAATCCACCTGTCAGTGTTACGCGCGGTCACAGGTTCAAGGTTGGGAAGCCACATGCAGTAACGAGGGCAAGAGGGAACCATTTTGAAGTGCTTTCTGTGTCCGACTGGAGCAGCCTCACAGACTGGGTCGTCGATTTACCATCTGTTGATTCATTCAAGAATAACATCGACAGACACTGGGCCGAGCACGTTTATACATTCCCAACGTAGTCAAGCACTACACCTGTAATGAGCTTGATGAGAGTGGGCAAAACAGGCACCTAGTGTGTCTCATAAAGACCTGTACACCTAAGGTAACCTAAGGTAAGGTAAGGTAATTATTGTTTTTAGTGGCCTTCCTACAGTATAAAATGAAAATGTATGTCTGGGTGGGAAGAAAAGTATGCCCCAGCAGACAAATTTATGCCCAGTTGGGGCAGGATTTGAGCTGCCCCAAACACCTTGAGAAGCCTGCCACATTCTGAAGACTGGCTGATGCTACTAGCTTTATCTAGGGGCCCTGCACTGAAGGTGTCATGGTTGCACATTTTGGTGGCTGTGTGTTTTATGTATCGCTTCACTGTAAATATACTGTACTGGTAAGAATGTCAAGATTGAATACAGAAAAGTTGAATACATATGCTATACATACATACATACATACGTGTATTTCATCTTGTATCAAAACAAACAAGCCATGGAACATCCTCGATTGGCGCAAAAGCACAATAGTGCTTAAATGGAAGGCGCCTTTCGAGTTTGAGGACAGTTTTCGAATCATGAAGCGCCGCCAGGACCGTCAGCTCCGACTTTAGGTGTGCGATGCCGCCAACCCGTGGGACGCCGGCGCATCAGAGTGAAATCAGTAAACTTAGTGCTTGTAGTTTTAACGGCTAGAGTCAAGATCGGAATCGCTGTGAAGCTGTGATAAACCTAAATGTTTCTTGAGTTACTGCATAGCCATGCATTTTGGATAACCCTTCCCCTTTCAAAAGTATGTCTAATCTTTTTGCATTGTTTAACAATGAAAAATTAGAGTTGATTATTGCTGATATTCTGTTAACTAGGTTTGTTCTTGCATTTAAAAACAATGGACAGTGTAGAATGTAATGTTTAACGTCTTCGCAAAAATAAACACATTCGCATAACGGCGTCGTTCTTTTTGAACCGAGTATTGGTGACTGTTTAGACGCGACATTCCTATTCTTAATTGGGTTAGCAATGTATTTTGAAGTTTTGGTCCATAGTTATAGTATTCTGGTGGTTTTGTAATACCAAAAACACTTGTAGCACCTTTCTTAAATTCTTTTCGCAAGTTTGATGCCCTGATCTGCTCTGGGAGTAGGTTATATCAGACCCCGTTCAACTTGTTTGGTAGCATTACGTCATCATGGCTGGAGAGGCACAACAGTTACTATGCAGGGCATTGGAGAAATTGCACTTTTTCGAAGCTCTAAATAACTAATTTTAGAACTGTATCAACAAAACTTATATGGTTGAACAGAAAGCTAAAAGATTTTTATTTGTGAAACCATCAGACACTTTTGCAAAAACTCCAGTGAAGAATATTATTTTTACAAATTTTCCAGAGCGTGTCAAAGTAAGGACATGTTCAACACTAACAGCTGTTTGCAGTGCGACTAATCTCGATTTTGATTGGCTGTTGATTTCTGACCTTTGATTGGCTGTTGGTGGTACCTACAGCAGGAGACAATAAACACCGGTGATCTCTTGAGCAAAGGTAAACTTATTTCTCTCGGCTATTAAGTAGGCCTGAGTTGGTCAAATAAATGCATGCCCTATCAACAAATTCTTTGAAGTGTTATGATTTTTTCCTTAGATTTACGTAAAATACGCTGCTCGCCGTTGAAATCAAGGTTACTGTCAAATTGGTGAAACAAGTTGACTTTGATTTATACTAGATTGCTGCCAAATACGCCCAAACTTGGTATGTTCCAGCTGATACTTCCAAAACTTAGTAGAATCTCCTAAAACTTAGTAGGAAAGGGTGGTGATGTCATCATGGGAGGACTATATTTAGTAGGAAACTTGGTTGTACCCGTAGTTAGAGTATCCTGGGTTATATAACTTGGTTGTGCTCGGCAAAAACGAATGTTTAAAGTTAATAGTTCGAAAGTGCAGTTGGATTCTTAGGTTTGCGTTACGAATGGGCCGATTTATGATGCTACTTCTAATGTTGGGCACTATGTTGTCAATATAGGTTGGTGTGATAGCATGGCACAAGGTATGGAAAAATTCAAGTTTATGAATTTTACGCCGATCTTTAAGTGATGTCCAACCAAGGTCTGCTCTAAGCTTCTCTGTACTACTCCTTGGAAGTGCCCCAGTCACCAGTCTCGCAGCTCTACATTGAAGTCGTTCAAGTCGTTCAGTGTCGTTGACTGTCAGAAGTCCGTCGTAAATGATGTCACAGTAGTCAAAATGGGGTCGGACTAGAGGTGGGACTTTCTAGGCCCGGGGCCCGGGGCAAAAGCCCGGCCCAGGCCCGCGGGCTTTGACCGGGCCTGAAGGCCTGATTTAAGCCAATGTCGGGCTGATAACGGGCTTCACCCAGGCTCATTCCGGGCTTCAACTAAACTGGGACTTCAAGTCAATTTTCTGTAAGTTAAATAAGCCTTTTTCAGTACAGACCTAGTTTTTTCCACTGAAACATAATCTTATTCATGCACCAGCAGCTTTTGAAAATGCATTTACAATTAATTTTGAGACTTTTAGACATACATCAGGAATGTAAAAGCATGAAGCTCTAGCTTTCTGTTACTCATGCCAGGGTCAAAAGCAAGTTACTTAAACCTGAATTAATATTTAAAATCAAATATTGAATAATGCCTACAGTTGCACACATCCATGCCATACTGTCATCTTATGAATATCGGGATTACTTCAAAATCTTATATATGGGTCATATATGGGTGAACAAAATATAAATTGTGATAGCATATTTGTTACTTCCATATTGTCAGTATACCATTTCAAAAGAAGTCATTTAACCAATTTGCTGCTAACATATTGATATTAACACCTAGCTCTAGCTAGAAAATTCTTTTGAGAAGCTTTCTGCTCCAGGTAAAAAGAAAATGTTATCTATGGAGCCATTCCCATGTCCTCTACGAAAAATGGTGAAGTAAATATGTCAGGTACAAACTATCTAGTGGGAGCCCATAATTGTCAAATTGGCCTGGTAACTCTAGCTGCAAGAACAAATGTTGATAAGTTTGACCCTTCCACAGCTTCATTTTGCTCTTTCATTGCCCAAAAGATGCAAAATCCACTCAGAAAGGGCTAGTATAAGCAAGGAAATAGCCACAAAGAAAACATGTTTTTGATCGAAGTACTTCAAAACATATAAATTAGTCAGTTGTGGGGAGATACTGGGGAGAGCAGTCAGCCTTAGAAGGAACCATTGAAATTACACCAAAACATGAATATACTTGACAGTATGTGTTGCATTTTCCTTGTGGAGATACTTCCCTGGCCTCTATGAAATACAACTTCTATTATAAGCTTTGAACTTGAACATAACAGCACTTCCCTCCCACCACACTAAAGGTATTATCGCAGTAGGTGGATCACATCTCGCGGTTCAAAAGGATTACATCAGAAGGTCCACTGATCAAAGGGTCTAATGTTCATAGGTTCTACCCTGTGAAAGTTAGACCTTTTGAATAAGAAGTCCACAAACAAGTGCACAAAAAGTGGCCTATTCTCAGGAACAAAAGAAATGCACCACACACTTTGTACTTATTTTTTAAATCTGTGAAATTTTAAAATATATTTTCAAAAGTCTTGAAATATTTTCGCTGAAATAAACTTACTATTCTGGTAAATTTTGGTGAAAAATGTTTTCATAAATGATTGCTCTAATGTAGCCAAGCACGGCGCTTCAGATACCTACTAAGCGCAAGCCCGTCAAATACAACAAAGCAAACAGAAATAGTGTTCAAGCCCAAATGGTGATGTGGATGGGATTGAGTTGTTTTTTTTGTGTCAGATTTACTTTTTGGTGGAGATTGGTGCAATATTTTTATTCAATGTTTGGTGCGAACCTGTGGAAAACTAGTGGTTCCTTATCAAGATAGTTCTTTATGGCTGGTGGTTTGATAATTGTATATGGCTGATGGGCCTTGTTCATGTTGGCCTGTTGGCTTACCTACTTTCCAGACCGGGCTGACCTAAGCAGAACATTCTTTTAACTATCTTCCAAGCTGTTTAGTGACTAAACTAAAAGAAAATGTTCACATGTATCAATTGAGGGACAATGTGAAGGAGTTTTGGTTCCTTCACAGCCATTCCGCCATGATATTCTGAAAAGTTTTAGCTGAAAACTTGTCACTGCTCTCTCCTCTATTTATAAACATTATTGGAACTCAATTGTGAGGCTCGTGCCAGCATATAATGATTTATAAAAGTGCAAAGATGGAGGAAATGTCTGACATGAGTGGACTTATTTCATCCTGATTCTTATAGCTGCCATGTGCATACCTCTATCTAGAATACCCTTTGTTTTTATAAGGTGATGCTGGTCATTACCTGAAGTAAGCTTGCATCATAAGCAAGCCATGTTTCATACTGTGTTTTTCAGTATCATTTTCTGCTGAATTATTAAGATAGCTGAGGCTACTGATGCTACATGCACCTTTTTGATATGGTTTTGGGTGAAACCAAAACTTTTTACAGGATAAATTGGCTTAAAAAATATATTTGAAACAGCTTTAAAGTAAATAAATTTTTATATAGTCGTTAATGGTTTTCCATGACACCGGGCCTTCCCGGCTTGATAATCCATTTCTTCCACAAACCGGGCTTGTGGACGGGCTTCTAAAATCAGCAGCCGGCCGGGCCCGGGCCTGCAAAATTGCCTGAAACTCCCACCTCTAGGTCGGACATATATGTTGATAATCTGACTTAAGGTAAATCTAGTTAGGTGACTTGATATTGAGTAAAGCTGGCTGAGTGTCATATTGACTTTTTTGATAATTTTGTTTGTATGTTCATGAAATCGAAGATCCCTAGAGAAGATCATTCCTAGATGTTTGTGGCTATTTACAACTGGCACTGGCTGGGAGTCAAAAACGAGTTTTGGAATTGCGGGCAGTTTTTTGTAGGAAAATGTCTGCTGTATTGTTTTGGAAGAATTAAATGTTATAAGCCAATCCGAACCATACTTTAGATCTGTATCTTTTTTAAAATATTTTTGCGCTCCCTTTCCCAGGAGCATTTTGTGTTAATACCTAGTCTCATTCATACAACGCACTCACACTATGTACAGAGCGGAAGTTTCCATTTGCCAGCACCCTAACGGGACAGCGGCAACGCACTTGGCGGACCATAGGCTGCTCCAGTCTCCCCAAGCCGCAGCGCTCGGCATAGGCCGAGCCCTCACATGAGGGCCGCGGGCGGGAGACCAGACCGGTGGATCACTTTAAAGGCCGATCAGTCCTGTGCACCCACTAACAGGAACTCCGGCTGGCACGACGTTAATTCCACTGCTGCGGCGCGCACTCCCCAGTGTACCACTATCTCCTGGGTAGGAGGTGGCCACGGAAAAGGCTGCCATAGGTCAGCCTTGATCCCGGGGCCTTCCACAACCAAGCGTGACGCCTTTGCCAGCTGCGCCACGGGGGTGGCCTTTAGAACTTTATCAAGATCATTTTGAAGTGATACTTGCACATTTTGGACGTTATTTGTGTTGTGAGAAGCAAACAAACAAGAATCATTGGCAAAAAACAAAATTTCGTTTTCTGTTTTAGTTGAGAGATCGTTAAGGTACAAAAGGGCAAGCAAAGGGCCAAGAACCAATCCTTGTGGACATCCCGCATTATGCTATGACTGTTTGTGCCCCCTGGAGACTGATCTAACATTTGCATTTTCAGCTTGGGTGAAATTTCTTTTACTGGTTTGATGAGAATTATAGCTGGCTGCTACTGCATTTTTTACTATTCTGTATGGCTAGCACATCATGTCCAATTTGATGCTGATTGATACCTGACATATTCCACAAGCCAGCGTGCAAAGTATGGCATTTTCGACAAGATCTCGTCGGTGTGAGTACCCTTGGAGACAGGAGCGAGTGGTGTGAATTTTATCAACCTGGTGCGAATTTGTGAGACTGGTGCGAGGAAGGTGACACTGAAAACCTAACAAATAATGGCTAAATGGCTATAAAGACATAGGAGGGGGCCTTAAAAAAGTCCTCAACTAACTAACTAATAAGAGAGGTAGCATTGCATCATGTGGGTAGGAATGAGGGTGTTTTTCTCCCTGGTATATGGCAGATTGGTGTGAATGTTTGGTGGCTGGCAGTGCAAGAATTCTAGATGGCTGGTGCGACTTGTCTGACCTGCTACCATACTTTGCAGACTGGTCCACAAGCAGAAGCTCAATCCAGATCAGAAATGTTTCCTGATAAGCCTGTCCAATCAAGACAGAAATTGTGAGTAGAAATCTGACCATAGAACACATTTTCAATCAGCAAAGGTATTTAGCTATCAGCATACCATGTAAACAAAAAACTCACTATCAGGCTCTGTTTATGGCGTAGTGCTGGTGCACCTATGCCCTGATTTTGATTTGATCACACCATAATGTTATTGTAAACATGCATCCACAGAAACACCCACTTGAATATATGTATACACATACCTATACATGAAACTTACCATCTGCCCTCAGTCAATCCCTCTCATCAATAATGTGATCAATGCAGTACTACTAACTACAACAAACTATACAAACAAACTGATAAATATACTCCTCCACGGGGCTGGTTATTACACTAGTTGATTTGCGTGCTGCTTTTGCATAAAAAGTGTCAAACTGGTACTGAAAAGAGTCACAAGCCATGTTATTCTGCCGGCAGAACGCATAATAATATGCCGCACTCATGCGCAGTACTGTATCTTAGAGAACAAGATACCTTACTGCGCATGCGTGTGGCATACTAGTATGCGTTCTGCACGGCAGAATAACACGGCTACAGGCACATTAGAAAATTAGAACCTCCAGAAAGCCTTCAATATTCAGTTCTGTTCCTCTGTAGTTTTATTTTCATCTAGCGACGTTCAATCACGTTCATATTCATCCCGCATACGGTTTCTTCAGCCAGATTTCTCCAATGAGTCCAAACAATACCATAGGCAGGTCCAGGATTACCAATCAGGGGCACCTTCCGAATGGGGGGGGGCGATATAATGTTGTCCACACCTAAAAACTTCTTAGGTGTGGACAACATTATATCAGTGGGCGCTTTCCGCATCCTGGGGGAAGGAGGAGGAAGCGACGATTTCAGGGGCATCATACCAGTGCCGTGAAAATTTCAGGGAGCGCCGGGGATCGATGGGGGACGGAACCCCCTTTATTTCCCTGCATAGGCGGATCCAGGATTGCCGATCGGAGGGGGCACCTTCCGGGGGCGCCACCCGGTCCAGGGGGCGCCACTTATGACCGGCAAAACCTATCAGGTGGGCGCCAAATCCTATCGGTGGGCGCCGACTTTCGTATCCTGGGGGGTGGGAAGCGACATTTCAGGGGGCGCCATCGACCTTTTAGGGGGCGCCGAGGGTCGATCGAGGGGCACGTGCCCCCCTTGCCCCCCTGGATCCGCCTATGTTCCCCTGGACCCACCTTGAACAACACGTGTGCCAAATTTTAAGAAATTCGAAGGTGTCCACCCCATAAGCAGATCCATGCCTCCTGCAGGAGGCAAAGGAGGGGGGCACGTGCTCCCCCATCGACCCTCGACGTCCCCTGAAATTGTCACGGCGCCCCCTGAAAGGGCGATGGTGGCCCCTTTGAAATCAGTCGCTTACCACCCCCCCGATGCGAAAATCGGTGCCCATCGATAGAATTTTGCTCCCACCTGATAGGGTTTGCGGGTCAAAAGTGGCACCTCGCAGTCCAGATGGCACCCTCGCGTGCCCCCCAATCGGAGTTTTGAATCCGTCTTCCCCCTATTCGCCAAAATATTCAAAATGGCCTAGGCGGGCCTTGTGAGTTTGTACTGCGAATATGGGCCGAATGTGTGCTTAACACGCGCATTGACGGGGGGCGGGTACCCGCCCACCCCTCGGGTTTTTCGGAGACAGCAGAAAAACGGCGGCGCGCAGCGCCGCCGTACTTGGTATACCTTTTCCTCACCATTTTTGCAACTTCTGTGAAAATTTTAAGGATAGGTCATCTCAGGTCAGGTCACCAGTACAGGTCAAGTGACCCGACCTAAAAAGTTTAAGATAGTATAAGTCGGAGCAGGGTGAACTTATCTGATTGAAACTCACATCACATAATGGGCTCACCGAGTTCTCTAAAATATGTTCCGGTATTTTTATATCGATGACCTAAGGCCAGGTACGAAGCATGGCCTCTCCATTGGTAATACATGGGAAATATGGTTTTTACTGAATAACTCAGTAACAGATGATGATAGAGCGTTTATTTTAGCTTCATTAGACTCGCCTGGGCTTTGCGGTTCTAATGATATGCATTTTATATAATTTGACCCTGACCTGACCTCAGGTCAGGTCAAATCTTTGATTTGACCTAGCAAGGTCAAATCATATATCATTCGATTCGGCTTGCTGCGAGGATTCATATAGTTTAAGTCGTTTTGCTCTATCTTTACTTGTTCAGATGAAATTACCGAAAAACTTAATTTACATGTTATCCCTATGATGGCATGTGACGGCATGTTTTTGACCTCTGGTGACCTTAAATGTGACCTGACAAAAAATGGTTCAAATATTTTCGATGCGGAAGCGGATGGGCTACCCAACACCGTTTACCGTTTTTTGCTACCTACTGTGGTTCTCGAGATCTTACGGGGGCGGGTACCGCCCTCGTCAATCCAAAGGTGGCTCAGACCCCGTCAATGCGCGTGTTAACATGGGCTAACATTTTGTACATTGTTTTTCACGATTTTGAACCTTTCGTTGCCCCACCAAACCATGTTGGCCTGGATCCGGCAGCACTGTGCACGCCGGTATTGACGCAGCATAAGTGTATCCAAGCGGTAGGGCGAAACTTCCACATTGAACCATGGCGGCCCCTGAAATAGGGTCATGGAGCCCCCTGAGATATCGAATTCCTACTCCCTCCTCCAATAGTTCATTATCAGTGCTGATGATATTTTGCTCCCTATAGTTTTGAAACTCATCTCCGGTCCAGATGGCGACCCTTTCCGACCATGTGACACCACCCGATCGGAAATTTTGATCCCAGTTATGTGAAACGTTACCTAAGAAGGAGAGAAAGGGAATAGGGTGGACGCAAAAGGGAAAGGAATTTTACCGCAAATCTCACTTCTAATCCATTATCCTCTTAATTCAAGCACGTTTCTTTTTATAATTTGGGGTCCCGGCTGCCCCTTTGATCTACCGGCGTAAATACGGCACTTGGGGAAGAGGAGAAAATTGGTTTTAGTAGCCAGAGGCGCCGCCACGAAATTTTTTCATGGGGACGGACCCGGGCTGGTCCTGACCGGGGGAGGTGATTTTTGAGCATATTCGGTACCTGACAGCATTAATGGCGGTGGGCCAACAATTTTTGGGGTGACGTTCCCCTGGTTGACCAATAGGAGGGACGCATTCCCCGCTGCCCCTTCCCCCCCCACCGCTTTCGGTGCCCATGCTGGTAGCCCATGCCCCTGTGAGTGCATTCGAGAGGTTTCGTGACCCAACGCAAGCCCTGAGAAATCAGGTAATTCTGGTCCCTTTCTGCAGAGTTCTAACTTCTGCCTGGTAAGTGATCTGGCACTAGACAGGAAGGGTGTCGTTCATATGTTCCACAAATCATATTTTCCCCACGATCAGTTCTTCCCCACGTTCAATTCTTCCCCACGATCAATCTTTCCCCACGATCAATCTTCCCCACGATCAATAATGCCTCTCGAAGGTTTTTCTTTCCATGGTAAAGTTTTCTATGCGCGGTGAGCCAGGTGTTTATTGCCGCACAAACCTGCGCCATGGATGATATCTCCAGCCTTGCGCAGTTGACAGGAAAGCGCATTTCTAGTGATGGATAATGGTTTGGAATTGTGTGGAATTGCTTCACCCCGACGCACCATCACGGAGCCGGATACCGACTCCGGCAGCTCCGACAGTCCGGCACCACACGCCCCCGCCGCGGCAGCACAATTCTGTAAAGGTGAGAGGGAAAATTAGCAAACCCGGGCCATGGGAGAGGGAACAGGGAAGGTGATTTGCTTTAAGTGTTACAGAAAAAGGGTGGGTTGAAGAAAACAAGAGGAGGGAGGATGGTTGGGGCTTGGCTTGTCGTTTGCATTTTATATGAGATCATCATGGATATCCACTCAAGCAGTAAGTATTGATTCAAATCTAAGCTGAAGTAATGCTGTATTTCCTACTTAACACTGGATGATAGATTTTGAGATAGGAGGGAAGGTACAGCCCCCTGCAATTGAATCTGTATACACTAGGCTCAGAAGTTTTTCTTATAGTGTTTGCGAACTATAGCTTGCAGAGTCATAATTTTACATTCAGTTTGTGTGTTTTGCTCCCAGCTATCGATTACGTAGCCACTAATTCTCAACAGTCTCATATTTCAGAAACTAATGACAAAGAACTAGATTCTCACTATAGGTACAGCCATATCAACAATGTTTTCTGCAAATTATTTTCAAAATAGAAACTGCTAAGGAAATTTCATGCCCGGCTGAAGGCCCACTTTATTATCTTGGGTTACTCTAGGTGTAAGGTTTTGTTTTTGGTGGGCATCCTGGTCCAGTGTGCAAAGTATGGCATTTTCAACGAGATCTCGTTGGTGCAAGTGCCCTTGGAGACAGGACCGAGTGGTGCAAATTTTATCAACCTGGTGAGAATGTTTTCAACCTGGTACAAATTTGTGAGACTGGTGCAATGAAGGCAACACTTAAACTAAACAATTAATAGTTGAATGGTTATTAAGACACAGGAGGGGGCCATATAAAAAGTCCTTAACTAATCGACTAATGATAGAGGTAGTATTGCATCGTGTTGGCAGGAATGGGTGCATTTTTCTCCCTGGTATGTGGCAGATTGGTGTGAATTTTTTTAGGCTGGTGGTGCAAGAATTTTAGATGGCTGGTGCGACTCGTCTGGCCTGCTGCCATACTTTGCAGACTGGATCCTGGTGAGGTATCCCATCCATTACTGGTCTTTAATGCATTAGTTTGTTGTCCTTCAATTAGGGGTGTGTATTTAAAAAAAACTATTGGGGTGCTCAAATTTGAAAGACTACCTATAACCCAGTGTGCAAACGATTGTATTTTCCATGAGGCCTCGTGGGTGTGAGTGCCCTTGGGAGACAGGACCAAGTTGTGTGAATTTTATCAACCTGTTGCGAATTTGCGAGACTGGTGCGAGGAAGGTGACACTTAAGCTAAACAAATAATGGCTGAATGGTTATTAAGATAAAGGAGGGGGCCTTATAAAAAGTCCTTAACTAAGTAATGGTAGACGTAGCATTGCATTGTGTGGGTAGGAATGGGTGAATTTTTCACCCTGGTATTTGGCAGATTGGTGTGAATTTTTGGGGGCTGGTGGTGTAAGAATTTTAGATGGCTGGTGGTGTGATGATTTTAGATGGCTGGTGCAGGGTTGGTATTTTTGCCAGTTGAAAGGGGTTTCTGCCGCCAGCCGGTTTTTACTGGTTTAAACCGGCAGAAATTGGCAAACTCTCGGGGAGGCCAAATTTGCCGTTATTTGTGGAAACTGAACTTTAGGCATTTTCCAATAGTTGTTACCAACATCATGCTGATAGGTACACTGTACCTATTTCCGGTATTCTGATCATCTTATTTAGCATTTTATATTTTCTAGTCTTAGTCTTAAGGCTTAGTGCAGTAAATGCAGATATGATCGCATGCTATCCACATTTTATTCAGTTCAATTGTTAATAATCTATAATATCAGCCTAACTAAACGGGCTAATTCAGATGTCTGGTAACAGTCTAGATTTAATAAGACAGTTTTCCTGACTAGGAACTCAAGCCGCTCAAGCTCAGTAAGAATCCAGCCCATGCGTTGGGGCCTCCGATGCAGTTCTCCATCGGAGGCAAGGCAAGTGCCTTTAAGGTGCATGACATATTATTGCGAAGACTGTTATTATTTTATGTGTCATATTTGGTGACAATTTTGAGTCTTCTTCAATGCCGAACAATGGTGAACATTAGAAAGGGTACAAGCTGGGGATCCCCAAGCCTCTCTGAGTGACTGGTGTACTGGATCTTTTATGGCGAAGGACATTATTTCAGCCTGAATACATGGAAACTGCATTATTAGCAGTACTTTTGAGCTTCTGTAAGCTATACTTATCAAGTGAAGATCAGCATTGACTGACCTGTTCTGGTTAAAACATTCACCTTTTTCAAACAAGTTGTCTCCTCGAGCTACTTTGTTGGTCTCTTCTGATAATAAGCTCTCAAACCTAGTGGATTGTACCCCCAGTGGTCGGTTATACCATACATTTATCTCTTGGCAGGTGCACACCCAGGATTATCGTTTTGGGGGCGGCAGGCTGATGGGGGGGCGACATGTCACGCACAGGATTTCTTTTCCTGGTGAGGAGGCGGCAGTTTCGGAATGGGGACGGCTTGAATCACATATTGGGTGAATGCTTCAACGCAGGAGCGGCACGTTAGGGGCAGGGACGGCAAGGTGAGAGTAGAACTGGTACTAAAAGCCAGATCAGGCTCATTTCTGCCCTCCATGGGTGCCTGCGTCTGCCTCTTCCACTTGGGTGGGCTACTGTCTTCGAATAAAATGTCTGAAATAAATCATATAAAGTAAGATAAGGTTGAATGGACCAAACTGTTATTTAATAATATGTATATGATTTCTGGCGATTAGAGAACAAATCTTTTTATTGGCATACCTACATTTCTGATGTGGTATTTCACTTTGGCGTCATCTAAAATGTATGTACCGGTTCTTAACTAACAATAGAAGCAACGACACTTCATCCATGGTAAAAACCCTTCATATCAGAAAGGTGAGGTCACTTGGGGATTCAGGCGGTCCGTTTGGGGGCGGGGCAAACTGATCGGCGAAAAGCTGATCACTTGGCGCCGGGTGGCCTAGTGGCTTCGTTGCCAGTCTTCGGATCGGAAAGCATGGATTAACGTGGGTTCAATCCCCTCCGCGGGAAAACGTCTTCCGTGTCCGATCTGACCCGGTGGAGAGGATCCTTAAACACCCACGCCGATACTTCCTGTAATTGGGCAAGTGTGCCTGTTGGGAGCGGCCCTAAATAAATAAATAAAAAGTCGGTGAATAAAAATTGTCACACGGCCTGAATGGAAGCTGACTGCCTCTAACATTTCTTGCTGCCGGCCATGGGGGGGGGGGCAAAAATACTATTTTCGACTTTATAGGGCTGGCCTCTTCCCTCCCCCCTGGATCTGTCAATGGATTGGTTCCAGCCATAAAAGACCATTTGGTATGAACAGATTATTGAAGTTGTGTGATCAAATGGAAGAAGAGGAAGCTGAAGGCTCCCAATACACAGTAATATACGTTTTCACCCCAGAAAAAGCCCTTACATTCAAATCTAACGCGAATATCAGTTAATGTTTAGTATTTCATAGTTTTTGCCACTTTTTGCCACCGGGTTTATACCAGCCGGCTTAAACCGGTTTAAACCAGTGGTTTAAACCACTTTCTGCCGGCTGCTGCCAACCCTGGTGCCACTGGTGGGACCAGGTGGGACCAGGTGGGACAAGTGCCATCAGCCGCTGGTGGGACTCGTCTGGCCTGCTGCCATACTTTGCAGACTGGCCTATAACCATCATACAAGAACAGTACCTATAACCACCACACAAGAACAGATAGCACAAAATTATCTTTGTTTTGGCCCTCATAAGTGGGAGAAATTTTGGTCAGCATTCCCAAGAATGACCCAGTTTGCGAAGTATGGCAGCAGGCCAGACGAGTCACTGCAGCCATCTAAAATTATCACTTAAATTTGCACTACCAGTCACTTAAAATTAGCACCAATCCCCAAATTACAGGGAGAAAAATGCACCCATTCTTACCCACATGATGAAATGCTACCTCCCTTATTAGTTTGATAGTTTTCACAGGCTACTCCTGTGTCTTTATTACCATTTATTATTTATTTGTTTGATTTTCAGTGTTGCCTCTCTTGCACCAGTCTCACAAATTCGCACCAGGTCATGAAATTCACACCACTTGCTCCTGTCTCCAAGGGCACTCACACAGACTAGATCTTATCAGAAGAGCAATACTTTGCACACTGGAGAATAACTATGTTCCCAACAATGGGAACATTAAACCATATTTGGAAATGTTTGTTCCCAAGGTTGGAAACTGCTGGAACAATTTTTCCAGAAAACCCAACAGGAATCTAGAAACGATAAGGGGAAGCTTTCTACTGGGTTATTTTCTTTTCATATTAAAATTTGAGTGGGGTTCTACTTTGAATTAAGAAATCTGTCTTTGAATGTTACCTCAAATATTCATCTACACTGCATGATCCAGCCCCAACAGTAAAGAACAATGGAAAAAAATTTGCAAACATTTTTTAAAAGATTTGAGGGAAAGCTTATTAAAATAATAAAGAAAAACAAAGTTGCAAAATTGTAGGCTGTAAAAATATTTGTACTGGTGTCACACAGTTGCTGCCCAGCATGTGGCACAGGGGCATAGGAACGGTTTGAAAAGTGGGGGGGACCAACCTTAAAGGGGGCCCACCTCAAGGGGGCCCCAGCCCAAGGGGACCCATAATTAGGATTAATTTTGTATAGCTCGTTTGGTTTTAATAAGGCACGCATGCACACTAGGTTGTCAATACATGAAAAATTGAGAAATCAAATTTTGCCCTATGATTTCGAGATTACCAATAAATCATAGTAAAAAGCCAAAAAATGTTTTTTGGCTTTTAACCCATCTCTTTTTCAAACAGTAAATACATTTTTAGGCTCTTTTGAAGGATTTTAATCATTTATTATCGCGAACACATTTTTTTACATTTACAGATGTTTAGGCTCTTTTTATCATATTTACAAAACTAAAAACTGTTTAAAAAACTACAAACTTTGATACCAAATAGCCTTACTTCGCTATGCCTAATCAACTTTTATTTACTTATTTAATGAAAAAATGGGAACATTTATTTAGGCTATTACGTATTCCTTCTTTGCATCATGAGAAATTGATTTAGGTAAAGGCTGATCACACTAAATTCGCATTTACGGACCAAAGTTCGTATGGCTAAAGTACATATAAACTTCGTACGCATAAATTCGTAAGCAAATATATGTACGTAGAAAATAAAACTCGTATGCCAAAAGTACGTATGCAAAAATACGTAAGCAAGTGAACGTAGGGGCATAAAACTCGTAAGCCAAAAGTACGTAAGCAAAACTACACGTTCATGTCATGATACCTTAAAACTTCTTCCCGTACGATCACGACAGTTCTGACCTCCTCGTTAGAAATTTAACGAACTCTGAAATTACCATCGTTTTGATGGGTTATCCCGTGATAGTGTCGTATTTCGTTTACCAAATGAGCCCTTTGAAACATATTTTTTTAGTTCAGATTCTGTTTTTCCTCTTTGGAAACAAATAAGCCTGTGATATTTAGATCCCGTTGGTATTAAAACTCGCAAATTTTCTCTGCCGAGAGAATTTGACAGGACTCGGGAAAGGCCAAACTCACGTAAGCTGTTGTTCTAGTGCGCCACCAATGTCATCGTACGATGTAGTAGAGATTGGCACTTGCAAGCTGGATTGGTCACCAAGGTCTGCATGGAATAGGAATGGAATGCAATGGGATAGGATTTTGCAGAAATGGAAAGAATGGGAAGAAATTTCCTAGGGCTCATTAGGAACATGGTGGAATGGAACGAAATTTCGGCCAGATTTCAAGGAAAATGATGGAATGAGACGGAATGGGAACGGACTTTTCTGACATTTTAGGGATTGAATGGATTGGAACAGAAAAAAACTGGAGAGAAGGGGGTGGAGGCTGAAAAAACGTCCCATGCAGACCTCAGTTCCTCTATGCGTTAGTTTTTCTATGTGTCCTCTGCCGATAACCCTATACTCATATTCTTTTAAGAAAATCGGAGACAAGGGCGTAAGGCCTGTGCTGAAATGTCGTGGAATGCCCCCCCTACGTACTTAAACTCGTACGAACTTTTTCTTTACGAAGTTCTTACATTACGAACATTTTAGCCCTTCGTACTTTAACCCGTACGAACTTTTTCCATACAAACTTTTTACATTACAAACATTTTACCCCTACGTACTTAAACCCTTGCCCCGGTGGCGGGTACGAGCCACCTTCGCCCTGGTGGGTGTCTAAAAAAGACCCCCCACGATCTCAAAAACAAAGAGCTAGAAAAAATCGCAAAACGGCAATTGAAAGATCTTCAAAAATTATATCGAAAATACTTAGATCATTTTTCTCGTCAGGTCAATATCAAGGTCACAAGAGGTCAAAATAGGTCAAAATCACTAATATGAGGTGTACTAAAGAAACCTCATATATCTCAGAAACTGTGATAGCTAGAAACATTTATTTAACACCATTCGAAAGCTCTTGAGCTGCTCTTTCATTGCAGTGGCAATGATTTTCGGGTCAGGTCAAAGCCTAGGGAGCTTCAGGTCACTGAATATTGGAAATGTTCTTGGGAATGTCCGTAGCCACCCACGCATAAAGGCGTTTCCTTTTTCGCTAATAACTCCCAAACCAAGCAAGATGCAGCAATAGCTGATGCACCATTGCAATCCTCGCATCAATAAAAATCAAATGATATATAATATTACCATGCCAGGTCAAATTTGACATTTGACCTGACCCGGGTCAACGGTCTGACCCAACTTGCCCTGGTATAGTCATGATGTATATCATTTGACTTGCAGTGACTATATAAATACTTTGGTGAAAAAATGAAAGTTATATCTTTGTTTACTAAAAATGTATACAGTAAAACACCAAAAAATGCTTATTTGACCCAACGTGACCTTTCAAAGGTCACAAGTCAAAATTTTGGGTATCAACTTTAGAAATGGGCTAAGAGCAAGTCTTAAACGATGTTGGAAGTTGATTCAATCCATACTTATTGAGAAAAAACTCATTTCGTTATTTTCCCCATGTATTTACAACGGGGAGGTCATGCTCTGCACATGACCTTAGGTCACCAATATAACAAATTCCGGAATATATGTTGTAGCTCCTGGTGAGCCCATTATGTGGTATGAGTTTCGAATTGATCAATTAACCCTCCTTTTAGTTATGCAGTCCTGAGAATTTTTTGAGGTGAGGTCACTTCACCTGGCCTGGTGACCTGACCTGATATGACGTTGAGCTAAAATTTTCAGGAAAGATGTAAAAATGATGAAGGAACAGCTATACTAAGTTTGGCGGCGCTGCGGGCCGCCGTTTTTTGGTCACTTCGGAAAAACCCGAGGGGGTCTAAAAAGTTCCCCACCCGGGCGAAGGTTAACCCGTACAAACTTTTTCCATACGAACCTTTTCCATTACGATTATTAGACGCGTATTAGGTACGTATTTTATCTCTACGTACTTTAGCCATACGTACTTTTGCGTACGTACCTACTTTAGGCATAACTTCTTCCCGTTATGAACTTCTTCCTTGAGTACTTTGGCCCGCAACCCTAAATCTGTCTAGCTATGTTTTGATGCCTAAGATGCAGAGTTCCAGTATGACTGCAAGTGCAATGTACTTGATGGCCAGTTTTGTGATGCCGAGGAGGTGTGGGCATGGTATTATAGTGATTAGCAACCTGGCTCCACGCGGCCGACCCGGGTTTAAGGCCCGGTAGATTCCTTGTGCAAGGAGCAATTTGACTCCCAAGAAACCCCTCCAACGGGGAAAGAGTTGGCGATGCCATATAACCCTGGTAGTTGGTGCGTCAATAAGTCCCAACAGTTATTGTTATTATGTCAAGCAGGGATGCGGGGAGCCGGAGCCGGTCGGAGCCGACCATTCTGCCCGGAGCCGGAGCCGCCGAAACACTTTTGATCGGAGCCGGAGCCGGAGCCGTCAGAAAGGGTCCGGCTCCGGCTCCCAAAGAGCTCTCAAATTACCAAAAGTCAAACGTGAAATGGTCACATTTTACCTCGTGAGATGTCGCATGGAAACACCTTTATTCACCTGAAATATTACATTTTCTCAATATGTTATGTATATCGAGATTAATGAAATATTCCAACTAGGGTGTTCCGTATACGGTCTCACTCTCGGGCAGGTAATGTCATTTAGGCCATTTAGCATGGGCAGAAATTGGCAACAAATGAAAGCATTGGCGGACACTGGCGGATCCATGAAGGGGGAGCAAAAAAAGGCATTTGCCCCCCAAACTGCCCAATTTTTGGCGATTTTCTTAAAAAACCATATGTTTTTCACGATTTATCCCATACCGTCGGCCTGCATCCGCCCCTGTTGACAGACGCAGGTGGGATGCCATTCCTGTCATGCCCCCCCCAAAGCCCTGGAAGGGGGACAGACTATCTTCTGGCCCCCAAAGGCCGAAGAAATTGTTTGAAAAAGGTGTTTACACTAGGTCTGTCGAGCAATAAAATCTTTTCTCCCACCTCCCCCCCCAGGAGAGCTATCATGTACTCGGAGAAGTAGTTTATACTAGGTCTGTCGAGAACCCAGGGCAAAAGGCGCAGAAAACAGCATCCCCGTCACTCGATGCGGCACTAGCCGACTTCAAAAACCTGGGTCGCCTAAAGAGAGCGACCGTATGCGACATCTTAGATAAATATCCAGCCATCATCCAGCCGACTAGCCTGGTAATGGCCGCGCTACCAGTTACTCAGGTGTCCGTGGAGAGGTTGTTCTCCGCGATGAAGCTACTGCTTACTGATCTCAGGTCCAGACTAAGATCAGACACATTGAAGGCAATGTTGCTGCCCCGCTCCAACCGCGATTGGGTGGTGTAGTGAGCGAACCAGCTGCTGGGCCCTGGGCAGTAGGGTGGTTGGTTCCGATTTTTCTCGAAAATGAATTATGCCATCAGCCTATCTGATGTGTTTTTTATGTTGAACACTGTTAGCATAGGGTCGTTCAAAAAAACTTTTTTCTTTTCAGACTCGAACCCACTTTTTGCCATTATATATTCAATACTGATTTCAATGAGCCACATTCCAAGCGTCTACGACAGCGGGAAAGATCGCCTCAAAACGGTTAAAGATTTCATGTTTCGGGCGCGATAGGCCGCCCGGCGTTGCAGTCTCCCCTTGTTAAATTGGTATATAAGGGGTACATAACCTACCCGTAAAGACAGCGTGGCATGTGCGTGCGTATAAGAGCGGTAGATGGGATTTAACATGCAGGCATTTACTTGTCAGATGTATTTGTAGCGCAATACAAATACATGGTATTCCACAAAAGACCTGAAATTAAATGATTCAGCACCCTTGTACTCAAGATCCCGACAGAACATGAATGCCTTCCGGAGGCGAACCTTTGTCTAGTAACTATCGCTGGAGAACGTCGTGAGGCAGGTGCTTCTCCCTATTCTCCTGCGAACTATTTAAGAGCTCTGGTACTGATAAAAGAAGATCCTGTTTCATATTTTTACCCTTTCGGTGGCTCACGAAATCTTCCACCAGCTTCACACCACGTTCTGTGGGACCGTTCACGACAGTAAGTTCTGGAATACCTTGAACCAGGGGAAGCTATACCAGCTTCTCAACGGAGCCATTTCTGGTCAGAATATTTCAGATTCAGGCAATCGAATACCAGCCAGCTGTCAGGAGTAACAAGCTGGCTGAGGCTTAGTACCGACCATTTACATAGCTCTTCATAGCCTCTATCGGAAACTTAAGCCTGCCCTAGTCAAATGTGAATCGTTTGCTGTTTTGGCCAATTGTTGTGCGACTGGCTCCTTACCTCCACGATGGTGGTTCTCACCAGCGCGACAGAATATAACTTTCTGTGCACAGATACCACAGCTGATGACAAATTGACTTCAGCACATTCAGGGCGATTTCTATATTAACTTAATGAAAGCACTGCATTGCATTTTATGGATAGCTTTGAGGCTCATAGAAGGCTCTAAAGCTGACTATCCGCGACGGAGGAACCCAAATGCATGGTTTAGAACCACTTATAAGGAAAGCCGCTAACTATTTCGGAGTCTGAGTGGCCCAGTCGGTTAGCGCTTGCGCTCGGCTTGGCCAATGACATTCATTATATGCTGGGTGTCGTGGGTTTGAGCCCACCCAGAGGCAGAATCTGGCGCCCTGCTCTAGCCCGAGCTAATTCCTTCCCTCTCTCCTCTGATGCCATATGACCTGAGCAGTTGATGCGTTGTTAAACTCCAAAAATTATAATATTCTGTCTTTAAGTATCTTCTGGAATGATGAACGGAATCTGACACAGTAATAGCACGCACTTCATGCCATAAATGTCCTATATTCCATAAAATGGCTCGCTGGTGAGCTCCGGGTCTTCTAAACAGACATTTGTTGGAGACAACCTCTCCTGACAGCCACACGTAAACCAGCTTGCGCAATTCGAGATAATACTCCGGTATTGTGTAGAGGCGCTGAAGTCAATGTGCAAACGCAACTGTTATTTGTGACCAGAAAGTTATAATCTGCTTCGTAAATAAGAATCACAATGCTGAAGGTAAAAAGGCAGTGATACAGTACCTGGCCTAAACAGCAAAACCATCCACCTTTCAGTTAGGTAGGCTAAAGTTTCCGACAGAGGCTATGAAGAGCTCGGCTCGATACCAAGCCTCTCCCAATTTCTCATTCCTGAAAGCTGGATGGTATTCGAGCGCCTGAATCTGAAAGATTCTGACATGAAATGGCTCCGTTGAGAAGCTGGTGACTGGTATAGCTTCCCCTGTTTCGAGGTATTCCAGAACTTACTGTCGTGAATGGTCCCACAGAACGTGGTGTGAAGCTGGTGGGGGATTTCGTGAGCCACCTAAAGGGTAAAAATATGAAACAGGATCTTCTTTTATCAGTACCAGAGCTCTTAAATAGTTTGCAGGAGAATAGGCAGAAGCATCTGCCTCACGACGTTCTCCAGCGATAGTTACTAGAGAAAGGTTCGCCTCCGGAAGGCATTCCTGTTCTGTCGGGATTTAGATCTAGGGTGCGGAATCGTTTAATTTCAGGTCTTTTGTGGAATAACATGTATTTGTATTGCGCTGCAAATACATCTGACAAGTAGATGCCTGCATGTTAAATCCCATCTACCGCTCTTATACGCACGCACATGCCAGGCTGTCTTTACTGGTAGGTTATGCACCCCTTTCATCCCAATTTAACAAGGGGAAACTGCAACGCCGGAGGGCCAATTGCGCCCGAAACATGAAATCTTTAACCGTTTTGAGGCGATCTTTCCCGCTGTCGTAGATGCTTGGAATGTGGCTCATTGAAATCAGAATTGAATATATAATGGGAAAAAGTGGGTTCGAATCTGAAAGTAAAAAATATTTTTTGAACGACCCTGCTGTTAGCTCATCGAAGTTTTTCTTTGCGGGCTGTCCAAGCTTTACTTGATCGTTGTATCTTTAATTTTCTATGTGGGTTTGCGGGCATGTCTGACCCATATTTCTGTTTGCCATAACAGTGCAGTGCAGTTTGCCATACGACTGCACTGCAGTGTAGGTTGGTCCAGTTTTGAGGTTCACTGGCCTTTGGCATCTGGTCAAGAGCGTTCGTTCATCCAGTCGCCATTTTTCATTCGTACAAATACATAGTCACTTTGTATCTGATGGACTTTCACGCCCTTGAGAACGTTTCGATCACATTTTGGATATAGGAACATTGCCATTGCCGGAGCCGGAGCCGGTCGGAGCCGACTATTTTGCCCGGAGCCGGAGCCGGAGCCGTTAGGACACTTGAACCCGGAGCCGGAGCCGAAATCATAACCCCGGACCGGAGCCGGAGCCGTCCAAAATTGTCTCGGCTCCGCATCCCTGATGTCAAGGAGGTCCAGCTTTGATCCTGAGCACCAGTTCGATGTGCTATACCCTTTGGCAGATGAATCCATCCCTCCTCTCAGCATTACAGACTGAACTGGCTCCAGCTGTCACTTCCTTTACAGCTCTCTCTCTCTCTCTCTCTCTCTCTCTCTCTCTCTCTCTCTCTCTCTCTCTCTCTCTCTCTCTCTCTCTCTCTCTCTCTCTCTCTCTCTCTCTCTCTCTCTCTCTCTCTCTCTCTCTCTCTCTCTCTCTCTCTCTCTCTCTCTCTCTCTCTCTCTCTCTCTCTCTCTCTCTCTCTCTCTCTCTCTCTCTCTCTCTCTCTCTCGTGTGTGTGTGGGTGTTTATGTCTGTATCTCTATTTATCTGTCTCGGTCTTTCTGCATGGCTGTCTTTCTCTGCCTATGTCTGTCAGACTGAATGTTTTTATATTATTTTTGGGGCTTATCGACGCACCAACTGCCAGGGTCATATGGCGTCGCCAACTCTTTCCCTTTTGGAAGGATTTGTCGCTAGCCAGCTTGCTCCTTGTTCAGGGGAGCCGTTGGGCCTTAAACCCGGGTCGGCTGCGGGCCGGCCAGCTAGGCTGCCCACTCCACTACCGCGCCCTCTGCTTATATGTCTTTGGCTGTTGGTCTGTTTTTGTCTGTCTGTATCTATTTATTTCTGTCTGTCTGGTTATCTCTAAATTTATGTATAATCTGTCGAGCCATATCTGTCTGTCCCTGGCTGTCTGACAGTCTTTCTTTGTCTATCTATTTATATCTGTCGGTATCTGCCTTTGACTGCCTTTGTCCATCTGTATGTCTGTCTGGCTGGCTGACTGGCTGGCCCACACATAACCTTAGCAGCCAACAGGCTTAAAATTTCAATGTATGTTTGTATGTTTCTCTCTGTCTGTTTCTGCCTGCCTGCCTGCCCATTGCCCTAGCAGCCGGTGTACCCTAAAAGTGCAATGCCTATTTGGCCCGTCCGTCTCTCTTTGTCTACCTGTCTATGTCAGTGGCTGTCTGTACGTCCCACACATTGCGTTAGCAGCCGATGCACCCTAAAACTCTAGTGCCTCTTTGCCTGGCTGTCTCTGTCTGCCTCTGTCTAACTGAGGGTTGGGCACAATATTTGAGGGTATCTCCCCCGCCGTCAAATCGAAGGTGGCTCAGATCCCTTTTCATGCGCTTGTTAAAGTAGACATGTTGTCAAAATGGTTCAGTTTTCTTCCCAATGACAATATCTGTTAATTGCTAACGCAAATTTTGTTTCAGTGAAGTGCTTTCAAGGAAACACCTGTCACGGAGGAGCAATCAGCGGATATGTCAGGGCGCCCTTGCATACTCCACCGCTGCATTGTTTCTCGCTGCTGACCGTCGCGACCTATCATGTGAAGAAGACCACTCCTCGCACTACTGCGTAACTCATAGCGCGTTCGTGGGGTCTGCGGTAGCAGCAACTCAGGTCCGTTGCTAGCGACTATGTGCGAAGTGACCTGGAATTCGTCGTGCGGGCATGGCTGCCCGTGGCATCCCCCTCCCACGTCGAGCTGGTTGAGATGGAGCTCCACGTTGCAGCCAGAGTGGTCACAGGTTTCCTGCTGTCGGCCCCTGTGGCTCACACATGGTGGAAGCGGGTCTACCAACGGTCCACTCGCCGTCGCGCCCTGGCCACGTGCGTGATTTGCTGAGCAAAATTGCTCCCCGCAGAAGACCCGCTCCGAGTCACGGTGGACACGACAGCCCCGAGACACCTGTACTCTACCTCGGGGTGGTGGGGTTAGGCCAAGAGGTCCTGAGCAAGGCCGGCCTGGCTGATACCGCGGTGGAGAAGTTGTTGGGAGTCACTGCTCAGCTGCGGCTGACTCGGGAGTCCGTTCTCTTTGATCTGGATGAAGGACTGGGCGACCACCGCTTAGCTCCGTACTCAGTCCGATGCACGACCGCTGAACAACACTTGACTAACCTACTGATCCTCCGCCCGGGTAGATTCCAGTGTTGCGTGCACCAGCTGTGCTCCAGCACTCGAGCGGAGCTCATCACACTGCGAGCCGCACTAGCTGACTTCAATCGCCTAGGGTGAGAACCAGTCACGGCCCCGGTCATTGTCTGCAAGAACTCCCAAGCCGTCCTCTCCCTGCTCGCTTGGGGTGTCGTGGCACAGATGACACCCCTGGGAGCGGCCATATGGGTGATTCCTCTCCGCTGCAGGTAGACAGGAAGTCTACCTGCAGCGGGTCCCGCTCATGGCGGCCTGCCTGGCAATGAGAGGGCGGACACAATGGTGAATAAGACCTCTGGCCTGCCCCAGAACACCGTCCAAATGCACGCCCGTACCGTGACAAAGGTCCTCGCGCGATCAGTCAACAAGGAGTGGAGGAAGGTTGTCCTCTTCAAAGAATCATGGGGGGGGTGGACTGCCGCCCCCCATACCCGGCGAGGTTTGCAATGCAGTCGCCGACGTGGACCGACTGAGAGCTGGCAACTGGAGCAAATCAGTCCGATACCTGCACCGGATCGGCAAGCATCCCTCGCGGGACTGTGCGCAATGCCTCGTTAAGTGGTACCAAACGGCGCTATACGCCGTCTGCAGGAAGGAGGCGGACACGCCTGTGTATGTGCTTGTTCGATGTCTGTCCCTCGCCGGCACCCGCCTGCATCTGGCAGGCCACAGTCATAAACATCGACTCCGAGCAGCTGTGGGGCGACGGCCTGGTGGCCGCCTTGGCCAGAGGCTACCTCAGTTTCAGGGAGCCTCTGGGCTATGGTCCTGCTTAGAGGACCCAGGGGACAACACAACACACAATAACCTGTCATGGGATGGCTTCGCGGAGGTGGAAGTTTCCCGTGGTGGATGAACGGCAATCGTGCTCCAGACGCGGGAAACCAGCGTCCTTGTTTGTCGGACTCCTCTGTTCTAGTACCGATGCAGAACTCAGTACCTACAATCGCGCTGGAGCTAGTCGTTGGACTCCGCAAGCAACTGAATGATGGGTCAATGGTCACCCGCCTGAACTCGCAGGTCGCTCTTGTGGCACTGTACAGGAGTGTGTTATCCTTACGCTCTACCATGGGAGGGTGAACCTGGGACCTCTTATCCGGTCAAATGAGAGGCGTCTATACATATGCAGTGCTTGCAAGCGCTACAGTGGATGCCAGCGCAACGCGGGCTACCGCGGAATTAACTGGTGGACACACTGGTCAAAAAAAACTTGGGCTCTACCACAAGATGACGACGGAGCCGACCCCAAGACCTTTTGCGAGAACAGTTCCAGGTCGGCGAAGCACTACTGGCCTAACGGCTTGCACTGAACTAGTATGCGGGACCACGCGCTGCCATCCGGCGTTCGGCACGATCGTGACGCCGCAGTCACGGTGCGCCAGTCTCAAGTGGGGTGCTGGGCAGGCTTGGAGCAGTACCTCAACCGGATGGGACACCGGCCGACACCTACCTATTCTCACTGCTGCAGCAAGGCGTACTTCGTGGCCATCTGCCTGATGTGTGGGAAAGAAGTGGGCACTCAGACGCACGTGCTGCTGCGCTACCCATGCCTGTGCGGCACAATCCTTCTGGGGAAACATCTGCGGGTGCCTTGCTCAGTATGATGTCCTTTGGAACACATGAATCATCTGTGGCTCGTTATTAAATTACGAGTTTAATTTTAGTTAGTGATTTCTCAAAACAATCGTTTCGAATTGTTGTGTCGCGCAAATGAGCCTGTGATATGCTCGGTATAATTCAATTGATTGCACCACACTTCTACCCTGTGTTACGCTCTGCTTAAAGAAGCGCTTAGTGATCCGACTTTACTTTGCATGATAATTTTGCGTATCCCACCCAGTGTCCTAAAACCTGGGGTGCTGGGTGCAGAACGGCATCCATTCAAGCAGAATTTTCCACTCACTTTTATATTTGTTTTGCTGGATTTTCCACTCACTTCCAACAATACTTACTACTATTGAATTTTACTCAACAATACTTACTACAAGGGCCAGTTCCATTGCCTCCTCTACCAACATCCACTGGAAAAAGAGAGTAGCAGAATCGACTAGAAGATCGCCAAATTAACTCGGCTCTTATGCGCTTCTTTCGCTTTTCTGAAAGAAAATCTGGAGATTTCTATTTTCTGGCCAATTATACCTGCCATCCTTATCTCCACCGATTTCAGTGGAACAACTGAATCGAAATTCTGGCGCGGGCAAGACGCTCAGTGCCCCCTGCCCCACCGGAGAAAGTTCCAATGGGTGAACACCGCCACTAAATTCCACCACTCACAAAATTGGTGAGTGGAAAATTAGACACCCTAGCCTTGTGGGGCCAAAAAAATGAGCTGACCGCTTTGAAAGATACATTTCTGGAAAGCAGTTTATCTGTGCACATTATTTCTAGGCTTACGTCCTTGAAAAGTTGTTTTTGTATTTCTGGTACGGAGAATAGTGAAAACCATTTTTGGTCATTTTGTTGTTAAAAGCAATTATCTTGAAATTTGTATGCTAAGCAGCATATTTTTTTGACATTGTATGGTAGAAAATTGACCATTTATTGCGAAGAAAATAATTTTTATCCATATCAGCCCTTCATTGCTGCGTCCACGCCCTGTGACACCCAAATCCACTCACGACACCCTACGACACCCTAGGCATAAATACGCTGATATTTAAGTTGAACTGAAAGTGTCCGGTACTTGAATACATTGAAACTCTACATTTTCATTAAATTATTTTTTGGGGCAACAAGAATGCATCCAGTTACCCTTCAAACATCGACACTTTTTTGTATGGCTGGTCTACGGCGTGGACTTACCAAATCGCCGTCTTTACATCTAGTAAACAAAAGCGGCATCTTTAGGCTTTTTGAAAGGCCGGTTTCTTATTCGTTATTGACAAAAAATTGTTAGTCTTCCTCTTGGTGTGCTTTTAGTTGTATAATTTTCTAGTCTATAAGGATTTAGAAAATTAATTTACAGCAATTTTTGAAATGCAAATTATGTAGCTCATGCGACCGAGAAGCGGCAAGCGATCAGAAATTTAAAGTAGTAGTCGATCTGACGCTGTCGCAACCCGCCGCGCCTGGCTGATTGTAGACGAAAGGAAGAAACAACAGAAAGAAGGCTGTAGCTTCGATTAGATTGATAGAAAGCAGCATACCTATTCATATAAAGGTGAGTAGATATGTGAAGAGGAGCAGGGGAATTGACAGATAAAGAAAAAAACTTTTAGCAAGAGTCTGGAAGAGTTTATTGCCATGATAGAAAGTTTGTAGTTTCGTCTGGGTTAGTTATATCCATGCATATATTTGGAACACACACACATATACGTACATACTCACAGGTGAAAAAGAGCACACGAGGCAACAATAAATGCAGATAAGGTGTAGTGTGTATGCTCAATTAGAAAAAAATTGCGCAGGTGGTTTGTATCATAAAAAAGAAAAAAGACAGGGCAAGGGAAAAGAAAAAAGTAAAAAAATCATGGGTTAGTGTTTATTCACGGCCAGTGTATATATGTATCGGCCAGTGTATATTAAGTGTAGTTAAGTGTAAACCAAGGCTCTACTGGGCCCTAGCATAGGTGTATGCGAAGTGCAGTGATTGAGGTCAGGAGTGGCCTCCAAAATTCCGATAACTATAGGCATAGGTATAGGAGGGGCGTTGTCCCGGACAGAAAAACTATACAGTGTATGGTTAGATAATTAATTTTGGCACTAGGTATTGCACGAAAAAATCCTTTTCATTTTTCACCACCTGCCGGTCTCGGAGGCCCCTCTGCAGAGTTGGTCTAAGGGGGGCTCCGATATTTCGTCTCAGGGGCCCTTTAGAGCTGGTCGTGTGGGAGAGGAGAGGAGGGGCACAAGAGTTGGTCTAGGGAAGCCCCCCAAGAGTTGATCTTCATCCCACAAATGTTAGTCTTGGTGGCTCCCAGAGTTCTTTTCCCCGAAGGTTGTCTCAGAGGCCCCCAAAAAGTTTTTTATTTGTGGCAATTCACCAATTCCTTAAAAAAGATTGGAGACTGTATCCGGGGGTTTCAGTTGGTAAAGATTTACCTGCTTAACCCAAATTTTTCACATGGTAATGGTCAAACAATTCTGCTTGGGGACGATTTAAAAATATTTACTTTGAGAAAATTAAAGGAAATATCCATCCCTCAGTTCAAACAAGGGCTCTGAGAGTTTACCACCTGAGTACCCAAATTGGAAAATTTTTACTCCGTCATACATTTTGAGGAGAAATTTCCACTCACTTGTCATACATTCCGAGCTTAATTTTCCACTCGACACCCTAGCGCAAAACCTATTTTGGGTCACTGATCCCACCCGAAAGGCGATACACTGAATCGTTATTGCAGTGTGTCCTACGTAAATGGTTTGCAGCTCAAAACAAACCTGAATACATCCATCCTTGAATAATTTCACCTGGTATGCCTAGTGGGATAGCTTCTCGCTGTCTAATGCCTGCTGTGCGCTGTGATTCTGTGCAGAAACCGTCTTCATCTTCTTCGCCAAAAGTCCATTTACCTTCACTTGATACTGGGCACAATGAACTTCAACCAAATCATCCGTCATTCACTTCAGGGATCGATGGGCAGGCCGGTGGTCGATCTGGGTATTGCAGCAGAGTGGGATGAACGACGATCTTCCCCGTTGTTGAGGGGAACACATGATGAACTAAACGGCAATTCTCTTTTTGCAATCACGAGAAATATATTAGCTACACCATGCTGAGTGAACATAAATTATATATAGTGTGAAAGCTCTTGATGGAAATATTCCAAATGTTTGCCGCCTCGGTAGCTCAGTTGGTAGAGCGTTGGGCTCCGGTTCGCTGCTCAGGAGCATACAGTGGCAGTGAATGTTCAGGATCGGTTCCCCTGAGACGCTCCGGCGTTCAATCTTTAAATAAAAAACTGGTCTTTATTTCGATCTTCTAGCTCATCCCGTTCCTAAGGTAAAGTTCAACATGTACCAAAAATCAAGTTCGTGCTGTGATGTATTAGATCCAATTGCCTTTAACCTAGGATTCAACGAGGACTCCAATTATGGGGTCAACCGACCTGGCATCTTCCTACATATTGCACAACATATGCAAGAACGCTTCAAGACTTCTTGTGGGACACGGCTTCGTTCGGGTTTCAGAGACAGATAAAGTTGACGTAAAATATTGTTTTAAAAACTGTAACTGTAAAAACTGTAAGTGTTGAAACAAACAGTACAAAACAGTACTGGCTTCAATAGTGAGTTGCCTCTCCGTAACTGGTCGATTCTCGATTAGAAGTGTTTTTTTAAGACCTGGCCAATCCAAGATTGACCATTCAAGCGTCAGACCCCTCCAAAAAGGGGGATGGGGGACGTGCTCTTGCCCTTTTAACCTCTTCCGTTGTATGATCCGTCTCGTGTCCTCGATCGGTAAAACAGGTGCCGTTTTGTAATTCTAGAAGCTCAGGAAGATATCAACGACTACCCAAAAGTCTGTTCTGTAACTGCCATCTCGGTTTGTTCAGTGTTATTTCAACTTGCTCGGACATTCGTGAGGTGGTGATTACTAATGGACTAATCTTCGTCTGCTGCTTCCTCTTCAAGTCGGGCTGTAAATGGGTATGACATATATAAGTCATGTGCACTGTATTACCGTAAGCCATACCACTATGCAATATTGTATAGGCCACTGGTTTTAAAGACTGGTCCTTCTTACTTTGTATATGTACCGTGAAGGAAAGCGCGTGCTTGTTTGTCCACCATCGACGTCACCCAGCCTAGGAATGTGCCTTTAGACGTGGCGTCGACAGACCGAGGTCTTGATTATTTCTGTCATTCTCTGAATATTTTAAAAATTATCATAGAGGATAGAGATAGACGTACTGCTGTCGGGATGTTTGCCAGAGACAGAACAATATGCGGGTGGTCTCCCTTCGGTGATCGACACTAACGTTTAATGCAATAGAATATACCTGATTAAGTCAATCACACCATGATACTGAGAACAGACGCAAGAAAGTGCAAAATTTCATTATGATAGAGCAGACTGTTATCTTCCAGACCGTGGTATGAACACAGCTCTTGTTTTCACCTCTCTCCTTCCCCTCCCCTCCCCGTGCTGGTCGTCGTCTCGCGCGCGGCGCGCCGCCTCGGGTGTCCGAGCACCTCTGGCAGCCGCCAGGCTCAGTCTGGTCTCTGAGAGTTGAGCTGTGATGTGAATGCTGTATTTTCTATTAAGTGGGATATTTTAACTGTCGTACAAGACTTGGTGTGATGAATATCATAGACAGCATACAGCTTGAAAAATAAACTTATTTTGGTCAATGTTTTCATTTTAGTATTTGAACAAAACATGCAATTTAACTATGATGTTACAGTAAGCAGTACTCCATGCCCTTTTCCATACTCCGTACTCACATATTTCATTCCATAGCGGTGCCAGTGTCACTTAATGGAGTGGCATGCCTCTTTTGCTTGATTTAGAATGGAAACGTTTTATTGTTGTGTCAAGTGCAGAACGTAATAAAAAGCCATAAAGCGGGGCTGCCGTGCTCAATGACTTGAAGTGTAAGCCAAAAACAAAAAGCAAATCAAAACAAAATAACTACAAACGAAAACGCATGCTTGTTTTCTGGCACCGCCATCACCTGGTTGCAGAATCTGCGTTTAGACGGGTTATTGGCAGACCAAAGTGCTGACAGCGTCTCTGTCATCCTCTGAATTGGGAAATAATCGGACATTGGCATAGAGAAATTGAAACACGCATAGGCGGATCCAGGATTACCGATCGGAGGGGGCACCTTCCCGGGGGCGCCATCCGGACCAGGGGGCGCCACTTATGACCGACAAAACCTATCGGTGGGCGCCGACTTTCGTATCCTGTGGGGGGGGTGGGAAGCGACATTTTAGGGGGCGCCATCAATCTTTCAGGGGGTGCCGAGGGTCGATGGGGGCACGTGCCCCCTTGCCCCTGGATCCGCCTATGGAAACACGCGTGATAAACTGTGTCTACATGGCTTAGTGCAGCGACTATTGGCCGCTGTATTGACACACAAAGAGAGGAGGAAGTATTGCATTAACCCAGGTGAAATGCAGTTTGTTTTTCAGTTGCAAGTTTGAGACTAAAGTTCCAGAGGAGTCTTTGAAACACAAAGCCATTTGCAGTGGTAAAGGGGGCATTCCAGGACAGATCGACCAAGGCTTGACACCACCATATCTAGAAAAAATCTGAAACTTTGTCTCCGGGGTAGTTTTGGGCCAGAAACACGCCTGTGAGAATCTTAGCCCCTCCGACCAACGGTGACCGAGTTATAGCCCGAGGCATTTTCGGGAGGTCACCTTGTAGACTCATCTTTGATGCTTCATAACTCAACAACGCATTGCCCGATTAACAAGTTTTGTATATCATTGAACTCGTCTTGAACCATGCATTATTTTGAAGAAAAAAATTTAAATTTTAAAAATTTTGACTTTTAATTCGTTTGACCTTTCCTTAGATGACCTAGCTTGACCTTTTCGACATTGAAATTGACCTTTTAGACACCTCAAAAATTTTGCTTCATCAAATATCTTTCGATAGAAAAAATGCGTTTTGCTATAAGTTCCAAATTTTTAGCACCAAGGTAGGTATGCAGACGGTTTTTGACCACTGCGGTAGTACAGCCTTATGTTTAACGCCGCAAACAAAGCGATTGCTTTTGTAATCGGTTGCTTGCAATCATACGGCATTGTCTTTACGAAATTTTCATCGTGAAAGTGTCAAAATATATGAGAATTAACACGCGCCCACACAAGCAAGGGGTGGGCAACCGGCCTCTTCAGGTTTCCACAGGTAGTAAAAAAGACCTCGCGCAGCGCCACCGTACTTCATGTAGCTCTAACTCGGAATTTTTGCAGCTTCTGGCAAATTTTTATGTCTGGGTCGTAACTAGGTCAGACGGCCAACCGAGGTCAAGAGACCTAACCTCGTAGAAAAAGTTTGGGTGAGGTGCATCATAATATCAAATCTAGCTCCTATCGTCGTTGGATTCACATTACATAGTAAGGTCGCCGAGCACGATAATTTTCGTAGCAGGATTTCTATGTCGATAACCGGGGAGTAGGGTCAGGGTCATGATCTTTTCATTGGGGAAATGCATGGAGCACATTGGTAAATTCTTGTAATCTTGAGAGAATTGAGAATTGTCGAGAATTGCGATGGACGCGCTTTTGTTTTACGTTGTCGTAGTCTGACTTGCCTCTGCAGTTTGATTAATATTCTTTTTACCATATAGCCAGACCTAGCCTGCGCTCTAGGTCAAAGCAGGTTAATTTTGACATTTGACTAGGGCAATATTATAAGATACATAATCCAATAGCTACAAGATGTTCCAATGGTGCTGACTTCTTTCTACGGCTCTCAACTCTGTCACCGATTATGCCACAGGCCTTAGGTTCTCAGTTCCTGTAAAAAATACTGTGGCCTCGAGCAAAATCCACCAGCGGTGACACGACCAACGATTGTATGTAACATATTCGGTAAAGTGGTTAAAACCTGTTTATCGGCATCATTCCCGTGCACCGTGCTCATCATTCACTGGGATTCTGACCTGCGTCGCCATGAAATGATCACCTTGTAAAAATATCAGGGAGCGCGACCGCTCAAGTGACAAATTGTCGAATGCGTTACAATTTCAGGATTTTTCTCAGAGAGCAGCGATTCCATATTACTTTGGGAATGAACTCCTTCAGACACGTTACATTGCATGAATCCCAAGGCCAGTGTGCTGCACTGGTCCCTCGTTTCATATTATCTTTTCCATCTCCAGGAACGATGTTGGTTCGCTAGTAGTGCCCATAGGATACAGCTTCTGTTCACCATGGAGAAAGCGCCAAGACATTTGTAAATTGCGTTTAAGGCCGAGCGTCACCATTTACGCTCATTCGCCCTCGTCTCCCGAGCTACCGGATCCCTTTCTAGTCACTTATTGACTGCATTTTTATTTTCATAAATATTCCTTGATGCCAGTTCAGTTTTAGGATAGGTGTCTCACTGAGTCATCAAGGGACTTTTTACGAGACTCCCGACCCCACCACTCAACGAGCAACTCCCACGATGAAGTGTTAATCAACGAACCAAAGCTGAAGTCCTCACGCGCGCAGGCGACGACGCCCGCCCTCTCAGCGGCGTTGCCAGCTCCTTCCGCATTTACTACCTGCCCACCTCCCAGGTCTGGTCTCTAAATTCATTCTTCGTGTTGCAAAATGTTGTGCTATGAGGCACATGGAGTAACGGCGCTGCACGAAGGTGCTTTTTTTTACACCTGAGAGCCTGTGAGGTGGCTTTCCCGCTCCCGGGTGGGGCGCGTTAAGCATTGTCACATATTCGGACACCTTCACGATGAAATTTTCAGGAAGACAATGCCAGATTACCAGCAACACCGATTACATACGTATCGCATGTTTGCGCGTTAAACATAGGCGTAATTGCCGCAGTGGTCAAACGCTACATACCGAGCCTCGGTGCTAAACATCTTGAATTAGTAAAGAACGCATTTTTTTCTATCAAAAGAGGCTTGATTTGATGACAATTTTTGAGGCGGCCTAAAACGTCACTTAATGTCGAAAGGTCAAGCTTAGGTCATCTAAGAGAGGTCAAACGAATTAAAAGTCAAAATTTTAAAATTTTCATTTTTCGTGTCGTTCAAATAATGCGTTGAAGTCGTATTCAAGCGATATCAAAAACTTCAGTTATCAAGGATCGCGTTGCTTGAGTTATGAAGCATCAAAGAGGCAGGTGCTCCCGAAACGCCGTAACTCGGTCATGTTGGTGGAGGGGCCAGCTCCTCACAAGCGCATTTCTGGCCCAAACTTCCCCGAGACAGTTCTCTGATGTTAAGTACTTGCATGAGTTGGCTGTCCTTAAATCTACCAAAAGTAGTATTTTGGCTACTTACATGGCATTTGGTGATATTTTCCCCCTTTTTAGTTTTAATCGAGTTTTCCTTCTCCGTCATTGATTTATTTGCATTTTTTATTGAACCAAAGATGCCCAAAAATGATATAAACAAAGATATAGTAAGTTTTTTAGGTTATATTAAAAAGTGCCCTTTTTCCCCCGGGGTGCCCCTCAAAGTTGGTGTGCCCCCCATACGAAAGCTCTGGCTGCGCCCCTGCACTATGGTTTGAAGTCCTCATGATGAATGGAAGTGGATGCAATTTGACATAAAGGTAGCTTAGGGTCGCCGATACAAGTGATTCTAGGCCAATATAATGTTTGGGGGCATTCCAGGACAAAACGACAAAAAATTTCAATTTGACACCACCATGTCTAGAAAAAATCTGAAACTTTGTCTCCGGGGTAGTTTTGGGCCAGAAACACGCCTGTGAGAATCTTAGCCCCCTCCGACCAACGGTGACCGAGTTATAGCCCGAGGTATTTTCGGGAGGTCACCTTGTAGACTCATCTTTGATGCTTCATAACTCAACAACGCATTGCCCGATTAACAAGTTTTGTATATCATTGAACTCGTCTTGAACCATAAATTATTTTGAAAAAAATTAAAATTTTAAAAATTTTGACTTAATTCGTTTGACCTTTTCTTAGATAACCTAGCTTGACCTTTTCGACATTGAAATTGACCTTTTAGACACCTCAAAAATTTTGCTTCGTTAAATATCTTTTGATAGAAAAAATGCGTTCTTTTTATAAATTCAAAATATTTAGCACCGAAGGTGGGTATGTAGATCGTTTTTTACCACTGCGGCAGTACAGCCTTATGTTTAACGCCGCAAACATAGCGATTGCTTTTGTAATCGGTTGCTGGTAATCATATGCCATTGTCTTTACGAAATTTTCATCGTGAAAGTGTCAAAATATATGACAATTAACACGCGCCCACCCGAGGGGTGGGAAACCGGCCTCCTAAGGCCTCTACAGGTAGTAAAAAAACCTTCGTGCAGCGCCACCGTACTCCATGTACCTCTAACACAACATTTTGCAACTTCTGAAAACATAATTTAGGTCAACTGGGAGGTGGTAGGTACCGTAAATACTGAAGGCCAGCTGGCAACTGACTGGTGAGGGGGTGACCTGAGGTAGACGGTCGTCGTTATGCCTTGTGGGACTTTCAACTTTGGTTCATTGATTAACACTTCATCGTGGGAATTGCTAGTCTGAGTGGTGGGGTCGGGGTCTCCGTAAAAAGTCCCTTGATGACTCTAGTGAGACACCTACTCCCAAAACTGAACTGGCATCAACTTGGACAATATTTATGAAAATAAAAATTGCAGTCATTAAAAGTGATAGAAAGGTATCCATTGTTTCGAGGGAGACGAGGGCAAATGAACTTATTAATAATTGACCTTTCAGCCTTAAACGAAAATTTACAAAGATGTCGCGGCTTTCTCCATAATTGAAACAAGTATAACTTATCCTATGGGCACCACTAACTCACACATTTACATCGTTCCTGGAGATGGAAAAATAATATCGATACAAGGTGACCCAGTGCAGCACAGCATACGTTTGAGAGGATTCATGCAATGTAACGTGTCTGAAAGGCGTTCATTCCCAAAAAGTAATATGAATCTGCTCATATATGAGAAAAAATGTCCTGAAATTGTAACGCATTCGACTTGGTCACTTGAACAGGTTGCCTCATGATATTTTTACAAGGTGATCATTTCATAGCTGACACGGATCCCAGAATCTCAGATGAATAATGACACAGTGCACTGGGAGTGATGCCACTAAACAGCCAGTTTTAACCACTACGTAGTTGGGTGTTTTTACAGGAACTAAGTGGAAACCTAAATTTTGTGGCATAATAGGTGACAGAGGTGAGCCGTAGAAAGAAACGTTCAGCACCATTGGAACACTCTTGTTGAGCCCAAACGGATTATGTATCTTATAATATTGCCTAGTCAAATGTCAAAATTAACCTGCTTTGACCTAGAGCCAGGCTTAGGTCTGTATGGTAAAAAGAATATTAATCAAACTGCAGAGGCAAGTCAGACACGACAACGTAAAAATAAAACGTCCATCGCAATTCTCGACAATTCTCAATTCTCTCAAGTTATCAAAATTTACCAATTGCTCCATGCATTTCTAATGAAAAGATCATGACCCCGACCCTGCTCCCGGTTATCGACATAGAAATCCTGCTACGAAAATTATCGTGCTCGGCGACCTTACTATGTAATGTGAATCTAACGACGATAGGCTAGATTTGATATTATTGATGCACCTCCCAAACTTTTTTCGAGGTTAGGTCTCTTGACCTGGGTTGGCCGTCTGACCTAGTATGACCCAGACATAAAATTTTGCCAGAAGCTGCAAAAATTTCGAGTTAGAGCTACATGAAGTACGGTGGCGCTGCGCGAAGGTCTTTTTTACTACCTGTGGAAACCTGAAGAGGCCGGTTGCCCACCCCCTTGTGTGGGCGCGTGTTAATTCTCATATATTTTGACACTTTCACGATGAAAATTTCGTAAAGACAATGCCGTATGATTGCAAGCAACCGATTACAAAAGCAATCGCTTTGTTTGCGGCGTTAAACATAAGGCTGTACTACCGCAGTGGTCAAAAACCGTCTGCATACCTACCTTAGGTGCTAAAAATTTGGAACTTATAGCAAAAACGCATTTTTTTCTATCGAAAGATATTTGATGAAGCAAAATTTTTGAGGTGTCTAAAAGGTCAATTTCAATGTCGAAAAGGTCAAGCTAGGTCATCTAAGAAAAGGTCAAACGAATTAAAATTCAAAATTTTTTAAATTTAAATTTTTTTCTTCAAAATAATGCATGGTTCAAGACGAGTTCAATGATATAAAAAACTTGTTAATCGAGCAATGCGTTGTTGAGTTATGAAGCATCAAAGATGAGTCTACATGGTGACCTCCCGAAAATGCCTCGGGCTATAACTCGGTCACCGTTGGTCGGAGGAGGCTAAGATTCTCACAGGCGTGTTTCTGGCCCAAAACTACCCCGGAGACAAAGTTTCAGATTTTTTTCTAGATATGGTGGTGTCAAGCCTTGGTCGATCTGTCCTGGAATGCCCCCTCTACCACTGCAAATGGCTTTGTGTTTCAAAGACTCCTCTGGAACTTTAGTCTCAAACTTGCAACTGAAAAACAAACTGCATTTCACCTGGGTTAATGCAATACTTCCTCCTCTCTTTGTGTGTCAATACAGCGGCCAATAGTCGCTGCACTAAGCCATGTAGACACAGTTTATCACGCGTGTTTCCATAGGCGGATCCAGGGGGCAAGGGGGCACGTGCCCCCCCATCGACCCTCGGCACCCCCTGAAAGATTGATGGCGCCCCCTAAAATGTCGCTTCCCAACCCTCTCCCACAGGATACGAAAGTCGGCGCCCACCGATAGGTTTTGTCGGTCATAAGTGGCGCCCCCCTAGTCCGGATGGCGCCCCCGGGAAGGTGCCCCCTCCGATCGGTAATCCTGGATCCGCCTATGCGTGTTTCAATTTCTCTATGCCAATGTCCGATTATTTCCCAATTCAGAGGATGACAGAGACGCTGTCAGCACTTTGGTCTGCCAATAACCCGTCTAAACGCAGATTCTGCAACCAGGTGATGGCGGTGCCAGAAAACAAGCATGCGTTTTCGTTTGTAGTTATTTTGTTTTGATTTGCTTTTTGTTTTTGGCTTACACTTCAAGTCATTGAGCACGGCAGCCCCGCTGTATGGCTTTTTATTACGTTCTGCACTTGACACAACAATAAAACGTTTCCATTCTAAATCAAGCAAAAGAGGCATGCCATTCCATTAAGTGACACTGGCACCGCTATGGAATGAAATATGTGAGTACGGAGTATGGAAAAGGGCATGGAGTACTGCTTACTGTAACATCATAGTTAAATTGCATGTTTTGTTCAAATACTAAAATGAAAACATTGACCAAAATAAGTTTATTTTTCAAGCTGTGCGCTGTCTATGATATTCATCACACCAAGTCTTGTACGACAGTTAAAATATCCCACTTAATAGAAAATACAGCATTCACATCACAGCTCAACTTTCAGAGACCAGACTGTGCCTGGCGGCTGCCAGAGGTGCTCGGACACCCGAGGCGGCGCGCCGCGCTCGAGACGACGACCAGCACGAGGGAGGGGAAGGAGAGAGGTGAAAACAAGAGCTGTGTTCATACCACGGTCTGGAAGATAACAGTCTGCTCTATCATAATGAAATTTTGCACTTTCTTGCGTCTGTTCTCAGTATCATGGTGTGATTGACTTAATCAGGTATATTCTATTGCATTAAACGTTAGTGTCGATCACCGAAGGGAGACCACCCGCATATTGTTCTGTCTCTGGCAAACATCCCGACGGCAGTACGTCTATCTCTATCCTCTATGATAATTTTTAAAATATTCAGAGAATGACAGAAATAATCAAGACCTCGGTCTGTCGACGCCACGTCTAAAGGCACATTCCTAGGCTGGGTGACGTCGATGGTGGACAAACAAGCACGCGCTTTCCTTCACGGTACATATACAAAGTAAGAAGGACCAGTCTTTAAAACCAGTGGCCTATACAATATTGCATAGTGGTATGGCTTACGGTAATACAGTGCACATGACTTATATATGTCATACCCATTTACAGCCCGACTTGAAGAGGAAGCAGCAGACGAAGATTAGTCCATTAGTAATCACCACCTCACGAATGTCCGAGCAAGTTGAAATAACACTGAACAAACCGAGATGGCAGTTACAGAACAGACTTTTGGGTAGTCGTTGATATCTTCCTGAGCTTCTAGAATTACAAAACGGCACCTGTTTTACCGATCGAGGACCCGAGACGGATCATACAACGGAAGAGGTTAAAAGGGCAAGAGCACGTCCCCCATCCCCTTTTTGGAGGGGTCTGACGCTTGAATGGTCAATCTTGGATTGGCCAGGTCTTAAAAAACACTTCTAATCGAGAATCGACCAGTTACGGAGAGGCAACTCACTATTGAAGCCAGTACTGTTTTGTACTGTTTGTTTCAACACTTACAGTTTTTACAGTTACAGTTTTTAAAACAATATTTTACGTCAACTTTATCTGTCTCTGAAACCCGAACGAAGCCGTGTCCCACAAGAAGTCTTGAAGCCTTCTTGCATATGTTGTGCAATATGTAGGAAGATGCCAGGTCGGTTGACCCCATAATTGGAGTCCTCGTTGAATCCTAGGTTAACCCTCGCCCCACCGGGGGGCCATCGATGGCCCCCCTAAGGTTTTTCCGGGATAGCAGAAAAACGTCGAGGCGCAGCACCGCGGTTGAGGGCTCTATCTCTCACTGCATCATTTTCCCATCATCCCTGAAATTTTTTACCCCGGGTCACCCAAGGTCAGGTCACCAGACGAGGTCAACCAAGGTCACCTCACTTCACCTTTAGAGCTCTGTAAGAGCTACATTTCAAAGTCGATCAATTTGAAACTTCCTACACTTCATAACCCCTCCAGGGTCTACAAGGTGTATATCCGGGATTTTTCGATTTCGTGCCCTGAGGTCAGGTCACGAGGCGACCTCTCCCATTGGAAAAGCATGGGGAAAAGTTGTTTCATGATATAAAAGCCACAAAAATGATTGCAAATACTCAGACTGCTCAGAACAACGTTTTTGGACACCCTTTCACGGATCCCAGGGGTCATATTTGCCCTTTGACTTTTCCAAGGTCATCCAAGGTCACCAGAGGTCAAAAACAGTATTTTGACAATAACTTTTGACCTAATTGAGCTAGAGCGGTGAAACAAACACCATCGTGTTTGTCTTGTCACTGGCTTTCATTTGATATACGGCAAGGTCACTTTTTGACCTTTCGTGACCTCAGGTCATATTAGGTCACGAGGTGACCTCTGGAGGTCAAACCACTGGCGGGAGGTCTTTACGTTCCACATAACGGAAAAAGTACTGGCAATTTGCTATCAAATGTACTTTACCAGGCTTCAATAGCTCTAATGACATAAGAGTTATGCCCAGTTTGCTTAATCATTGCATATTTGAGTGAAAATAGCCGATCTTGACCTAATTTGACCTCTGGAGGTCAAACCATTGACCTGAGCACTAAAACATGCGAAGTAATTTCTTACTGAATTCACGCGAGCTTTCTATTGCACTTTGCAGATTTGCGCTAACGTTCATATTTTCGGAGTTAGAGGGGGGGCCATCGATGGCCCCCGGTGGGGCGAAGGTGGCACCGGACCCCCGGTGGGGCGCGGGTTAAAGGCAATTGGATCTAATACATCACAGCACGAACTTGATTTTTGGTACATGTTGAACTTTACCTTAGGAACGGGATGAGCTAGAAGATCGAAATAAAGACCAGTTTTTTATTTAAAGATTGAACGCCGGAGCGTCTCAGGGGAACCGATCCTGAACATTCACTGCCACTGTATGCTCCTGAGCAGCGAACCGGAGCCCAACGCTCTACCAACTGAGCTACCGAGGCGGCAAACATTTGGAATATTTCCATCAAGAGCTTTCACACTATATATAATTTATGTTCACTCAGCATGGTGTAGCTAATATATTTCTCGTGATTGCAAAAAGAGAATTGCCGTTTAGTTCATCATGTGTTCCCCTCAACAACGGGGAAGATCGTCGTTCATCCCACTCTGCTGCAATACCCAGATCGACCACCGGCCTGCCCATCGATCCCTGAAGTGAATGACGGATGATTTGGTTGAAGTTCATTGTGCCCAGTATCAAGTGAAGGTAAATGGACTTTTGGCGAAGAAGATGAAGACGGTTTCTGCACAGAATCACAGCGCACAGCAGGCATTAGACAGCGAGAAGCTATCCCACTAGGCATACCAGGTGAAATTATTCAAGGATGGATGTATTCAGGTTTGTTTTGAGCTGCAAACCATTTACGTAGGACACACTGCAATAACGATTCAGTGTATCGCCTTTCGGGTGGGATTAGTGACCCAAAATAGGTTTTGCGCTAGGGTGTCGAGTGGAAAATTAAGCTCGGAATGTATGACAAGTGAGTGGAAATTTCTCCTCAAAATGTATGACGGAGTAAAAATTTTCCAATTTGGGTACTCAGGTGGTAAACTCTCAGAGCCCTTGTTTGAACTGAGGGATGGATATTTCCTTTAATTTTCTCAAAGTAAATATTTTTAAATCGTCCCCAAGCAGAATTGTTTGACCATTACCATGTGAAAAATTTGGGTTAAGCAAGTAAATCTTTACCAACTGAAACCCCCGGATACAGTCTCCAATCTTTTTTAAGGAATTGGTGAATTGCCACAAATAAAAAACTTTTTGGGGGCCTCTGAGACAACCTTCGGGGAAAAGAACTCTGGGAGCCACCAAGACTAACATTTGTGGGATGAAGATCAACTCTTGGGGGGCTTCCCTAGACCAACTCTTGTGCCCCTCCTCTCCTCTCCCACACGACCAGCTCTAAAGGGCCCCTGAGACGAAATATCGGAGCCCCCTTAGACCAACTCTGCAGAGGGGGCCTCCGAGACCGGCAGGTGGTGAAAAATGAAAAGGATTTTTTCGTGCAATACCTAGTGCCAAAATTAATTATCTAACCATACACTGTATAGTTTTTCTGTCCGGGACAACGCCCCTCCTATACCTATGCCTATAGTTATCGGAATTTTGGAGGCCACTCCTGACCTCAATCACTGCACTTCGCATACACCTATGCTAGGGCCCAGTAGAGCCTTGGTTTACACTTAACTACACTTAATATACACTGGCCGATACATATATACACTGGCCGTGAATAAACACTAACCCATGATTTTTTAAACTTTTTTTCTTTTCCCTTGCCCTGTCTGTTTTCTTTTTTATGATACAAACCACCTGCGCAATTTTTTTCTAATTGAGCATACACACTACACCTTATCTGCATTTATTGTTGCCTCGTGTGCTCTTTTTCACCTGTGAGTATGTACGTATATGTGTGTGTGTTCCAAATATATGCATGGATATAACTAACCCAGACGAAACTACAAACTTTCTATCATGGCAATAAACTCTTCCAGACTCTTGCTAAAAGTTTTTTTCTTTATCTGTCAATTCCCCTGCTCCTCTTCACCTATCTACTCACCTTTATATGAATAGGTATGCTGCTTTCTATCAATCTAATCGAAGCTACAGCCTTCTTTCTGTTGTTTCTTCCTTTCGTCTACAATCAGCCAGGCGCGGCGGGTTGCGACAGCGTCAGATCGACTACTACTTTAAATTTCTGATCGCTTGCCGCTTCTCGGTCGCATGAGCTACATAATTTGCATTTCAAAAATTGCTGTAAATTAATTTTCTAAATCCTTATAGACTAGAAAATTATACAACTAAAAAGCACACCAAGAGGAAGACTAACAATTTTTTTGTCAATAACGAATAAGAAACCGGCCTTTCAAAAAGCCTAAAGATGCCGCTTTTGTTTACTAGATGTAAAGACGGCGATTTGGTAAGTCCACGCCGTAGACCAGCCATACAAAAAAGTGCCGATGTTTGAAGGGTAACTGGATGCATTCTTGTTGCCCCAAAAAATAATTTAATGAAAATGTAGAGTTTCAATGTATTCAAGTACCGGACACTTTCAGTTCAACTTAAATATCAGCGTATTTATGCCTAGGGTGTCGTAGGGTGTCGTGAGTGGATTTGGGTGTCACAGGGCGTGGACGCAGCAATGAAGGGCTGATATGGATAAAAATTATTTTCTTCGCAATAAATGGTCAATTTTCTACCATACAATGTCAAAAAAATATGCTGCTTAGCATACAAATTTCAAGATAATTGCTTTTAACAACAAAATGACCAAAAATGGTTTTCACTATTCTCCGTACCAGAAATACAAAAACAACTTTTCAAGGACGTAAGCCTAGAAATAATGTGCACAGATAAACTGCTTTCCAGTAATGTATCTTTCAAAGCGGTCAGCTCATTTTTTGGCCCCACAAGGCTAGGGTGTCTAATTTTCCACTCACCAATTTTGTGAGTGGTGGAATTTAGTGGCGGTGTTCACCCATTGGAACTTTCTCCGGTGGGGCAGGGGGCACTGAGCGTCTTGCCCGCACCAGAATTTCGATTCAGTTGTTCCACTGAAATCGGTGGAGATAAGGATGGCAGGTATAATTGGCCAGAAAATAGAAATCTCCAGATTTTCTTTCAGAAAAGCGAAAGAAGCGCATAAGAGCCGAGTTAATTTGGCGATCTTCTAGTCGATTCTGCTACTCTCTTTTTCCAGTGGATGTTGGTAGAGGAGGCAATGGAACTGGCCCTTGTAGTAAGTATTGTTGAGTAAAATTCAATAGTAGTAAGTATTGTTGGAAGTGAGTGGAAAATCCAGCAAAACAAATATAAAAGTGAGTGGAAAATTCTGCTTGAATGGATGCCGTTCTGCACCCAGCACCCCAGGTTTTAGGACACTGGGTGGGATACGCAAAATTATCATGCAAAGTAAAGTCGGATCACTAAGCGCTTCTTTAAGCAGAGCGTAACACAGGGTAGAAGTGTGGTGCAATCAATTGAATTATACCGAGCATATCACAGGCTCATTTGCGCGACACAACAATTCGAAACGATTGTTTTAAGAAATCACTAACTAAAATTAAACTCGTAATTTAATAACGAGCCACAGATGATTCATGTGTTCCAAAGGACATCATACTGAGCAATGCACCCGCAGATGTTTCCCCAGAAGGATTGTGCCGCACAGGCATGGGTAGCGCAGCAGCACGTGCGTCTGAGTGCCCACTTCTTTCCCACACATCAGGCAGATGGCCACGAAGTACGCCTTGCTGCAGCAGTGAGAATAGGTAGGTGTCGGCCGGTGTCCCATCCGGTTGAGGTACTGCTCCAAGCCTGCCCAGCACCCCACTTGAGACTGGCGCACCGTGACTGCGGCGTCACGATCGTGCCGAACGCCGGATGGCAGCGCGTGGTCCCGCATACTAGTTCAGTGCAAGCCGTTAGGCCAGTAGTGCTTCGCCGACCTGGAACTGTTCTCGCAAAAGGTCTTGGGGTCGGCTCCGTCGTCATCTTGTGGTAGAGCCCAAGTTTTTTTTGACCAGTGTGTCCACCAGTTAATTCCGCGGTAGCCCGCGTTGCGCTGGCATCCACTGTAGCGCTTGCAAGCACTGCATATGTATAGACGCCTCTCATTTGACCGGATAAGAGGTCCCAGGTTCACCCTCCCATGGTAGAGCGTAAGGATAACACACTCCTGTACAGTGCCACAAGAGCGACCTGCGAGTTCAGGCGGGTGACCATTGACCCATCATTCAGTTGCTTGCGGAGTCCAACGACTAGCTCCAGCGCGATTGTAGGTACTGAGTTCTGCATCGGTACTAGAACAGAGAGTCCGACAAACAAGGACGCTGGTTTCCCGCGTCTGGAGCACGATTGCCGTTCATCCACCACGGGAAACTTCCACCTCCGCGAAGCCATCCCATGACAGGTTATTGTGTGTTGTGTTGTCCCCTGGGTCCTCTAAGCAGGACCATAGCCCAGAGGCTCCCTGAAACTGAGGTAGCCTCTGGCCAAGGCGGCCACCAGGCCGTCGCCCCACAGCTGCTCGGAGTCGATGTTTATGACTGTGGCCTGCCAGATGCAGGCGGGTGCCGGCGAGGGACAGACATCGAACAAGCACATACACAGGCGTGTCCGCCTCCTTCCTGCAGACGGCGTATAGCGCCGTTTGGTACCACTTAACGAGGCATTGCGCACAGTCCCGCGAGGGATGCTTGCCGATCCGGTGCAGGTATCGGACTGATTTGCTCCAGTTGCCAGCTCTCAGTCGGTCCACGTCGGCGACTGCATTGCAAACCTCGCCGGGTATGGGGGGCGGCAGTCCACCCCCCCCCCATGATTCTTTGAAGAGGACAACCTTCCTCCACTCCTTGTTGACTAATCGCGCGAGGACCTTTGTCACGGTACGGGCGTGCATTTGGAAGGTGTTCTGGGGCAGGCCAGAGGTCTTATTTACCATTGTGTCCGCCCTCTCATTGCCAGGCAGGCCGTCATGAGCGGGACCCGCTGCAGGTAGACTTCCTGTCTACCTGCAGCGGAGAGGAATCACCCATATGGCCGCTCCCAGGGGTGTCATCTGTGCCACGACACCCCAAGCGAGCAGGGAGAGGACGGCTTGGGAGTTCTTGCAGACAATGACCGGGGCCGTGACTGGTTCTCACCCTAGGCGATTGAAGTCAGCTAGTGCGGCTCGCAGTGTGATGAGCTCCGCTCGAGTGCTGGAGCACAGCTGGTGCACGCAACACTGGAATCTACCCGGGCGGAGGATCAGTAGGTTAGTCAAGTGTTGTTCAGCGGTCGTGCATCGGACTGAGTACGGAGCTAAGCGGTGGTCGCCCAGTCCTTCATCCAGATCAAAGAGAACGGACTCCCGAGTCAGCCGCAGCTGAGCAGTGACTCCCAACAACTTCTCCACCGCGGTATCAGCCAGGCCGGCCTTGCTCAGGACCTCTTGGCCTAACCCCACCACCCCGAGGTAGAGTACAGGTGTCTCGGGGCTGTCGTGTCCACCGTGACTCGGAGCGGGTCTTCCGCGGGGAGCAATTTTGCTCAGCAAATCACGCACGTGGCCAGGGCGCGACGGCGAGTAGACCGTTGGTAGACCCGCTTCCACCATGTGTGAGCCACAGGGGCCGACAGCAGGAAACCTGTAACCACTCTGGCTGCAACGTGGAGCTCCATCTCAACCAGCTCGACGTGGGAGGGGGATGCCACGGGCAGCCATGCCCGCACGACGAATTCCAGGTCACTTCGCACATAGTCGCTAGCAACGGACCTGAGTTGCTGCTACCGCAGACCCCACGAACGCGCTATGAGTTACGCAGTAGTGCGAGGAGTGGTCTTCTTCACATGATAGGTCGCGACGGTCAGCAGCGAGAAACAATGCAGCGGTGGAGTATGCAAGGGCGCCCTGACATATCCGCTGATTGCTCCTCCGTGACAGGTGTTTCCTTGAAAGCACTTCACTGAAACAAAATTTGCGTTAGCAATTAACAGATATTGTCATTGGGAAGAAAACTGAACCATTTCGACAACATGTCTACTTTAACAAGCGCATGAAAAGGGATCTGAGCCACCTTCGATTTGACGGCGGGGGAGATACCCTCAAATATTGTGCCCAACCCTCAGTTAGACAGAGGCAGACAGAGACAGCCAGGCAAAGAGGCACTAGAGTTTTAGGGTGCATCGGCTGCTAACGCAATGTGTAGGACGTACAGACAGCCACTGACATAGACAGGTAGACAAAGAGAGACGGACGGGCCAAATAGGCATTGCACTTTTAGGGTACACCGGCTGCTAGGGCAATGGGCAGGCAGGCAGGCAGAAACAGACAGAGAGAAACATACAAACATACATTGAAATTTTAAGCCTGTTGGCTGCTAAGGTTATGTGTGGGCCAGCCAGTCAGCCAGCCAGACAGACATACAGATGGACAAAGGCAGTCAAAGGCAGATACCGACAGATATAAATAGATAGACAAAGAAAGACGTCAGACAGCCAGGGACAGACAGATATGGCTCGACAGATTATACATAAATTTAGAGATAACCAGACAGACAGAAATAAATAGATACAGACAGACAAAAACAGACCAACAGCCAAAGACATATAAGCAGAGGGCGCGGTAGTGGAGTGGGCAGCCTAGCTGGCCGGCCCGCAGCCGACCCGGGTTTAAGGCCCAACGGCTCCCCTGAACAAGGAGCAAGCTGGCTAGCGACAAATCCTTCCAAAAGGGAAAGAGTTGGCGACGCCATATGACCCTGGCAGTTGGTGCGTCGATAAGCCCCAAAAATAATATAAAAACATTCAGTCTGACAGACATAGGCAGAGAAAGACAGCCATGCAGAAAGACCGAGACAGATAAATAGAGATACAGACATAAACACCCACACACACACGAGAGAGAGAGAGAGAGAGAGAGAGAGAGAGAGAGAGAGAGAGAGAGAGAGAGAGAGAGAGAGAGAGAGAGAGAGAGAGAGAGAGAGAGAGAGAGAGAGAGAGAGAGAGAGAGAGAGAGAGAGAGAGAGAGAGAGAGAGAGAGAGAGAGAGAGAGAGAGAGAGAGAGAGAGAGAGAGAGAGAGAGAGAGAGAGAGAGAGAGAGAGAGAGAGAGAGAGAGAGAGAGAGAGAGAGAGAGAGAGAGAGAGAGAGAGAGAGAGAGAGAGAGAGAGAGAGAGAGAGAGAGAGAGAGAGAGAGAGAGAGAGAGAGAGAGAGAGAGAGAGAGAGAGAGAGAGAGAGAGAGAGAGAGAGAGAGAGAGAGAGAGAGAGAGAGAGAGAGAGAGAGAGAGAGAGAGAGAGAGAGAGAGAGAGAGAGAGAGAGAGAGAGAGAGAGAGAGAGAGAGAGAGAGAGAGAGAGAGAGAGAGAGAGAGAGAGAGAGAGAGAGAGAGAGAGAGAGAGCTGTAAAGGAAGTGACAGCTGGAGCCAGTTCAGTCTGTAATGCTGAGAGGAGGGATGGATTCATCTGCCAAAGGGTATAGCACATCGAACTGGTGCTCAGGATCAAAGCTGGACCTCCTTGACATCAGGGATGCGGAGCCGAGACAATTTTGGACGGCTCCGGCTCCGGTCCGGGGTTATGATTTCGGCTCCGGCTCCGGCTCCGGGTTCAAGTGTCCTAACGGCTCCGGCTCCGGCTCCGGGCAAAATAGTCGGCTCCGACCGGCTCCGGCTCCGGCAATGGCAATGTTCCTATATCCGAAATGTGATCGAAACGTTCTCAAGGGCGTGAAAGTCCATCAGATACAAAGTGACTATGTACTTGTACGAATGAAAAATGGCGACTGGATGAACGAACGCTCTTGACCAGATGCCAAAGGCCAGTGAACCTCAAAACTGGACCAACCTACACTGCAGTGCAGTCGTATGGCAAACTGCACTGCACTGTTATGGCAAACAGAAATATGGGTCAGACATGCCCGCAAACCCACATAGAAAATTAAAGATACAACGATCAAGTAAAGCTTGGACAGCCCGCAAAGAAAAACTTCGATGAGCTAACAGCAGGGTCGTTCAAAAAAATATTTTTTTACTTTCAGATTCGAACCCACTTTTTTCCCATTATATATTCAATTCTGATTTCAATGAGCCACATTCCAAGCATCTACGACAGCGGGAAAGATCGCCTCAAAACGGTTAAAGATTTCATGTTTCGGGCGCAATTGGCCCTCCGGCGTTGCAGTTTCCCCTTGTTAAATTGGGATGAAAGGGGTGCATAACCTACCAGTAAAGACAGCCTGGCATGTGCGTGCGTATAAGAGCGGTAGATGGGATTTAACATGCAGGCATCTACTTGTCAGATGTATTTGCAGCGCAATACAAATACATGTTATTCCACAAAAGACCTGAAATTAAACGATTCCGCACCCTAGATCTAAATCCCGACAGAACAGGAATGCCTTCCGGAGGCGAACCTTTCTCTAGTAACTATCGCTGGAGAACGTCGTGAGGCAGATGCTTCTGCCTATTCTCCTGCAAACTATTTAAGAGCTCTGGTACTGATAAAAGAAGATCCTGTTTCATATTTTTACCCTTTAGGTGGCTCACGAAATCCCCCACCAGCTTCACACCACGTTCTGTGGGACCATTCACGACAGTAAGTTCTGGAATACCTCGAAACAGGGGAAGCTACACCAGTAACCAGCTTCTCAACGGAGCCATTTCATGTCAGAATCTTTCAGATTCAGGCGCTCGAATACCATCCAGCTTTCAGGAATGAGAAATTGGGAGAGGCTTGGTATCGAGCCGAGCTCTTCATAGCCTCTGTCGGAAACTTTAGCCTACCTAACTGAAAGGTGGATGGTTTTGCTGTTTAGGCCAGGTACTGTATCACTGCCTTTTCACCTTCAGCATTGTGATTCTTATTTACGAAGCAGATTATAACTTTCTGGTCACAAATAACAGTTGCGTTTGCACATTGACTTCAGCGCCTCTACACAATACCGGAGTATTATCTCGAATTGCGCAAGCTGGTTTACGTGTGGCTGTCAGGAGAGGTTGTCTCCAACAAATGTCTGTTTAGAAGACCCGGAGCTCACCAGCGAGCCATTTTATGGAATATAGGACATTTATGGCATGAAGTGCGTGCTATTACCGTGTCAGATTCCGTTCATCATTCCAGAAGATACTTAAAGACAGAATATTATATTTTTTGGAGTTTAACAACGCATCAACTGCTCAGGTCATATGGCATCAGAGGAGAGAGGGAAGGAATTAGCTCGGGCTAGAGCAGGGCGACAGATTCTGCCTCTGGGTGGGCTCAAACCCACGACACCCAGCATATAATGAATGTCATTGGCCAAGCCGAGCGCAAGCGCTAACCGACTGGGCCACTCAGACTCCGAAATAGTTAGCGGCTTTCCTTATAAGTGGTTCTAAACCATGCATTTGGGTTCCTCCGTCGCGGATAGTCAGCTTTAGAGCCTTCTATGAGCCTCAAAGCTATCCATAAAATGCAATGCAGTGCTTTCATTAAGTTAATATAGAAATCGCCCTGAATGTGCTGAAGTCAATTTGTCATCAGCTGTGGTATCTGTGCACAGAAAGTTATATTCTGTCGCGCTGGTGAGAACCACCATCGTGGAGGTAAGGAGCCAGTCGCACAACAATTGGCCAAAACAGCAAACGATTCACATTTGACTAGGGCAGGCTTAAGTTTCCGATAGAGGCTATGAAGAGCTATGTAAATGGTCGGTACTAAGCCTCAGCCAGCTTGTTACTCCTGACAGCTGGCTGGTATTCGATTGCCTGAATCTGAAATATTCTGACCAGAAATGGCTCCGTTGAGAAGCTGGTATAGCTTCCCCTGGTTCAAGGTATTCCAGAACTTACTGTCGTGAACGGTCCCACAGAACGTGATGTGAAGCTGGTGGAAGATTTCGTGAGCCACCGAAAGGGTAAAAATATGCAGCAGGGTCTTCTTTTATCAGTACCAGAGCTCTTAAATAGTTCGCAGAATAGGGAGAAGCACCTGCCTCACGACGTTCTCCAGCGATAGTTACTAGACAAAGGTTCGCCTCCGGAAGGCATTCATGTTCTGTCGGGATCTTGAGTACAAGGGTGCTGAATCATTTAATTTCAGGTCTTTTGTGGAATACCATGTATTTGTATTGCACTACAAATACATCTGACAAGTAAATGCCTGCATGTTAAATCCCATCTACCGCTCTTATACGCACGCACATGCCACGCTGTCTTTACGGGTAGGTTATGTACCCCTTATATACCAATTTAACAAGGGGAGACTGCAACGCCGGGCGGCCTATCGCGCCCGAAACATGAAATCTTTAACCGTTTTGAGGCGATCTTTCCCGCTGTCGTAGACGCTTGGAATGTGGCTCATTGAAATCAGTATTGAATATATAATGGCAAAAAGTGGGTTCGAGTCTGAAAAGAAAAAAGTTTTTTTGAACGACCCTATGCTAACAGTGTTCAACATAAAAAACATCAGATAGGCTGATGGCATAATTCATTTTCGAGAAAAATCGGAACCAGCCACCCTACTGCCCAGGGCCCAGCAGCTGGTTCGCTCACTACACCACCCAATCGCGGTTGGAGCGGGGCAGCAACATTGCCTTCAATGTGTCTGATCTTAGTCTGGACCTGAGATCAGTAAGCAGTAGCTTCATCGCGGAGAACAACCTCTCCACGGACACCTGAGTAACTGGTAGCGCGGCCATTACCAGGCTAGTCGGCTGGATGATGGCTGGATATTTATCTAAGATGTCGCATACGGTCGCTCTCTTTAGGCGACCCAGGTTTTTGAAGTCGGCTAGTGCCGCATCGAGTGACGGGGATGCTGTTTTCTGCGCCTTTTGCCCGGGGTTCTCGACAGACCTAGTATAAACTACTTCTCCGAGTACATGATAGCTCTCCTGGGGGGAGGTGGGAGCAAAGATTTTATTGCTCGACAGACCTCGTGTAAACACCTTTTTCAAACAATTTCTTCGGCCTTTGGGGGGCCAGAAGATAGTCTGTCCCCCTTCCAGGGCTTTGGGGGGCATGACAGGAATGGCATCCCCCCCTGCGTCTGTCAACAGGGGCGGATGCAGGCCGACGGTATGGGATAAATCGTGAAAAACATATGGTTTTTTAAGAAAATCGCCAAAAATTGGGCAGTTTGGGGGGCAAATGCCTTTTTTTGCTCCCCTTCATGGATCCGCCAGTGTCCGCCAATGCTTTCATTTGTTGACAATTTCTGCCCATGCTAAATGGCCTAAATGACATTACCTGCCCGAGAGTGAGACCGTATACGGAACACCCTAGTTGGAATATTTCATTAATCTCGATATACATAACATATTGAGAAAATGTAATATTTCAGGTGAATAAAGGTGTTTCCATGCGACATCTCACGAGGTAAAATGTGACCATTTCACGTTTGACTTTTGGTAATTTGAGAGCTCTTTGGGAGCCGGAGCCGGACCCTTTCTGACGGCTCCGGCTCCGGCTCCGATCAAAAGTGTTTCGGCGGCTCCGGCTCCGGGCAGAATGGTCGGCTCCGGCTCCGCATCCCTGCTTGACATAATAACAATAACTGTTGGGACTTATTGACGCACCAACTACCAGGGTTATATGGCATCGCCAACTCTTTCCCCGTTGGAGGGGTTTCTTGGGAGTCAAATTGCTCCTTGCACAAGGAATCTGCCGGGCCTTAAACCCGGGTCGGCCGCGTGGAGCCAGGTTGCTAATCACTATAATACCATGCCCACACCTCCTCGGCATCACAAAACTGGCCATCAAGTACATTGCACTTGCAGTCATACTGGAACTCTGCATCTTAGGCATCAAAACATAGCTAGACAGATTTAGGGTTGCGGGCCAAAGTACTCAAGGAAGAAGTTCATAACGGGAAGAAGTTATGCCTAAAGTAGGTACGTACGCAAAAGTACGTATGGCTAAAGTACGTAGAGATAAAATACGTACCTAATACGCGTCAATAATCGTAATGGAAAAGGTTCGTATGGAAAAAGTTTGTATGGGTTAACCTTCGCCCGGGTGGGGGTCTTTTAGGCCCCCTCGGGTTTTTCCGAAGTGACCAAAAAACGGCGGCCCGCAGCGCCGCCAAACTTAGTATAGCTGTTCCTTCATCATTTTTACATCTTTCCTGAAAATTTTAGCTCAACGTCATATCAGGTCAGGTCACCAGGCCAGGTGAAGTGACCTCACCTCAAAAATTATCAGGACTGCATAACTAAAAGGAAGGTTAATTGATCAATTCGAAACTCATACCACATAATGGGCTCACCAGGAGCTACAACATATATTCCGGAATTTTTTATATTGGTGACCTAAGGTCATGTGCAGAGCATGACCTCCCCGTTGTAAATACATGGGGAAAATAACGAAATGAGTTTTTTTCTCAATAAGTATGGATTGAATCAACTTCCAACATCGTTTAAGACTTGCTCTTAGCCCATTTCTAAAGTTGATACCCAAAATTTTGACTTGTGACCTTTGAAAGGTCACGTTGGGTCAAATAAGCATTTTTTGGTGTTTTACTGTATACATTTTTAGTAAACAAAGATATAACTTTCATTTTTTCACCAAAGTATTTATATAGTCACTGCAAGTCAAATGATATACATCATGACTATACCAGGGCAAGTTGGGTCAGACCGTTGACCCGGGTCAGGTCAAATGTCAAATTTGACCTGACATGGTAATATTATATATCATTTGATTTTTATTGATGCGAGGATTGCAATGGTGCACCAGCTATTGCTGCATCTTGCTTGGTTTGGAAGTTATTAGCGAAAAAGGAAACGCCTTTATGCGTGGGTGGCTACGGACATTCCCAAGAACATTTCCAATATTCAGTGACTTGAAGCTCCCTAGGCTTTGACCTGACCCGAAAATCATTGCCACTGCAATGAAAGAGCAGCTCAAGAGCTTTCGAATGGTGTTAAATAAATGTTTCTAGCTATCACAGTTTTCTGAGATATATGAGGTTTCTTTAGTACACCTCATATTAGTGATTTTGACCTATTTTGACCTCTTGTGACCTTGATATTGACCTGACGAGAAAAATGATCTAAGTATTTTCGATATAATTTTTGAAGATCTTTCAATTGCCGTTTTGCGATTTTTTCTAGCTCTTAGTTTTTGAGATCGTGGGGGGTCTTTTTTAGACACCCACTAGGGCGAAGGTGGCTCGTACCGCCACCGGCGCAAGGGTTTAAGTACGTAGGGGTAAAATGTTTGTAATGTAAAAAGTTCGTATGGAAAAAGTTCGTACGGGTTAAAGTACGAAGGGCTTAAATGTTCGTAATGTAAGAACTTCGTAAAGAAAAAGTTCGTACGAGTTTAAGTACGTAGGGGGGCATTCCACGACATTTCAGCACAGGCCTTACGCCCTTGTCTCCGATTTTCTTAAAAGAATATGAGAATAGGGTTATCGGCAGAGGACACATAGAAAAACTAACGCATAGAGGAACTGAGGTCTGCATGGGACGTTTTTTCAGCCTCCACCCCTTCTCTCCAGTTTTTTTCTGTTCCAATCCATTCAATCCCTAAAATGTCAGAGAAGTCCGTCCCATTCCGTCTCATTCCATCATTTTCCTTGAAATCTGGCCGAAATTTCGTTCCATTCCACCATGTTCCTAATGAGCCCTAGGAAATTTCTTCCCATTCTTTCCATTTCTGCAAAATCCTATCCCATTGCATTCCATTCCTATTCCATGCAGACCTTGGTGACCAATCCAGCTTGCAAGTGCCAATCTCT